>OX438810.1:15150724-15750724 GCA_949316475.1 Hypomecis punctinalis
CTAATAAGAAATCTGCAAGATTGTAATAGGTGACAAATCACTTCTTAGAGTGTGAATTATTTGCGAATTTGTAGCACGTTTGATAATGTATAGTAATAACATAATTTATATTACTTTGAGCTTGTAAGCTCTTTAGTAGACTCAAAGGGGCATGGCTTATAAGACTCGGCGTATCTCTCCGAGATAAAATTAGAAGTGAAAAGATGACTTGTAATTTGAAGTAGGTACAAAATACTTACCGATAAGCCTTGTACTGTACTGAATTACTGATGGTCCACTGCTTGAGGCCTTCAGGCGCTCAGGCCTTGAGGCCGGATCTATCATATGACTTTTTGGGCTTCAGCCCAGGACCATAAATAGAGGATAATGCGAAATATATATATATATATATATATATTTTTTTATATCTATAATTTCAATAAACTAAATAGATCGTAAGGTTTGCAGCCCTGCAAATCCTGCGATTAAATCTAATATTTTTGGAGTTTGTAAATCAAATATTTTGTGGTCTTATTTTTTCCTGTACTATGAGTAATTAGGTGGGCCTAGTATTAGCCCAGGGCCCTCTAAACTTACGGCCCGGCCCTGCACACGCCAGCGAATTTCTACTATGGATGTATGAAAGATTCCTCGCTAAATTTTACTTCATTGTAGAGCCAGTGGAGTGAGCATTCGGACCTATATGACAAAGAACTCATTGGTACAGGGTTGAGTTTCTCTCAACCTAACGACTGTAAGGTGAGCCTTCTCCCACTAAGCCACCACGGCTATTACGCAGGCGTTAAGTACTAAACGGTTTGAATTTTGGCGACGTACCTATATGGCTTTATATATGGCTTTGTACATGGCTTTTTAATTTATTATCTAGAACACATAATACCGCAGAGTTAATGGCCAACGGAATCTAGCATTTCGGTTATATGTAGTTTCGGTTGCCGCCTATTGTGACAGCTAAAGCAGAAGGACGGACTATAGAGATTTTTTTTTAATTGATTAAGAATGATTACATACATATAGAAGTAGCTAAATCATTACTTTAGCATTGTTCTAAACTAAAATCTTTTTTAGATTGTAATAAGAACTCTATTAATTACTTTTTAGTAAAAAATGTTAATGAAACGAGCGATGATATATATACCCATTGAAGTTAATTTTAAATTCCTCGAAAAGTACACTACAATCACCTCACTATAGCTATCTAGAGGTTTGAAGTATAGGTAGATAGAGATACCTATAGTTTATGTTGGCAGAACTCCAAGTGACTTTGAATCATATTCGTGAATGGTTTGCATCACTTTTCAGTAGAATGAAAAGTTCCGTAGTCTTTAATTAAGAAATAGGTGTGTTGATGTGTATGTGTATAGTGTGTAAGTATGAAGTTTGAACACGCACACACACACATTTGCGCATTTTACATAGAAGCTCAGTATGACTGTACCTATGAGTTGGAAATCTATGGCAATGTGACGTACCTCTTCATCATTATTATCATCATCATCATGTCATCCGTACGATGTATTATACATACATTGTTGGAGATAGGTCCCCCTTGTTCATTTTCCTTAAAATTTAGTGGTCTTTGGGCATCGTCCCTGGTCGTTGTTCCAGTTGGTCAATGAAATAAAATATAACATACCTATAGGTATTTTTATCCAACTGCAAAGGGAAGGGTTTTCATTGATTAAATCCAATTTGTTATGCTCGTAGGTTATTTTATATTGATTCTTCATTTTATTCTTTAAAATATCTAAAAAATACTATAGTGGAGGTGTAATTGTATTGCAATCGTATTATTATTCTCGTTTTACAAAGACACCATAAATAAGGATATGATCACCCGAAAATATAAGTCATTGCCTAAACTTTTGCGTGTAAGAGTTTTTCTTTATCGAAACCAATATTAACTATCGAGTAGTTTAGGTACACACTAATATATAAATAGATGACTAATAAACTGGAATGTTATGCCACTAGAAGCAGAAACTAGAATGAACTAGGCCACTTGGTTACTTTCGTTAAAAATATATGTACTGTACTGTAATGTACCAGCCTTTTTAATAGTCCACTGCAGGACGTAGGCCTACCCACGTAAGGTGAAAAATATATACAACAACATTTTAACCAATCAAAAGTCATAGGTTAGATCTTTACAAAATAATATAAGTCTTTGTAACAACGATGCTGCTGTGAGTCACGCTTGTTCTTAGATCACACAAAACAGTAGTTACGAGATTGAAATAAGCTTTAATAAATTAATCAGAAATACCTAAGTGTCATTTAAAAGAATAAAATGCAATACCAAGTTAAACCTTGACTCTCTTAAGTTAAGGTTTAAAGTAAATTGCAAGATTACATGTCTCAAACCACAAAGGAAAACATTGCGGTTTCGTGTAGGTATACTCCGTACGTTTACACCGATAGTATTTTATATTTAAAACAAAACAACAAATAAGCCATTGAAAATTAAAACTAATAATAATTGACTTAAGGTATAATTTCGTGTTATTAGTTTTATTACCTTACTACTTTTTTTTTTTTTGTAGTAGTGCGTCACTTTACTTGTACTGATTATCCTACAGGAATGATTATTCATCTAGTTGAAAAATAAACTACGTAGGTATATTAATCTATTTCTAATTCAGGGTTATATGGTCTTACTAAATGACATAGTAAAAATAAATGTATATGGTAGAGTGCTTCGAAAATACTTCACTCTACCAGAACCTACATTTTAAATACGTTGAACCTTCGCATAATTCTAAAACAAAAAAAACTAAATTTTTAGCATTATATTATGATGTAGTGGAGAAGTCCGCCTACCTGTAAGCTTATAGCTACTTAAAATAACCCTGGAAAACGTTATTACAAAAGCTTATAATGATAATGACACAATGTCATGTAGTTTATTCATTAATTGTATTACAACTCGCTAGCAAATTTTAACCAATTAAAAATAACCCTGAACACCTTTATACGTAAGTAAGAATAATTATGTAGGTCGTCAAGTTAGCAGACCCATTGGTATGAATGACGCTACCTAACTTAGAGAATACTTGAATACCTACGCAGCGTCATCGACGGAAACTTTAATGGAAAAGTTGAAATAGCTTTTGCGACCTCATCAGTGAATTCCACTCTGAAAAGTTTCCACACCGGTAAATTAGGATGAATAATATGGCATGGGATATAAGCCAGTCCTTAGGGTAGAGCTCTTTCAGTCAACTATTGTAGAAGCTAGAGAAAACATCGCTTATATCACGTATGGGAACTTCAACTTTAAGTTGCAAACAAGTAAGTGTATGTACTACGTATCGTATAACGTAAATATCTCAATACTATACGTTACTGTCTTACAGTGAACTAGTGCTGTGTCGTTTTTCAGGTCTTTGCTACTGTCACAAGGAGTAAAGTTATGACTTCGGTACCTTGGCAAAGGACTCAAGAGTTTAGAGTTTATCCATTTTAGCCACTTTTAATGTCAGTTGTTAATGTTGATCTACACTTTGTTTCCACTATGCCAAGTAGGCATATGTTTTTGTGGATAAGTCATTTGTATATTTGCCATGGTAGAGGTGCTTTTTTTGTCAAGCAAGAGAAAGTGCCAGTAAAATTAGTAGAAATAAAATTGCCACACGCAAAAATGCTGTAATATGGTTTTCGTAACACAATTTTCATAAAATTGAATACCTTTTCTCGCTGTGACAGACGATGTGACATTTCTTCTTACAAAATTAGAATCATGTCTGCGTGGGACGTTTATTGTTGACATTTTGGATTTTTAAGCTTATGTATAAGACCTGTGTATAAGACTATATACTTATCCGGATTATATTGGTTTTTTCAGCCACTTTAGTTACAAATGTTTTGAAATAATTGTACCAAGTGTTTGAACTTTTCTTAATAATTACTCAGATTTTAAAACAAATTATAAAAATTAAAATAAAAAAAAAAATCTTTTTACGGTATGCCATTGGCCAAAGATCTTTTCTGTATCTAATTGCTTTCGGTCTCGCTTAAGTAAAAGTAAGTATTTCGTAAGTTAAAAAAATATTATGTTTTCCACGACTACAAAAATATTTCGAAAGTTAAAAAAATATTCTGTTTTCCATGACTACAAAAAGATTTCTTTTCGTAGAAGTAGGTATAAAGTTTGACGAAAACTAAGTAACCTCAATTACCTTTCGTGCAAACCTTGTAAAGTGAAATAAGTACTTTATGAAAATAAGCACTAAGGCAAAGTAATTTGTCAGTTGAATACAAAAGTAAACAACTCAATTTGCAAGATGTAAAGTTCCAAAAGACTCGTTGCTCGTGTAGCTCTATTGAATCGGGAAATCCAAACATAATCTTATTTAGTCAGTGAAAAGAGAAAATTCGTAGCTTTAGACTTCAGATTATTTGCCTTCCGTTTCATTTAGCGTCTATGTTTTGTGTTTTCTTGTACCCACTTTTAATATTTGACGATAGCCGTGCTAAGGCAGGCATTTACTTCAGATTTGAAACTTCTGTTTCAGTTACAAAGGTCTTTGTTTTGTTAAGAGATTCGGAAGATGTAATAAATCATCGTTTTAATGAAAAAATAAATACTAAAAAAATGTCGTCAGTAATTCTGCTGCTTTTAAGGTCATTTGTCCTACCAGTATTGACTAAATAAAAAAAAACTCGTACCAAATCCTAAACTTGTAGGTACATAATATTATTATATACGACGCGAATTAAAACTTTGAGAAGCGCTGCTCTAGTCAATGTTTCTCTCAGAGATAAACAGGGAAAATATGTAGATAACTACTACTATTGTATTTAATTGACTGCTAATTAGTTTTATCGGTTCATTCTTTAAACACAGCGTCTATATCTTAGTACTTTACATACACTCTACATTTATTTACCACTGTACAATGTACATACAAGTAGTAGTTACTGAATGATGATTCAAGTTTACGTAGCGTACCTATGAGTATATTTTAGGTACGGTGAAAACCATAGACTTATATCAACTCGTAAGGATCGGACCGAAGACTTAATGACACCAAATCATAAGGGTATTTTGTGCTTGTGTAAATTAAGTCTCACTTTAACTTTATTAATATTATAATAAATTGGTTTTAACTAAGGCTGACCACATTCGAGCGCTCGACCACACTTAAAAACGCGCCCACAAACAGTCGCCATCGACGTTTGTCGTAAAACTTTTCGGTCGACAGCGGCGTTTTGGTGACTAGAAGCAGCATTTTTAGCTAGGGCGGCTCTTGTTAATGTTAAGTAAATTGCGCATTACTCGTATAAAAGAACAATTTGGCGAACGTAACAATTTCAATAAATGTAACTTTTCATATTCTGAACAAATTCCAAATGGGCATATCCTTCAATTTAGATCTTTGAGTGTGAATCAAATATTGCTCACAGATCTGTATCATCGAATTTACCGCCAAGAGCTTTGACCTTCCCGTTTTATGTTTATTTTTACGCCCGCTCCAAAAACTAGTCATAAAAATGATGATTCGATTCCTAAAATCAGATCGACATGCTCTGAATAAATTTATTGACTTTTATAACATTCTGCTTAAATAATACTTTTTAAAGTTTTATTCAATATGTTTGGTTTTTTGGTAGTGTTTTGAATGTAAGAGGAGATGCTATGCAATTTACATTTTCCAAATATGGATGGGTCTAGTCATTTTGAGCACGCAATAATATGTTTTGTTGAGAACAAATCATTAGTCTGCTATGCATTATGTCATAGGAACCTAAAGAAGTGATCATGTTAGAACTTCAGTCGTGTCTATCTGAATCTAAAATTACATATTTTGTTTATATCGAAGACATACTTTTTATTTCGCATTTAACTTTTCTTTTTTAAATTATCAAACTTACTTATTAACCAAAATGCATTGCCATCTTCTTCAAGAACATATTATGTAGATTGTAATTATATAAATTTTGGTAGGTAGTACTAGTTTTTATTTAATCCTTATTTACTGCCATACATATGATAATCATCATCATTATGTCATCTAATCTAATGGTAGAAATTGATGTGACAATTAATTAAGATTTCCGTTACTCGTGTCGGAACCAACTCAAAGTGGCATGCATCCAGAGCGTTTCTACTATATTATACCATCTTTACCTTTACTAAAGCCTTTAGGCAGTTTAAAGACTCTGGAACCTGGGTTAGCTTTTCAGTCCATACGAATTTACTTCTTTCATTTATTTACTTGCACAATTTAACGTACAAGCAAATAAACCTTATCGTACAATCAAATATTTTTCACAGATCTCTATATCGTACATTAAAATGCATTTTTAAGTAATTACGAGCATAATCATTTATAGCAGTATTAAAAGCAACAAACAAGGAAAGCTAGTGCCAAATTTTCCGTAATGACGCGGTGTTCTAGCCATAGTTACTCTTGACCCAGATGGGATGTAGGGCGCTGGCCGCCCAATCCCCGCCCGCCCAGCCCGAGCCACGGCTCGACATAATGTAGCCGGTCTTTGGATCAAGTAATATCGTTATATTAACTGTGCTTGTTGAATTTACCGATTTTATGTGTCCGATCATACTGAATTATTTTGGGAGAGTCATTTTTGTTGTGATGTAGGTATATTTTCTGAGGGTGCTTTATATAGGTACTTTTTTAATTATCTCAAAGTGAATATGTAGGTTATATTACAAAGGATATCTATCTATTTTGTAATAAAACCAGATGGAAGCGGCGTACACCCAGCTTGACTCACCATCAAATATGTAATTAATTTTTATCATAATATGCTCTTTGAATTTACCGATGATTATTTCTGGGTACCCAGAAAGGTGCTATTATTAAGTTTGGGTGAAACTTTTGTTGATATAGGGAAAACAAATAGAAATACAATACTTTTTGAGAGCGGTTAACAATCCATACTTATACGTTTATAAAATCTTTTCTAAGTCCGGCTACGTCTGACTGGTGTCAGAGTTATTAAGCTGTCTGTAAGGTTCTGAAATGGATATATGGTTAAAACAACCACGGTCTATAATTTAACGTGAATCAGAGCCACGCACGGTAGCGCTTAGTTACTATTGTAAATAACGCTCGCGGCCACCCATCCGAATTCCGACGACTATCCGTGCCGAAATATCAATTTCTTTTTGAAATTATTTTTCGCAAGAAATAAAACCACTGATTTCCACCGTGTACGGAATTCGAATCCATCTCGGAGGTCAGGACTTTTGAATTTTGTTTAATCGGTTCACAATTTGCGAAAATATCGATGAAAATACACAAAAATACATACAGACGAACATAGTACTTCTCCTTCTCCTTTTTTGGAAGTCGGTAAAAATTCGTAAAGTTAATTTAAATTTCCTATTTTACGCAAATGGAAACTCGAAGAGTGACTTTGTTTAATTGATTTAAATAAAAGTACAGCTGCTACTTATTAAATTAATGCACGTACGCGTCCTATACAAATAACAACCAATACAATAAAATTTTAGTACAAACCAAATTTCACTAAATAATAGACCGGAAATAATATCCAACAATGGTATCTAAGTGTATACTTACTTAAGTATTACTTCCAATAGAATGTCGTCTAAATTTATTACGTCCAACGCATTGTTCCGTTTCTTTTCATAGCTTCCTAATTCTCATTGCTTTATATGGCTTACAGTTGTTCACTTAGCACAATATTAGTTGTACCAAATGTGATATTTATTTACCCATGTAAATTGCGGGTACGAAATTTACTACCGATGACTTTACTAATATTTACAATGTTGATGCAGTTTGAGTAAAAGATGGTGGTTGCGGCTTGCATCCAGCGCGATCTTACGGATTTGATGATGTTCTATTCACCTCGTGGGTGGACGTCCTGCGCCGTTTCGCCTTATTAGTTTTTTTTTTATTTTTTAACAGTGTTCATTAGTTTATTATCTAAATATTATGAGACAATTTCATTTGAGTTGATTCCCCATTTTTAAAAGATACGCGAAAATGTGGAGCTCTATCCGAGTTTGCATCTGAATTTCCTGAAAAGTCCATATATTCTCTTTAATCTAGTTAAAATAAAGAAGTTAGTGATAGTTATATAGACTTCAGAGGCACTAGACTCCATTTCATCTAAAAAAATCTTTTGCTTCTTCTTCGTCGTGTCAATGGTTCAAAAATACTGAAATTATTTTTTTGCAATATTGGCCCCTTATACAGATCTTCCATCGTACAAAGACTCGGACACTATGATAATATAAGCATAGGTGATCCTGAAACTCTGCTAAAACATTGGACACAATACGAAGACAAGACTAAAATATCACATGTTAAATTGTGTGTTCCGGTTTTTTAATTATTTAGCCATACGAAAGATTTAGCAGCTTAAAAACTCTTAGCAGGGCTGTGGCCATCAGGCAAATATGAAGTTACGAGTACTGATATTTACTGTACTGCATTAGTATTTTATTAGTCCACTACTGAACATAGGCGTACCCAAAGAGAGCGATTGGGTCATGTACACTACGCTGGCTCAGTGCAAACACTTACCTATTTGAAGTCTATCTGCAATAAATGTTATAGTTAGGCACATATGAATTTCTACTGACATACAGGAAAAACTTATAGCTAAAAATATATTATTGAGGTAGCGCACTCCGTTACCAATGTCATTTTCTTCTAAAGGCATTATTACGAAACACGCTGAATAAATATTGACGAAGAACTGAAAACTATGTTTGAGTTTTGTTTCGGTGGATTATTTGAACTTGTGTACTGGCGGTAAACATTGAGCAAACTGTATATGTATACTGAGGTCAAAAATATTACTAATACAAACTTCTCAGTAAATACTTATTGCATGATGTTTGGATTCTCCGTCTGTAGCAGTTAATCTTATTTTTTTAGTCACGCTGCAGCAAAGATCTAGGATCTAGACATTTTAATTAATTTTGCAGTCAAAACTGTTGCTAAAGATTACGTTACAAGTGCATCATTAAACTCGTCGACTTGGCGTTTTTTCTTTGTTCCATATTGATGCACAAAACTGTTTTTTATATTGAGAAAATCACGTCGTTGTTCTTTTGTTAAAATTCTACACCAACAAAATCGTTGTACCAACCTGTCTGTACTGAGTTTGTTTTCTTTATTGTCTAACTTTGTGATAACTCTAAATATAGGCTTGAAAAGTCCTAATTCGGTACTAAAAGCCTAAGTTTACTTTTTAAATAACTCGGAAAATAAACTAACTTTCCATCCTTTAAATAAACATCTGTAAACGAGCACGCCCACTCTCCTCTCAAAGGGAAAACTTCGCAAACAAGATCAAGTAATTAATTTACGAAATAAACAGCTTTTAACCTACGCAAAAGTACACAACAGTGAATTTAAACTGTGTCGATATCAGATATATTAAAAATAAAGATGTACCTCTCCTTGAGATATGATGTTATCAGGTTAAAATCAATAAACATTTAAAGTATCCCAATTTTTCAGTAGAAAGGAAAATTGAAAATTTTGGAAAAAAATTACTACTGTAATTTTTAATTGTAAGTAGGTACAATATCATAGTATTAATCATATCAGATATTAGATAGAAAACTCGCCTTAGTTATCCGCTCTAATTTTATTCGACTCTGCTTGATATAGGCACATCAGTATACACTGTATCAGTATATCGCTTATAAACAAATAAATAAATTAATTAATACTCCCGTTTGATGGACACAGTAGGCATAGATTAATGATTGATCTCGTCAAGCGAGTCTCATAAGTAATTAACCTAAGAATTGTAAGACATAAGAGATATAATTTTTTATAATCCCTAGTCCTATCTTTGTGGTGGGGAGCAAAAATACAACAGTTTCTCTTTAAATTATAATAGGTACCTGCAGATATAATTTAGCTAAGTGCCTTCTGAGTTAGGCTACCCTCTGCTTACACTAGTAAATTACAGACTGCTTGACTGGGAAATAACTTATAACCAACATTTTCGCCTATATTTTCAGATTAAACATTAACAACTAAAATATCTCTTTGAAGAAATATTATTTTCTCACTTCCTTGTCAGCTTTCGTCGCAGGGTGGTCGCAGGCGATCTATTTCTTTTTAATAATAAATGTAAAAGACGGAATGTGATAATTCCAGAATCTACTAACCTTATTTATAACCGACATTATTCTTGCTCATAAATTAAAACGGGTTTCTTATTTTGTTTTCCATAACTGTGGTTTATTTGATTGGATTCAATACATAGTAAACAATTGATTCAATCACAAGCAAACCCTTGTTGCTCAACACGTGACTTTCTCTAGAAGAAGCCATCTCGTTTTCACTGAGAGACGTTTCAAATATTTCACTTTTCTTAAAACAGTATCTTCTGAACGATAATTTTGTGGCGTTCGGAGTGGCGACAGTTCCCATAATAGATTCGTCTTCAACCATCAATTCGTAAAAAGTTAAAAAGTATGGTATGAGTACACTCATGCCAATCCATTTCCAGATCAAACAAAAGAATGCGGTGAGCAAGATTACTTGGCAGAATAAGTAGAAGTAATAGGGGAAGAGTATAGGGTTCGGGGTAGTGATTTTGGTGATTTTGCAGACGATCCATTGTATTAGCATCCAGTATACCAGGCACTGGTTGGTGCCAGCGCACATATTGACGCAACAGTCCCATACTCGAGCACATAGTATGTAAGGGAAGCAGAACACCTCCCACCAGTTGAACCTAAACACGTCCTGTGTCGGTGCGTGGAATTTTTCCCCTTCTATCTGGTCGCATCGAAATCTATCCTCCCTCTTTTGTGTCTTTCTCTTCGGCGGCATCTTGGTGACTTGTTTGCAACTTATTCAAACTTTAAATTTAATGACTGACGCTGAAAGGCTTACAATTATTTGTATATGAGTGTAAATATATACGTATCACATAGTATTTCGGTAATTACAGCTGTTAATATGATTTTGATCAAAGGAAATAGTACATTTTAATGATACGTGTTCAATACGTGTTGTTTATTTAAGCAAACAATGATGTTTAGTGTATTATATTTCAATGTAAGCAAAGATGACTTCTTAACGTCACACTTATCCGCTTTCTCCTTTGCTCTCGATGTTACATGTGAAACAAAACAAGAGAAAGACAAAGAATGACAAGAGACAGCCGTCACAGGCCGTCACAACAAAATGACAGAAGTTGGGACAAGTCTGATCTAAAACTATAAAAAAATATTCTAATGCCTTGAACGAATATATTGGGATACATGTTAGATTATGGTGAAGGATTTAAGAACCTTGTACAGACATCAGTCATTATTATTCGGAAAACACCTCTATCGGACATTTTTATTTATTTATTGCTCACTGCCGAATCATTTTTCCAAATTGTGTCCAAACAAGATATTATTAGAACAAAGCATATTCCCGTAATCAAGAACCACGTAAAAAGGTGCAAAAATAGAGGTACGAATATAATTAGCCCAGGGCTTCGCAAGAAATCGTGGGCGAAAGTATCTATATTTAGCGTAATGTCTTACAAGTATTTTTGCTCCCATTTACTGAGCTTTCCGTCTATTTTCATGAATCTTCTCTGTGAAGGTAAAGGAAAGCTCCACCAACTTCCTACGCTTGAACTTTTATGAGAGAAAAGTGGAAAGGTCGCACTTTTCTAGTTTTTCTTTCACAAACTTTTCTATAACTTTTTTACTACATCAATGACTTTCGTAAAGGTCACACTAGCTATTATAGCCTTAGTTTTATAGATAAGAGAAATAGAACTAAATACGCATAAGCTTTAAGCCTTTAGCGATTAAAAAGCTTTTGTGTAACCAAAAGGTTACACAAAACTTGATGAATAAAGTATTTACTTAGTAAATATTGGGTGGTTAGAAGGTGGTCTCTCACCGTAGGTTTGGATCCTGTTTTAGGTACAATTCTATATTTATAGATATCGGACATGAGATGGATTCAAATACCATCGCCAATTAACCAACTTTTACATTGAGACCAATTCGGAAATCAGAAAATAAAAATCAGCTGTTCTATACATTTTCGTACGTCGTCGCTTAGTTTCGGTGATCGCTGACAAACACCTACCTAATCAAACTACGCCACGAGCACTACATCTGAAATTTCAAGTTTAGTTGGACCTGGATAACTCTGTTATTATGATGAGTTCACTGATATCTTGCCAGGCTAGGATGCGCACGGAGTAATTTTTCTTTCGACGTGTCAGAACGAGACAGCGTATATCTATGACGTATTTTTCACACGTTGAAAAGAGTTCATTTCGTGGCTTTTCGTGGCCGTATGCTGGACAAGCTGGAATATATCCGTCGTCTAGACACACCCCGCACCCGTACAATGTTCCTTGCTGCAAATACTGTCGACGTAACTATAGTAATGTAGGTAGGTCATATAGTCACTATAGTCAGGTGCGACGACGTTGAGCCGATTCAGTGCAGCCCATTTCCGCATGTCGAAGTCGCAGTTCTATTTGCGCGCTCGGCTCCAATTCGACGTTTTGCCTTCATATTTCATATTAGCATTCGCTTTTCAAGCTCAAATTGTGCTGTAGCGTTATTTTAATAGTCTTCTACTGACCATAAGCCTGCGCTCAAAGGGCGATTGGACCATATTACTTCAATGAGTCTGGTACGCGCTATAAAGTAGGTGTAGGACGAATCATACAACTTGATGGCTGTGGTGTTGGCTTCAAGCTGCAGATAACCCAATTCCTGCGCTGCTGTTCAGCTCAGCTTCAGTCTAGATTTGACTATCCGCAACTTGTAGCTAACATCACAATCGCCAAGTTGTATGATTCGTCCTATAAGTGCTCTGTGTCGATAATGCGATGATTATGGGGTGTATTTAAGAATTTTATGGCAAGGCAAAGTTCATTTTGGCTACGATTAGGTTGTTGACTGTTTAAGAATTTGGTCCCGTTAAATGTAAAGTTCAGATTACCGAAACTTGTAGTAGCGAGCTAATTAGACTTTGGGTATGAATTATTCGCGTTGGTGTTCCTTTTCAATTATCTACCGTCTAGGGTTGCTTTTGTATCTAATAAGAAGCTATGTACAATATTTAATTAAATGGATCTGCCTCTCCGCCAATATACTTCTTAAGATCCCTTTTGTTCGCCGGATTACATTATAGTTATACCATCGTACTATTAATAGGTAGGGGCTAGGAGGGTAGGAGGTAATATTTACTTCTAATTCTTCTTGAGGTTCCGGACCGGAGGTACTTTTGTACGGAAAATTAAGCTTTGCATAATTTTTCGAATCACTTTGCTATCGTTACGCGACACATACGGAGTATGCAAGTTTTGTGCTAATAAAGTCTTCTTCTAGGAGTGCTGGAGAGTTTTTGTTCGTGGCTCTCTCGATGATAGTTGACGTAGGTACATATTGTATGATTCCATCATCTACATACTTGGCATTTTTCTGTTCATATTGATGAGCTCTACTAACAATACCTACAGCTATTATAGTTCTGGGGCCTCGGATGTACTTTTGATTATTTGATTGAAACTTTTTAGCACTTTTAATAATGAAATAATTTTAGACAAATTGCGTTTTTCAATGTAAACTTTTATAAATAGTCGATTGGTACTCGATCTTTTAGTTTTGCAAAACGTATTGTGACGTTCTAACGATTCTTGTACACAAGATATGTCTCTATAGTGCGTGCCACCAAAGATGAGACTTGACGAGCGTCAGTGGTGGGGGATCTTGCGCAGGTACAGTCGTGTACAAACGAATTATCCAGAATGTGTATATCTATTAAACGTTTATAAACGTTTTTTAATAATTTGTATATCTATTATCCAGAATTTGTATATTTATTACAAACCAAAGTGGTTTCTCAAGTCTTCATCTTTGGTGGCACGTACTATACATAATAGTGTTGGTATTATTGATTCAAAATTGTCTTTTTCTAAATATCTACTATGTAATGTATCTGTATCTGTATAATATCTACTATATGTAATCTTTATATAATAATATCATATGAACTAAACTGTTATCTCCAGGAATCGGAACATTTATAGAATTACCCTTCAATGATAGGTACAAATTGTACTTATGTTGAACATCGATTGCCTACCTACGCGGAACTTGAGTAAGGCCCACACTCCACCAAAGCTGAGAGGAGATGTTCGAAACTGGGCAGAGGATTGTGATCTGTGAGTCCACCATAACTTTGATTATACTCAACCACAAAAATTAATGTTTTTTTTTTCCAATCTGCTGTCAAAACCAGCAATCGATACTGAATCAAGATATATTTCATGTCTCTTTCTAACTCGTACCACATTAAATCAATGCATCTCTTTTAGATTTTCTCGGTCGAACACATTATCCCTCTGGTATCTATGTGGGGCGGGGCTATGTTTTTGTTATGTCATTCCAAATATGCCAATTCTGCTATTGTCTTATGGACTAGAACGCCTGCCAAGCCCAGCTTCGCTCATCTTTCCGCTCCACTGGGCTTTGGTAGAGTCTAGACCTATGTGGATAGGTACTTGTTCAAGCCCGGGCCAAATAACCTTCCGTCACCTTTGCCCATCCATCTCCCACATCTATCGGCTCGAGGGCATACCGACCTATTGATTTTGATCCCGCTACATTCCTTTAACAAGGTCGCTATAACTTTACATGTATGTACATGTTTTATGATATGACCCAGTTTATTTGATTTATCAATCAGAGGGGGTAGAGGTGAATTAGCGTAGTGTAGGACGTTGAACCACGAGGCCTGAAGGACATACCTGGGCCCAATGATCTTCTAGGATTGTTTAAGGTCAGTAGGGATGCCCGTATTGTGAACTCTACGCGCCATTTTGCTCTTTTTGACCGACGAACCGAGGGAGGTACTTATATACACGCGTCAAATTAAGTACTTCCTTCGGTTCGTCAGTCAAAAAGAGCAAAATGGCGCTTATATATATATATATATATATATATATATATATATATATATATATATATATATATATATGTTTATGTATAACCACGCATAACTTTTTTCATAGTTGTCCGATTTCAATAATTATTTTTTTATTGTAAAGAGTAACTTCGAAATTGCTATATCGATCCGTGCGAAATATTCGCGAATTCTGTACAAGGGTGAAGTCGGTCATGATTTTTTCCAAAAAATAATCTCGTTGTTTAACTTGTAAAACTTTAATTGTCTTTGACAGTACATATTACGTGGGCTGAAAAGTCCCGGGCCTAACATTTAGATGGTGGTAGTTTTATTGCATTCGCTGCTTTTTCAGTTACTACAATTCTTCAAAAGAAATCTGTTGAAATTTCATGATATTCTACTCATAAATGTGTAAGTTATTGTACTAAGAGTGACACTACTTTAGAAATTTCAAAACAATTGATCAAAAATAATTTAGTCTTTTAATTTTACACTGCTTCTTGATGAGGAAAAATGCCGTTCAAGGAAAGCAATGGCCTAAAATGTGTAACAAGGACTACTCTATATCAGAAACAACAATAACACGTTGGTTATCTGAATTCAAACATGGTCGTAGAGACACCAATGATACAGAACACAAAGAACGTCCAAATGAGGCGGTTACACCAGAAAATATATAAAAAATCCATAAAACCGTAATGAATGATTGAAAACTGAAGTTGCATGACTTAGCTGACATCGTAAAGCAATCAAATGGTGCCGCGTTTGCTAAAAAAATGTTTCATCAAGACAACGCACTGTGTCACAAAGTCATGCAATCAAAACAATGGCAAAACAACATAAATTGAATTTCAAATTTCTCTCACATCCACTATATTTGTTAGATTGTTTGCAGACCATAAAAAAATGATGACCGGTAAGAAATTTCGCTCGAATGAAGAAATTTTCCTTGAAACTCCTCAGTTTCAGTCTCAAGAGATAAATCGTTTTACAAAAGTGGTATTGAAATATATTAACCGTGCTGGAATGATCGTATGGCTCTGGATAGAGATCATATTGATGAATACCTAAAGCCAATTTTGAACATAAAAATACGAATTTTCTTTGTTAGCCCCGGGACTTTTCAGCCCATGTGTTAGCTATCCCTACGCTAAGCTTGTAGATTTTGTGTTACTTTCCGAACTTTAGAAAAAATTATACAACATTCAAATCCAAATCAATTTTGAATTGTAGTCTCTAGTCAGGGTTCACAACTAGGATCTTTATTTAAGAATGCATCGGGTGTAAGAAGATCTTTTGACAATTTATAGAAAAAGGTCTAACTTACATAGGTAGCTGTGGACGTTTTATGACTGAAAGACGACGATGATGATATTATAAATGCTTATAATA
Source organism: Hypomecis punctinalis (assembly GCA_949316475.1). NCBI lineage: Eukaryota > Metazoa > Arthropoda > Insecta > Lepidoptera > Geometridae > Hypomecis > Hypomecis punctinalis. The sequence goes on from OX438810.1 coordinate 15,167,023, forward strand.
TTTACATTAATGACTAGAGTACCTCCATTTTAAATGATGAATAAGAGGCAGTATAATGTTACTAACAAGATTCCCAATTGCCAAAATCTTCTTACAAACCGATAGGAAAAGCCAGTGAAATAACTAGCGGACCAGCTATGCGACCACGAAAAGCCAGGAAATGAACTCATTTCGACGTGTGAAAAAGATATATACTTTGCCATAACGCTGTGTCGTTCTAATACTACGAAAGAAATATTTCGTGGCGCGCATACTAACCCGGCAGGTTATATCCAGCGGTTGTTGATCTGCGACTCGCATGATGATGATGTCTCATCTCGATTCATGTTTAATTTTAAACGTGCTGAATCCACGTCACCACTGAAGTGGCAGGATGAGGGCAGCCGATTCGCGAAACACTTCAACAATGCGCATGCGCCGGCGCCGCATTCCCGACGTGTAAACAAAAGTCGCGTGAAACGTGCAACGTGCACCCTCTCCATAAATAAAACTTAAGTGAAATAACCGAAATATATCGTCTTTTAATCAAAAAAGTTGCAGATTGTATGCAGGTACATTGCAGGTTTGACTGCCTCGGTGGCTCAGTGGTTAGTAACCCTGACTCCCTGGGTCAAAGAGGCGTGGGTTCGATCCCCACCCAGGGCAACCATTTATGCAATGAACATTGGTTTTTGCTCTGCGTCTGGGTGTTATTTAGGTACTATCTATAAAAGTATGTATTTAAAAATATGTACATGTAGTATGTCAGTCTCTGGCTGCCATATCACAAGCTTTGCTTAGTTTGGGGTTAGAGACCGTGTGTAAGATGTCTCCAAATGTTTATTATTATTATTTATTACATTAGTGGTTTATTAAAATATAATGGCTCAATACAAACTTGCCTCCTTAAGAGGGCTATAGCAAAATTGTCTGTCTAAAAATCGGGTTTTCAAAATCGCGGTTACGCTGTGATATGGGCCTTAAGGCGTGCAACTAAATGAGTTTTTATTTTAAGATATTTCTCGATTAAACAAATCTTTCTTATTAAAATGTTGCGATATGAGACGGAGTACCATGTATCCATGGTACCAGGTTGACCATTCTTTATAATTCTTATTAAATAGAAGTTCGTAATGGTTACAATATCTGTATCAAACATAGCGTGTTTGACTATTGTCAGTCGTTATTTAAAGCTTTCAAGATTTGTATAATACAATTAGTACTTAATATTATAATAAAAGCCCAAAAATTAAACAGCGTATCTCGGAATATTTGCGCAATCTAATCCAAGAACTCCTCGCTTCTGTTTCTAATTTATTTTATGCATTTTCTGACTTATTTATGGTAACATGTTTCCCAGACAGCGTATACAGGATGTATTGTTAACTGAGATATATTTTTCACGACAACTTCTGTTAAGAGTCAATTTCTATGGAATATTTCGATTTGTTTTCTATGGGTTTTAACACGAAGTAAAATTTGATCATAATGATGAATAGGTTACTGTAATAGTATTTACTAATATATACACGCTTTGCAAACCGACACCAAAAGTATAATAAACTTATTTCTATGGATGACCAATATGGACCCAGTAATGAGTCGATCTACCGGGACCCCGAGTAACGAATGTAACCTAACCTGTCTAAGTATTTCAAATATGTATTATTTAAAGATAAAAAAACGATTTCAAAAGCCCATTTTAGAAATCTTTTGAAAAAACAACTGAATCATTAACCCTAAACAAAATAACGCAGACTCCTAAAGAAGATAAGACGAACAGGCGGAAGGAAAGACGTTGCTTTTTATATGTTTGTGTTGTAACAAGCGACATTCCGATCGGGTTATTTGTGATGGGTGTGGTGACCCATATAGAATACATTTGCACATCTCCGGCTGGATCTGCCCTATATTTAGAGTCGGTAATCCAGTGGAAGCTTGTTACGAAAGCGCGTTGTCTGGCGATGGACAGGGGATCGGGTTTGCCAGTTCGCGGTTAATATTTAGACTGCCTCGGTGGCTCAGTGGTTAGTGACCCTGACTCCTGGGTCAAAGAGGCGTGAGTTCGATTCCCACCCAGGGCAAATATTTATGTGATGAACATAGGTGTTTGCTCTGTGTCTGCGTGTTATTTAGGTATTATCTATTAAGTGTGTATTTAAAAATATGTATATGTAGTATATCAGTCTCTGGCAGCCATATCACAAGCTTTGTTTAATTTAGGGTCAGAGACCGTGTGTAAGATGTCCCCTAATATTTATTTCATTTTGGATGCAATTTGCTGGAGAGATTTCCAATATCATAGATAGATTGGTTGATGACCAGGAGCTCAGCCCCAGATGCAGATCATTAGATGTTAATCTTGCTGGTGTGGATTCCAACACAATACGTAGCGATGCTGTAGAAATTATGCTTAGTGAAATAATAACTTTCGCGAATTCTCGAGACTCGCTTGGATAAAATATCTCAGCTAACTCGCCATGCGTGTATCGTACGGATTGTCAAAAAAGATAATTGTGTCCTAAATATAATTTATATAATCTACTAGGCACTAGAAATCAATATAAATTAGGAATTACGAGATTAATTATGACTGGTAGGTAAATAAAAACAAAGGTCCGAGCTCGGTAATCCTCCCAAAGCCAAGTCATAATAAAATAATATTTGTGTCCTACAGTCCTCGTATGTATCAATAAGTAAATGTAAACGGGACTATGTAGGTAAAGTACTAACAGAAGTAAGTTAATTTTTACGACTTAGTACGAGATTTGTTTGTTATAAATACCGACTTAAGACATCAGCTCGAAAATCCTCCGAAAGCCAAGTCATAACAAACAAAACAACGTTAGATAATGCCTTCAGCTCAGTCGTCATGCGTGGATCCTATATATTACATGGGCTGAAAAGTCCTGGGCCTAACGTAGGTATACAGGATTATTTCTAATCAATTAGCATCCTTTTAGGGGCTTATTCTATACATCAAAACTAACAACTTTTGTTCTGCGACTTTTGTCAAAACTATAAAAAAAATCAGCTGTTCCATACATTTTGTTGCGAGTGAACGATATTGTCCTATGGAACACCATTTTTTTTTTGTTATTGACAAAAGTCACAGAACAAAAGTTGTTAGTTTTGTTGTATAGAATTAGCCCCTAAAAGGATGCTAATTGATTATAAATAACTCTGTATATGGTGGTAGTCTTATTGCATTAGCTGTTTTTTCAGTTAGTACGATCCTTCAAAAGAATGCTGTTGAAATTTCATGATATTTTCCTCATTTGTTTGTGAGTTATTGTACTAAGAGTGACACTACTTTCGTGATTTTCAAAACAATTGATCAAAAACGATGTCTTGTTTTAAATTTACGTTGCTTCTTGATGGGGAAAATGCCGTTCAAGCAAAGCAATGGCTTGAAAAGTGTTACAAGGACTATAATCTATCAGAAACAACAATAAAACATTAATTTTCTGAATACAAACATAGAGATACCAATGACGCAGAACGTAAAGGGCGTCCAAATGAAGCGGTAACACCAGAAAAAAATCCACAAAATCGTTTTGAATAATCAAAAACTGAATTAGCGTGAGGTAGCTCACATCGTAAATATATTAAATGAATGCATAGGCTTTATATTGAATGACCATTTCACAATAAGAATGCTATGTGCAAAGGATGTTCCGCATTTGCTAAAAAAATTTTTCAACAAGACAACGCGCTGTGTCACATTGTCAATCAAGACAATGGCAAAACGACATAAATTGAACTCCAGATTGCTCCCACATCCATCGTATTTATTAGATTTAGCTCCCAGCGACTACTGACTGTTCGCAGACCTTAAAAAATAATCACCAGTAAGAAATTTTGCTCGAATGAACAGGTTATCGCTGAAATTCAGGCCTATTTTGAGGCAAAAGATAAGTCGTTCTACAAAAGTTGTATTGAAATATAATAACACTGGAATTATTGTATGGCTCTTGATGAAGATCGCATTGATGAATGAAAGTCATTTGGGAATATAAAAAACACGTTTTATTTGTTAGACCAGGGGCTTTTCAGCCCATGTGTTAAGTACCTAAGGTTCGTCTAAAAAAGAAAAGATATTGTGTGATAAATTTCAACAAGGATATTTTATAATATTAACAGGACTATAACGGTATAGATACTAGAAGTCTATTCATTAATTTATTTTTTTATTTTTAAAGTCTGTTTTGTTTGTTATAAATACAGGATTAGGCATCAGATCGATAATTCTCTGAAAACCAAGTCATAACAAACAAGAAACGTTAGATAATGCCTTTAGCTCAGTCGTCATGAAACACGTCAAAAAGAAAAGATTTTGTGTGCTAAATGTCAACAAATAAATAATATTAAAGGAACTGACATGTGTGTGTGCCCTGTTCTTAATTTTAAGAGGATGGTATTGTGTGATGCCTGCTATAAAGATATACCTAACTAATAATATAAATACAGTTTTTAAAAAACCTAAAAAACACACAGGTTTTTTTTTTTATATATAAATGCATTGTCATCGGTCTTTGATAGGTGTGCAAAGTTTAAAGAAAATCTGATCGCTCAAAGTAGGTCAAAATCCAGCACAAAGGGGTTGGTTACAAGCAAGCAAGCAAACATGCAGGTGAAAATAATAAATGCGTGTTAATAAAATAAGACTCCATTTCTAGGTTGAAAATTTATTATTTGTTTAGAATTAGATTGTTGTGACATTATTAATATTTAATAATACAACATAATTGGATTTCTGTGCCATTAATTATTGTTAACTTTAATTGACATGATGAATTAGTTAATTGTATTTTTATGACATTATCAGGTATTGTTATTCAGATTTATGTGATAAATTAATGTAATTATTTCACATCATTAGATATTATTCAAATTGACATTAAATAACTTTTAATATAACATAAAAATATAATTATGATATCTAATACACTAACGCATTAGTTTTTGACTGTAATGGTAGCTCTAATTAATGAAATAAATGAAATGAAACTTTAACGTACTAGGTATTTACTAGAAGTCAATTCATGAATACGAGATTTGTTTGTTATAAATACAGGCTTAGGCATCAGCTCAATAATCCTCCGAAAGCCAAGTCATAACAATGAAGAAACGTTAGATAACGCCTTTAGCTCAATCGTCATGCGCGGCTCCTACGGATCCTCTAAAAGAGATATTGTGAGCAAAATTTCAACAAGCATATAATATAACGGGACTATAACGTACTAGGTAATAGAAGTCAATTCATTAGTTAAAGATTTGTTTGACATAAATACAGGCTTAGGCATCAGCTCGCTAATCCTTCGAAAGCCAGTCATAACAACCAAGACACGGTTGGATAATGCCCTCAGCTCGCTCGTCATGCGTGGATCCTACGGATTGCCTAACTATGATCTAACCGTGATAAACGGCGGCCTTGCACCAAATCAAGGCGCGTTACTTACAGCTCTATCATCATCAGTTTGTATTTCGGGTTACCATGTATCGGGATCTTTAGACTCTAAACTCTATACTCTAAGACTCTATACTTAAACTTGCGCGTTTGCGTGTGGCTCCAGCCTCCACACATTTTTGTTAGTTCTTCTTCGTTTTCGCCGGGGGCGCTGCTGTACAAACATGTATAGAGCCACACGGAAACTATTGTAGTTTTAATTTACATGTAAACCCTGGACTTTGGAAGTCTCAGATTCTTAGAATAAAGAATGAACATTTTAGAATTATGGTTACTAATTTTGGTTTGGTCGTAATTTATGCTACTTTGATACAGAGCATCGATTTCACTGAGAAATTCACGGCGCAATATAGGACTTAGTCGATCTCGTTTGAATGCCTTTTTTATCGAGAGTAAGTCCGCGTTTGATCACCAACTAGCCTGATGGTATGGATGAAGAACGAAGACTTAGAAGATACCTATTTTGGATCATTCAGACGCTTCTAGGACATTCTCATTAGGAAAATTTTGAATTTTATATTTGATGACCCCAGACTATTATAATATATCAATATTAGTTAGTTTTGTTTTACTTAATGACCGCCTGGCGTCTAGACGGCGAGGTGTCGGATTGCTAAGTGTTTTGCTCTTGTGTCTTCCTTTTAACCGGTGTTTCAAATATATGTAGAGACTCTACATATATTTGAAACACCGGTTAAACGACAAACTTTCCTAACATCTCATAGTTATCGAATTTTTCTATCACCCATGCACTCGAAAAACAAAATATCTACCTCGACCTAATGAAAAATACTATGAATAGGCTTTAGAAGCCTCATAAATGCATCGTTAATGACAAGGCGCGTTACTCCTATGTTACTCATACATAGTTATTGGTTTGCACACCTAGTAATTTACATAATAACATTGTGTATTTGTTAAAAAATAAACGTATGAACTGCCCTTGCAGCTTCAGTTAGCACTCGGAGATGGATAATGTAAACAATACTAATAACGATTCTTTACATTGTGCTGATATCCTCATAGAGGATATAATAAGGGGCGCTAATATATCTGGTTAGCGAGTAGCGGGCACAAGGAAACCTACAGGAAATGGCTAGATGAGTAATGCTAACACTAGATGCAATAAAATGTAGGTTAGGAACTAGGAAGTTATGCCAAACCCATTCTTGGAATATTTGATTAATGACTGTTTTTCTTCGTTTCAGGTAGCACGTAAACAAAGCCAAAATGACGGTCGTCACGAATCCCGCCCACACCGAGACCTCCGACGAGGAAGAAGAAGTGCCGTGCGTCAAAATACCAGACAGCGACATCTGCATCGACTATGGCGGGCTGCAGATGGACGAGAACGCGCGGCTCTATGACAACGAGCGGCAGAGCGACATCGTGTTCGTGGCCGGCATCGGGGACGACACGTGGCGCTACCCCGGCCACCGGCGCGTGCTCGCCGCCACCAGCCCTGTCTTCGCGGCGTTACTCGCAGCGAAGACCGACGTCATCGTCGTGGATTATGTCGATAAACGAGGATTCGAACAGCTCCTCCGCTACCACTACTGCGAGCCTACGCAGCTCAACTCGGTTGCGACTGCGAGATGTTCACTTGATGCGGCGTACAAGTTCTTGTGCCCACCGCTCGCGGAGCGCTGCGCTCGTCGGCTCGATGAGATGCTGGACGCTGGAGTGGCGCTCGAAATTCTCCGCGACCTGCGGTACCTGTGCGCGCGGCTGCCCGGCGCAGCCTCTGCGCCGCCGCTACCTGCTCTGTCAGATGACGCAGCAGCGAGAAGTTTGGCGCAATGCTCACGCTGGTGCGACTCGCTCGCACACAACACACTACTCGTGTTAGACGACAACGCCGATGCAGCGCTCGCAGACGAACGGCTTGAAGAGCTTCCCTACGAAGACCTCTCTCTCATAGTGAGGCGCGAGACTCTACGTGTTTCAAGTGAACTCGTATTGGTAGAGGCACTCTCCCGATGGGCGACAGCATTCTGTAAGCGCACGAAAAGAGAGCTGACGCCGGCGAACAAGCGCGCGGCGCTTGGGGCGCTGTCCTACTGCCCGAGATATCTACTTCTGTCGGGAGAGGAGCTGGACCGCGCACTTGGCATGGAGCTGCTGGAGCCGATGGAGCGCGCGCTGGTGATCGCGCGCGCGCGCAAGCTGTCGGCTCCGGTGCCGGTGGGCACGGACCAGGAGAACCTGCTGCGGCGCTGGGCGCGGCCGCGGCCCGCCGAGCCCGCCGCGCTGCCCGTGCACCTGAGCGCGCGCTCGCTGCCGCCCGCCGACGAGCCTCGCCCAAGCCGCCTCTGCGCCAGACGCCCCAAGCGCATCAAACAACCCAACTTCGAACCCGAGGAGAAACCGAAAGACGGCTGCTGCGCCTGCTTCGGCGACGGCCTCCTGAGAGCTTTCATTTGCTTGTTCGACTGAACCCATTCTTATGACTAAAGAACTTAAGTGTGCAATAAATGTTACAGAAGAACTCGAGTGAACTGGCGAGCGGGTCGCGTTGGCCGGTGTGCGGAAAAGAATGCCTTCTTTTGTATTTTTTTATGAAACTCAAAAGGCTATTCTTAGAATTCATTAACGATTACGTTTATGAAGTAAGATTTGTATTATAAGTAGGTATTTACTTAAATCTCTTATAGAAATTTAGGGAAGAAAACTTTAGCTAATGTATACCATTTGACTGTAATTGAAATAATTGCTATCCTTTCTTTTGTCATTCTTTTACTATTGAGAAATATATAATTAAGGCAGCTGAGCTGGAATAACAATTCTCTGGTAACAACCTATGAACTACCAGTTCACAATTTACTACCTAGTATATTACTTATTTTCCAAATTAAAATGAGATCACTGTAGCTCGATATCATTCGCAATAGGTAGGTAGATACCTAACTTCTTACCTATGTATATTCATAATTGATCTAATCCTACCTGCTAAAATGGAACTGGAATTTATTTAATGAACGATTTTTTGTGATATTTTAATTTTAATATGATCAATTTAGGAATTTTGCGTGTTTTTTGCTAACGTTTATGTTTCTTAGACATGCACATATCAAATTGTTTTTTATAATTGCATTTATAATTCAGTGTTAGTGTTTCGTGCATTAGTTGTTTATTACAATTTACAATATCTAGTTTTAATTATATTAGTGCTTATGCATAGATATTTTGTGCAATGTCACTTTTGTTACCAAAGTTAATTGCTAGTTAACTGCCACTTATCGAGGGTTCTATATATATTAACAAGAATAGTAAGAAAAAATAGTTGCAAAATGTGGCTCATTTGGCCTGAATTGACGTAATTTGCCTATTTCTGAGTATTTAGTTTTAGTGTTTTCTAACACTTGCTTAAAATGTATACGAGCTCGAGCGAATATAATATTGCCACCACATTCACGGACATACCAACATAATAATTTCGAATTGTCTACTTATACAAATCTAAAAAATCTATCTTTGGGAAAAAGAACTGTGTAAAAAGTGTCAATAGCAGCCTACCTACAGCCACCCACCAGTTATATTACTTCTCCGTTTTTTCAAAGAAAACTGACGCACATGTTTTTATTGCGAAGACACTGTTGACAAAGATCGAAAGAGCCAAGTATTGAATCTCGATAAAGAAAAAATCAATTCCTAAGAAATGGGAGTTACCTCGTTAAGTGGAAACTAGCCTCCAATGGCTGCTGTTTATTTAGTCAAATTTATTTAGCATAAATCTTCCATAATATTAAATGGAACTTTAAAAACTAGTCGTAAAATAAGTACATAGTTCTGGAATAACCTAAATACGACCTGTAAACTTGCTCGCTAGTGTAAGTTTACAGAACGAATTTTATCTATCGTAATTTAGGTGTAACTATGTAAAAAAACTTCAGTGTTCAATGTGTTTGCATAAATAACTACATACTTTAAGTGTGCCATATTCAATGTGGTTAGTTTAATTTAAATGGAATTAAAAAGAATAAGTATCTAAACCCTTTTCTCCAAGATTTGATGTCGAACATTTTTCGAGAGAAGCTCTCATGCTGAAAGTTATTGTTAGAAAATTTAGAAGACGCTTTTTATGTAATGAAATTACCTATTTTATAAATGTATCTTTTGTCGTGTTTTGAACGAATATATTGATGTTTTCTTGTATTTCTAACAGTCAAGCTCCGATGTAAATCTTTTAATAATTGTATTATGAAAACGATTAAATAAAAATTGATGTTTCAGCTTTGAGCTGTTCCTAAGTATCCAAATTATGTGGAAAATATACAACATTCACATATTGTCACGTTTTTAATTTTGTCCCAATCGATTCCATTTATCGTTTCAGATTGGTTTAAGAATGTAAAGGAAATGTACTCACGAAACAATCAAATAACTCGACTGCCCAATGTCAAACACCAGGAAAACGCAATAGGCAAATAACTGTAGACAATTTTGAATAATTGCTTACTTTCCGACACAAAAGAACGATTCAATCATCTGAACAATACAGAAATTAGCCATACATTACCAAAAACATATGAATGAGTTTCATTGTTTTAATATAGTTGAGTTATATTAGACTGAAATAGTTCGTTTTCTTCATATATGGTGGGTTGTTGCGAGCGATTGGAACTTTGTCTTGATTGCTGGCTACAAGGATCATTTTCATTCACCACCTGTTCAATTCTATTAACTTTTTCGAACATTCCCGCTAGTGTACATTCACTGAACAATACAGAAATTAGCCATACATTACCAAAGGCATATTAATGAGTTTCATTGTTTTAATATAGTTGAGTTATATTAGACTGAAATAGTTCGTTTTCTTCATTTATGATGGGTTGTTGCGAGCGATTGGAACTTTTTCTTGATTGCAGGCTACAAGGATCATTTCCATTCAACACCAGTTCAATTCTATTAACTTTTTCAAACATTCCCGCTAGTGTACATTCAGCCTTACTGAGATCTTGCCGCAGTCCTATAACAGTCTTCTGTAACTCGATCAGGGAGTCAATTTTTATGTCAATCTTTTTGAATTTTTCCCGTATCGCATCACGAGCGTCTGATATTGTGTCAACTTCGGTTTGTACTCTAGAATTCATTGCTCTTCTTAGTTCTTTCAGTTTCCTATCGAAAGTTTTGTCTTCGACGCTGTCCCTGCGTTTTTTTTCCCCGGTATTGGTCGATAGGGTGCGGTATTTGTAGCCAGTACTGCGGGCCGTGTAGCAGTTTTTATGAAATATTTCTCCCATCGTCAAGTATCTTTATTCAGGGAACTCTAGACTTTATACACTGTAATTTTGTTCATTTTTTTCGTTATTTTCCAAAATGTTTTTACCTACCTTGATTTATTTTTAGCCTATTTCAACATTATTTCAATCATATTTCAATGAAGTATTCCAGAGAGTAACTTATAAGTACTTTTTTGGCCTATTTGAGCCAAAATTGAAGTCATTTTGATTTTGACATAAGTAATATTTTGGCACTTTGAGAGCATTTGAAACTCATTTGAATGTGAATAAGGTTTGAATAGTATCGGATCGAGTTAAAACTGAGAAAGTGAGTATATAAGGTATGTAGATATCTTATATACTTACTCACTTTCTCTGATATGTAAGTACTATAGGAGTGGCCAATAGCAAGTCTATAGCTGAAAATTGCATAGGCTTTTTACCCACCCAGACTAGTCTCTCGACTGCTTTCTCGGGTCCGTAAAACAAATTATCAGTAGGTTCATTAACAATACTATCGGATTACGCAGGACGCAAGCCACTTCCAACCGGTATTATGTATTAGATATCTATAGGGGAGATCTATGTGCAGCGGAGGACGAAACAATGCGATGCAGTAATGGAGGATGATACATACAATGATGATGAATAACAAGTAGTTATAACAAATTCATATAAGGTGACAGTTAACTCATCTGAAGGTATCCGACATATCTAAGCTGTTAGATTAACAGCCAGGAGTCTTTAAATTAACGTAATGTCTGTCACGGTAGCAGTTCTTCAGTTCTTTATGCCATCTAGGCATCTGCTGTCGATCATCCGAAAACTGACAAATTGTGCCCACATGGAGCTTAAAGACCCAGACGAGATAATTTAATAAAATATTAACCTTTTCATGGTTTTAATATTTTCATCTTTATAAATATAAGGGATAAGGGATCTACACAGACTTCGCTCTTTTACTACAGCGCCATCTATAGGCGCTACGCTGCAGCACCTCGCAGCTCGCGCTACGTTTTTCTCGTTTTGGTAGGTCTTATGCCTAATTAGTACGGAAAAGTGCCGCAAAAGATCCAATAGAAAATTCAGCGACCTCAGCGTTCATGAATTGAATATTGTTTGCGATAGAGGGAGGCACAAGTACAAAACAACGATTTTTGGCATTTTTTTCGCATTTCATTGCTCATAGAATGTATGAGCATTGAATGAAGGTAGAGTATTATAGAATACTGCATTCGTGTAATCGATGATATCATGAGCAAGCATTTTGGATTCTGAGTTCACGTGTTAAGTGAGTAAACAATTTTCAGATTTTAATAGGTAGGTAGGGATTTATAAAGACAAACGATTGTGTTTGTTATCAATGAAACGTGGTCTTATAGGATTTATTACATATAGTGAATTTTAATGTATATTTAATTAACAGGTCGGATGTTTTGAATCTAGAAGAAATAAAACTAATCTCGCACTACCTACTAACTAATACTTCAATGTTAAGCTTATGTTAGGGTTTTGTTGAATAGGCAGATTCGCGTATTAGTATTTTAATAAAGAACCTTTCTCGGTAGTTTTATGCTTTATCTGAGCTGATAGACACATTTATAAGTTTCCAATTTATATGTTTCAGGCATTGACTGTCTCATTTTTTGAGACTGGATGGTTTCAGGCAATAAAATAATACTTAAAAATGAAATAAATACTTAAATAATACTTATTTACGATACCTACGAAAAGCCAATGCCTGAAATTGGCGCCTTTTAAAATTCGCGCGGCCATTAACCAAACCTTGTTTTTTTAGTACAATAAGATGTTATAAACAACGTTTAATAAACAAAAAAATTCTACCCTCAGTCCGAGAAAAGTTATGAGAGTTAAAAGTTTGTAGATATTCATCAGGTTTTTTGTAAAGATACCGCATAATATATCATTTAAAACATATAAATAATGGTTATATCGGTACCTACTACATTATGGTGCGCCAAGCACCCGTGATTTGACAGTGGTCAATCCGCCGGCGATTTAGAATCGCCGCACGCACCGCCGCCACCACCGCCGAGGATGTGTATGTAGTTGGCTGTCTCCTGTCCTACTCTAACGCGCACAGGAGCTTGGTTTAGTTTCAATTTCTCACTTACAAACCGCCCCCTTCCCCCCGCGCCCCACCCCCCGGCAATTAAAAGAATAAGGATTAACTACTTCTCACGCCTCCGTATTCGGTCGGGGCGCGCTTCACTGGACATACCACGCGCTTTTGCGCCACACACGGACCCCAACTCGCGATGCCTAGTATCGCGACACCCAGCCATCATTCCGCTGCTGTCGCTTATGCGACGCGAGGCCGCATCGGGCCTCGCCACTACGCGAGCCCGCCTCGGCGGCCGGGGTCGAGTTTCTCCCCCGGTGCCAGCCGCTTCAACATCGATGTCAGCCACCATCGTGGCACACTACCGGACAACCACGGGTAGGCGTCGCTTCGCCCTGGCGTGAGCTTGACGCCGCCCAACCTGCGTGCTCGACTGTCGTCGTTGACAAACTGTGACACTGTAATGAGTGAAATACACATCCGGCAAAAGGAGGTCCTCAAAGTTCTCCGCAGTCTAGATGTGAACAAAGCTAGTGGCCCTGATGGTATTCCGGCCATTATATTGAAGACTTGTGCGCCTGAGCTGTCGCCTGTGCTGACTCGCCTCTTTCGCCTATCTCTGAAGTGACAGTTCAAGTGCCCAAATCTTGGAAGCTTGCTAACGTGCAACCTGTACCCAAGAAGGGCAGCCGTGCCGACCCTGCCAACTACAGGCCAATTTCGATCACGTCTATACTCTGTAAGAGTATGGAACGTGTTCTAAACAACAGGCTCCTGGCCTACCTGGAAGCGAATGACTTACTCAGTGACCGCCAGTACGGCTTTCACCGAAACCGGTCTACTGGGGATCTTCTAGCGTACGCCACACACATCTGGAGTGAGGTCATGGAGAAGCACGGGGAGGCGCTGGCTGTCTCCTTGGACATTTCCAAAGCTTTTGATAGGGTCTGGCACGAGAGCCTTATTGGCAAGCTTCCATCTTACGGCCTGCCTGCTGATTTCTGCACATGGATATCAGATTTCTTGAGGAATCGGTCGATACGAGTTGTCGTTGATGGCTGCTCGTCAGACCAAATGGCTATCAATGCCGGTGTTCCTCAGGGGTCTGTGCTCTCTGCGACACTCTTCCTACTGCATATCAACGATCTGCTTAAGCCCGGGATCTTTGGGTACGCAGATGATAGTACAGTCGTGGAGAGCTACACGTCCGATGCATGAACCAGCGGGCCACAGATCGAGTTACACAGAGAGGCTATGGTTGAACGGCTCAACTTGAGTCTGCAGGCGGTATCCGACTAGGGTGATGCTAACCTGGTCAAGTTTAATGCCACAAAGACTCAGGGCTGTCTGTTTTCGGCCAAAAGGAGACCTTTTCAATTGTCTCCCGCTTTCCGTGGTGTCTTCGTTCCGTTAACTGACAGCTTGGAACTATTAGGCGTTTCACTCTCATCTTTTCTTAACTTTGGCTCTTACATAGAGTCCAAAACCCAATTAGCCTCCAAAAAGCTTGGTGTTCTCTCTAAGGTGAGACGGTATTTCACACCTGAGCAACTGCTTAGTCTTTATAAAGCACAAGCCAGGTCTTGCATGGAATACTGCTCTCATCTTTGGGATGGCTCTGCCAAATATCAACTGGAGGCTCTGGAGTCGATTGAGAGGCGAGCCAGAAGGCTGATTGACAACGACACCTTGACTAAGACGCAGCTGAAAAGTCTTGAGCATCGTCGCAAGGTAGCGTGTTTGTCGGTCTTTTACCGGATACACTTCGGAGAGTGCGCCCAGGAGTTGCACAATCTGGTTCCCCCTGCCCCTTTCTTCTATCGTACGGCTAGACAGACGCGACCAAAGCACCACCCTTTTATGGTGGACATTCCGCGCGTTAGAATCAAGCGTTTCGAATCCTCATTCCTCATACGAACAGCCGGAATGTGGAACGCTTTGCCTGGGTCTGTCTTCCCGTTAAAGTACAACGTGAGTGTCTTCAAATCCCGAGTAAATAGGTATCTTCTAGGTAAGCGTGCTATACCCTAGACCGCACATCTGCTTAACATTAGGCAGTGTGTAGTCAAACGCGAACCTATTCGAAATAAAAAAATAAATATACGCGGTATGCATCATACACGGTAAATAAAGGAATGAATGAACACTTCATTGCACACAAAGACACAGACATAGACAAAGACATTGTCGAAGCGATTTCTTCCAAACCATCTTTCAAGTAAATAGTAAATTACCGCATTACAGACAAAAACGGATAATTTGGAGATGAGGTTTGCAGAAGGCGAGATAGTTCCAGGTGCAATCTCACTCCTAACAATTCAAAAAGCATTCAACAGTTTTTATTTTTGTCAACTTAACTCGTAATTTACGCATAGGTGATAAAATAACCTTAAAAACAAATAAATCAAAACAAACTTCTAAGTCTTGTAACTTTTTCTGGACTGAAACTACAGCTGCAGCATTTCATAATTATCATTTGTTACACTATACTTACTGAACTATAAAAACAAGGTTTGGTTGATGGCCGCGCGAAAAAAAAAAGGCGCCACCTTCCATACAAAAACCGGCATTGGCTTTTCATACATGCTTGAAGTATCTAGTTCGTTCGTTCGGTTAGCCGTAGGACGTCCACTGCTGGACATAGGCCTCCCCTAAAGATCTCCAATAAGACCGGTTTCGGTGGGTAGTGGCTTGCATCCAGAGTGATCCTGCGGTCTTAATGACGTCATCCACGTCCTACGCTGCGCTTGCCGGTGTACGTTGTCTCCACTCGAGAACTTTTCGACCCCCATCGGCCATCAGTCTTCCACGCTATGTGTCATGCCCACTGCCATTTCAACTTGCCAATCTGCTGGGCTTTCTGTTATGTCTCTATGTCGGTTGTTTCTGTGTATATCGGTTCTTCTACGGATCTCGTACAAAACTCAACAAAACTTAACATTAATTATTATTGTTAATGAAAACTCTACAAAAAACTGAATACTATTTGTATTCAGTTTTGTTAATGAAATTAAACAAATGCCCTACAATCAATAATTATGCTCTAACCAAAAAGTTATGTCACTATTCATTTTTAATAGCTCCACCCAAACGGTTGAACAAGTCAAGTGGTCAATAGAAACTCACAAACAATAGATACAAATGGTAATTTTAAAAGGGATTCATTGGACAAAAAAAATGGGCGCAGAAAAAAAATGGTCAAAAACAATAATACACCAGTTTGAAATCGACAATGGCCAACGAAAAAGTTGCTTTTGTCCACAATTTTTGGCAACAATAGACCAGCAAGTTGGGTGTGGGAGTCCATTATTCCGAGATAAATTCATTTTTGATGAAGTGCAAAAGTCGCAGTTCTTTTGACAGTTTTTCGGTAAAATTTGTGATTTGGACACAATGTGGGCACAATGATGCGTGAAGGGTTTGGCACACATGGGCCCAATATGTCCTTGGTGCTTTGTGGCCTGCGAGTAATGCATGTGTGAGAATCTCGCGTTTGAACCGCTTTTTGTAGGCAATTCTTAGCAAAAAATTGTTAGTTCTCACAGGAGATGAATTAGCAAAAATATGGTATATTTCGTTGCTAAGGAAAGCAAGTAAGTCAAAGAACGAGGAGTGCATAAGTATGGTAAGATATATGTATGCAAAACAAGTACCCTTATAAAAATTTCGATGCGATTCGATACTTCCTATTATGCTTTATAGTTTTAGGTAGATATGTAAATAAAAATACTTACGAGTATTAATTTATATTCTATTCTATGTCTATATTCTAAATGAAAGACAAGACTATCGTCTTCTGATTATAACTAGAGCATCAAATACAGTATTTAGGCATGGTTGTCTTGGAACAAAAATCTTGGAATTAGATTCAATAAAAATATCCATCATCATAATTCATCAGCTATAGGACTTTCACTGCTGGACTTGTTCTCCCCTATGGATCTCCAAGAAGACCGCTTGGAAGCGACTTGCAGCCAACGAGATCCTGCAGTCATCTGTCCACCTTGTGGGTGGACGTCCTACGCTGCGCTTGCCGGTACGTGGTCTCCACTCGAGAACTCTTCGACCCTCGGTTACAAGTCCTCCGCGCAACGTGCCCTGCCCACTCCCATTTCAACTTGCCAATCCGTTGGGCTATATCTGTAATTTTGATTCTGACTGTCGTCGTAAAAATTTGTATAAATACTCGTATATCAGTAATAAGTATGATACTGATACGACTGTGGCAGAATCTTCAAACTGCTTCACGTCTGCGACAAAATTAAATGCTAAAGTATATCATGCAGTTGCATGATGAAATAACCATTCCGCAAATACAACATTTATTGCTCTAAAATAAGATCTATTCACTTGTAAACAGTCATTTAATCTGTAAGATAGCAATTATCCGCATCTATTTGCGTCCCGGCACACCCACTCAGCGGCTTTTGTTGGTGACAGTGGATCCAATCCAACGGTCTTATACAGAAAACCTCTCAACAGGTACCCAGAAACAACAATGGATCGATTGTACCGCTTGGCGCTTTTAAAGTGCTTTTTTTATAATACATACACCGTATTCAATATTCTCAATATCCCTTTTAAAATTAAGCGCCACCACTCCAGACACTATTGACATTTTTTTGCCCAAAAACGTAAATTCGTAGTAAATTTTTGGAAACAGGTTCGAAGCAGGTAAATTTTTTTTTGAAGATGGGTTTTTCCATGTTGGAGGGTCTTCCTCAGTCTCAGCTACAGGTAGATCGATTTGCGTAAATTATTCAGAAGATAATTTTGTTTTTCGGTGTCAATTGCGAGGGTGGCGATAAAGGAAAATTAAAAACGAAGAAGAGAAAAATACTTGTACAATTTTATCATAGGTATGAACAACTTTTAGCTACCTGTGTGAAGGACAGTATTATAGAAAAAAGCAAGTTAGTTAAGTGCGAGTATCTTCGAGTCAAAAGTGTACATACTGTACCAGCCTTTTTAATAGTCCACTGCAGGACGTAGGCCTACCCATGAAGGGTGATTGGGCCATATCCACCACGCTGGCCCAGTGCGGGTTGGTGGATTAGAATTGTACATATAAGCTTTCAATTGGGCTTAAGGAGACCCATAAGCGTGGCCAGGCTTTTAGAGGGAGGAAGATTTTAAACCTTAACGTTCCAACCAAAGGGGTAAATATTACTCGAAAATTGTGATTATGAACAGTTTTTAATGTATTTTCGAAGTAAGCAAAGGAAATTATTCGATTCATTACGCTCGAGCGTAGCGAGACCAAAAAATTTAAATCAGTTTAGACAATCTCATGTAGATTTCCGAGATACGCTTTATCTGCTTGCCTGGTTACGCATGTGGAGACTCCTATGTCCAGCTCTAGACGTCTTGCGGCTGAGTTTGATAGTATTTAAGTTAATGGTAAAGAGATCCTGGAAAGAGTTCCCCAATCCATAAATCGACGTAACCATCATCCTAAATATTCTATTAACAAAAAAAAACACACTCACTTTGAATTCAAATTCTTATTAGGCACATATTGACACGGATATCGTTAATACTGAATAACATAGATACTATTACACGGAGTGTTCCTACTTAAGTATTCCATGGCGGGGTCGAACCGGCACGTTCTTCAATCAAGTCGTGTCCTGCTACCTACTGAACATTCCGAGACAGTAATCTGACACCACTCTGTCGGGGAATAAGGAAAAAATGTTTGTAATGCTATTTAGTGTTGCCACATGTGCTTCTTGTTACATTTGTTTCTGTATCTTTTCTGGATTATTTTTTCCGCAATTTTTTGGAGGAATTTTTATACCTACATGAGGTATGCGTATGCTAGCTGTCTTGCCTGGTTGATGGTAAATCTGCTTTCGAAGCAGGAGGTCCCTGACATGACTCACATGGTCTAACTCTAAACACATGAAGCGATTTCGATCTTTTATTTGAAAAGTAAGTTGATGGAAAGCTTTCTTGGTAGTGGTTGCTAAGATACCTAATACACTATGGGGTGCTTATGATGATAACGACTGTACTGTACTGTATCAGCCTTTTTTTAATAGTCCTCTGCAGGACGTAGGCCTACCCACGAAGGGTGTTTGGGCCATATCCACCACGCTGGCCCAGTGCGGGTTGGTAACTAATAACTGACTGATAATAATGACTGTAGTAACTCATTATAACATCCTCGGTGGCCTGCCTCTGTGCCTGATAGAGGGTAGGTATCAGGATCTCTATTGGAACGTACCTGACTACCGGTACTCTGCCTAGCGTGTTTCCTTCGGCAACATAATAATATCCGAGCAGCCTTCTATGTACTTCTTCCTTCTAGACGGCACGGGTTACTCCGTAACTACTATACCTACTGTTATCTTCGCTAGCTCATCTTTACTTATAGAAAATTAAGTGCATCACCCGATGTTTATTGCGAATAAACATAATATGGACATGAATTTAAATTTATGACATTTTGTGACATTTTGTAATTCTCTATTAATTTTATAACACATATACGACATACACTAACATAATTATAAGAGTGACATACACTATTGCATTAGGCTAAGCCTGTAATAGTAGTAATATTTGTAATAAATAAATAAATATTTCTTTCTAAATATATTACGTAAGTACTAGACATGTAGACAAAAGTAATAAAAAAATACTGGATAATTTCATAAAACGAAACGACTGGCAACACCAATGTTGATAGTACGCTCCGAGAGTCAATTTATTGGCGTCACAGATCGGAGCCCTCATAAAAACTAATCTTTTTACTTTTTATGCGGCATTGTCCGAGGTCACAGGTTATGTACCAGTTACTATTACCATCTAATCACAGGTTATGTACCAGTTACTGTAGGCCTTGTATTTAAACGAACCGATGCGTCTAATAAAAGGAACACGAAATTAGAATGTCGGTTATTTATGTACGCTGCCTTTCTGTTTACCACCGCACATTATCGCATCGTACCGTACTTAATTGTTTAGATATTTTAATGCTGTCTGGTACGATATTTTTGAAAACCACAAGCCTCCCTAAGGTGTAAAATAAGGGTTACTCTCGTCTTTTACTATCAACTTTTTTCATACGACGCGCTTTGAAGGTGGCTAAGCCATGATTTTATAAATCAATTTATAGGTATATTGTGATCTGCATACGTCAGAACGCGTCTGCAGCCGGCCAATCGCACTAAAAAAATTACAGCTGAACTCCAATTGAACTTTAACCGAACTGAAAGGCTGATAGGGTAAGGAAGTAGGTACGTATATAACAAACTAGCTGCCTGCGACGGCTTCAACCGGCTAATAAAGATCCCTTATTTTATTTGAAAATATAATATAGCCTATATTAATAGTGTAGCTTCCCATCAGTGAGGTTACCCATCAGGTTGTCACGTGATCCTGTGACGGTAAACTGTCACCTGACTGAGCTCCGTGTAATTTAAATCGAAATAATTAGAAATGTCGCGAGATACGTCCGAAAGTGATGTGCGCGAGTTAACAAACACTGTGCGTGCCCTGCAAAATGAAGTAGCATCATTGAAGAAGCTAGTGTTAGAACAAAACACACTAATTAAAAAGTTCACTAGTCATTCGCCGACGGAACCAAAAACTCCCGGTGACACTTCAAAATCGACCTCAGACAGCGGTAAATTAATGACGGTAACACGGCCAATTCGACAAGCACGACTAAACAAAATAGTGACGACCTCTGCAACGACGAGTAAAACTACCCTCAAGAAAGGTAAAAGTGGGCAGCTACCCGACATCACTGCTCCGACTACGCCCGAAGTACCCCGACCCGCGACGTCAGCTGGTGTTGCGAAACAATGCTCTCGGGCCATAACATCAGCGGAATCTACTGTTGTTGTGGATGAAGACAATTTGAGTAGCGAACTCAGCGGACAATGGCAAGTAGCTAGTCGTAGAAAACACCAAAAGAAAAAAATTAAATCTGATGTAAAAGTCGGTTCATGTACAGAAAATAACGATCTGCAAGCGGCGGAAAGGACTCTGTATATACAAGCGTGGCAATTTAAAACAGACACGACGACTGAACAAGTAGAACGTTTTCTCAATAAAATTACGAAAGCAAACTACTACGTGGAAAAAAGAGATATAAAATCCGAGAGACACGCATCTTTCATAATTGGCATGCCGGAGAATATATTCCCCATCGTAACAGAGCCAACTGCATGGCCTCAAGGACTAAGGTTTTCTAACTGGTTTTTTCGCGCCCGCACCCGCTCGTTAGCGACAGGCACGTGAAAGCGAGCGCGCCGAGGATCCCTGCTGCGCCTGCGCGTGACTCATCAACACAGAATGCACACGCGCCGACGACTGGAGCTGCGGGCAACGAAGCTGATAAGCAAACTACTTTTATTACAATTTGCCATCAAAATATTAGGTCCCTTAAAAATAAGACAGATAAGATTGAAGTGCAATTATTAAATAATATGAAATGCGAAATATTATGTTTGACTGAGCACTTTCTAAAAGCCAAGGAAATTAAATTTGTGAACATTAATAACTATGTATTAGCATCATATTATTGTAGACCGAATATAATACACGGCGGATCTTGCATTTATGTACGTAATAATATTAAATACAAAAAATTAGATTATTATACAGAATTATCAGTTGAACAAGTTTGCGAGATATCTGCCGTTGAACTTGTAGACATAAAACTGACCGTTGTGTGTATATACAGATCAAACGTAACAAGTACGTTGTTATTTTTTCCTGTTCTGGAATGCCTGTTCGATAAGTTAGTCAGCGACAACAGAGACTTTGTCGCAGTCGGCGATTTCAACATCGATTCTCTCTGTCCAGTTAATTCAGATATTAGAAAATTGAACGATATACTTGCAACACATAATTTATGTAACATTGTTGATTTTCCCACGCGAGTAGATAAAACGATAAGCACGAGTTTAGATCACGTATATGTCGGGCGCGAGCTGGCAGGAGCGGCGCGCGCGCGGTCTGTCATATCACTGCTATCAGATCATTACGCGGTCCGCGCCACGGTCCCGTGCCGCCAGGGCCCGGGCCGGGCGCCGCCCCGATTCGCTAGGTCTTACACTAGTGCAAACAAGCATAATTTTATTGGTGCGCTAAATAGCATAGACTGGGAAGATGTCGAACGTAAACATTCGGCGACCGACGAGTTAGCACAAGCTATAGTAGGTATAATACAAAACAAAAGTGATGTTTGCTTTCCGGTCACACGTAAAGGTGCGTATCGTAAGGTGATTGTGTGGGCTACCGACGAGATTATGAATTTAAACTATTTATTAATCGACATGCATAATTTGACGCGGAAATTTCCAAATAACGATGACTTATTGCAAAAAATAGACGAATATCAAAATAAGTATGATAAATTGCTGAAATCCGAAAGGAGTAAATACTATAACAACATAATAATTAACTCTGACAATATTGTAAAATCAATGTGGGGGGTCATTAACACAGAAACAGGTAAACTGAGAGTTCAGAATGACTACACTGATTTTTTGACGTGCCCCGACGGGACTAGTTTCTCGTCTAAACTACAGGCAGTAAACTTTGTAAACTACCATTTCGCGAGCGCTGCCGTGACCTGTTCAGCGCCAACAGCCAATGTAGCCGCCGCGATGCGCGCTCTAGCCGACGCGCGTCCGTCCGCTGACCGTTCCTTAAAGTTTAGGCTTTTCTCTCCAACGGAAGTGTTCCGTATAATATCGTTCGGAGTGGCTCGAAAAAAAACAAAGGATATTTACGACATTTCTATATCTATCCTGTTTGTTGCGGCGCAATGTATAGCTCCCGTCCTATCAGCCCTGTACAACAGATGTTTGAGAGAAGGTCGATACCCCCGTGCGCTGAAGCGAGTGAAGGTTTCTCCCTTGTATAAAGGAAAGGGCAATCAAGAAGACATCAACAGCTACAGGCCTGTGTCTATAATACCTGGCATAGCTAAAATCTTCGAGCATGGTCTCAGCTCGAGGCTGACCGAGTACTTGACAGAGTGTGGAGCCCTAAGTGATAGGCAATACGCTTATCGCAAAGGGAGATCCACCACTTCATTAGCACGAGAAATGCTCCGCCGAATCCTGGAGGCGCGCGAAGGTAAGAAGCAGGTTGCAGTAATATTCTGCGACCTGTCGAAAGCCTTCGACGTTGCAGATCACAACGTCTTATCAGCGAAGCTAGAGCGATACGGAGTGGATGGGCCGGCACTGGGCTTACTAACCGACTTCACGACGGACCGCGATCAAGTCGTGGTGGGCGATGGCGGACGGGTGAAGTCACAGGCGCTGGGTACCGTGATCGGGGTGGCGCAGGGCTCATCGATCTCTAATATTATGTTCAGTATTCTGCTCAACGACTTACCGGAAAATATTCAGGATGGTCACATCCTAATGTACGCCGACGATGTCGCTGCTATCGTAACGGCGCCCTCGGTCGATCAGCTTGAGCAGAAGCTGAACAAAGTAGCGAAAGACCTTAACTCGTGGTTCACAATAAACGGTCTTATTCTGAATACGACTAAGACCCATTACATCCACTTCAACTTATCGGGTCGAGCCTACAGACTACTCGAAGTAGGCATAGGCGATGTGAAAATGGACCAAGTGAGCTCTACGATCTTTCTCGGTTTACAGATAGATAGCGCCTTAACCTGGGACGAGCACTTGGATAAAGTTTGTGAGAAGATAGGTCGGGCAAGTTTCGCGCTCTGGCGTGTCTCTGCTATTCTACCGTCTCGCATGGCGCGGCAGTGCTACTTCGCATCCGTGCATTCGATACTGCAGTACGGCATCGAGCTCTGGGGGCGCGCGGCTGATTGGGAGCGCGTCTTCAGGATGCAAAAACGAGCCGTACGTGCCATCGTGCGAGCGTCGCGGACCACTTCTGCACAGCCATATTTCCAGAGTATGGGCATACTCACCGTACCGAGCCTTCTATGCCTCCAAGCGGCACTGTACGCGAGGGACCACCTGGACGGGTACGAGTGCTTCGGAGACACGAATGCACGATCGCGCCATGCGGGTCGACTGTGTACCCCGAGCCACCGACTCGCGAAGACAGCTAAACTCGTGCACGTGCTAGCCCCGGGAGTGTACAATCGATTACCGCAGACGGTGCGAGATGCGCCCTCTAGAGAATCGTTCAAGCGAAAACTAAAACACTGGCTTATCGAACAGGCATTCTACAAGTTTGACGATATGCTAGCATTGAAATTTTCCAATTGACATTTTTAATTTTTATACTTTTGTTTGAACAATTTATTATTTATATTGCTATAGTTATTTAGTATAATAGATTATCTTCTGTTAGCTCACTATTATTTATTATAATTTAATCCAAGTTTTTTTGTGATGTATTCTAGTTTTTTTTTTTATTTTACTTGCATATTTGGTTTTTTGCCATAATTAATGTAATGTTTGACGTGTAACATATATCTGTTATTAAATAAAAATCTGAATCTGAATCTGAATCTGTGAAAGAATTTTACAAATCTATTCAGTAGTTTCGGAGCCTATTCAATGCAAACAAACAAACAGTTAAATCTTACCTTTTCATAATATTGGTATAGATTCAGTCGTAGCAACAGAGCAACTGGTTCACACCACTGGTTTTTCGGTGAAGAAAAACATCGTGAGGCAACCTGCGTACGTCCTTAGAAGAAATTCGATGGCGTATGTGAATCCACCAACACGCACTGGGCCAGTGTGGTGGATATGGCCCAATCACCCTTGGTGGGTAGGCCTACGTCCTGCAGTGGACTATTAAAAAGGCTGGTACAGTACAGTAACAGAGCAAATACCAGAGAAAAGAATTCCATAACAGCCCCTTTATGTAATCCAAAGTCCCTCCTATCCCTCAAATATTTTCACTCGACCGAATTACCTACTCTTTAGTGACCCAAAGTATATAAAACTGATTAGGGACTAGAATAACATTTGATTTGGAATCCCAAATATTTTGGGAATCCATCACGTGTATATATATATATATGAATTTGGCTCTTACGATTTAAAATTTTCTCCACAATTCATGTTAACTATAAAAGGTAGGTATTTCGCACCTCTTGTTTACTACATCGTGTGGTGACTAAGTGCTAAAAGGTTTTTCACTTTAGATAACAGTAGTGTCGCTGGCATCATAGTAACGTCTGATTTACACTTGGGGAGGAACTGTCGTGACAGTCAAATTGAGCGAATAAAATTAATTTCAAGTGAACATTTTTTTTATACTGTACATACAGATGTTTACATTGCGTGTACAGTAAATGAATTCCTATGTAATCTCGCCTTTACATCGACAACATTTACAAACGTTATTAAAGATATGATAATAACAAATGTATTAACAAAATAAATAAATATATTGACAAGAATATTAACAAAAAAAATTATTGTTCAAATCATATAATACAAAAATAATACGATGTGCAAAGTGTATGTACGACTCATTGCAGTGCCACGCACCGCATTGTGCATATACACGAATACAAGGTACATGTAAAGGCCTCAGTGAGCACGTGGTTTCCAAAATCTCTATACTGTACTAACCAGCAGGCCAAATAATTTTAAACAGCTGCGTTTCGTCTGTAATTCAGTTAAAGTTCGATTGCAATTATAGTTAAGTTGATTCAGCTTTAAAGAATTCGGTATTGCGCTAAACTTCATACACCAACCGTTCGTTTGACAGCGGTTACGTGCCAACTCTGATTGAGTTGCGTTTCAACTTTTGTCAAAATCATTAGCGCGATACGAAAATAAACAAAAAGTTGAAGTTCGGTTAAAGTTCAATTGTGGTTCAGCTGTAATTATTTAGTGCGATTGGTCTACAACGCAATGATAACAGTAAATAAAGCGTCAGAGTCTTAGCAAGCGAATGCTGTCACGCACTAAAATGTGCCTGAGTTCTAGGTGGCTAAAGTTGTCACGACGACGACTGACTTAGTGTAAATTAGCTCTAAGCTTCGGTGCCGTGTCGCCTCGCTGGCGCCGCCACTATTACTCCACATCAATGGATACGTCCTCTTCAGTTACATAGACATGAATTATGAATAATTTATAGCATATCTTTGTTTTTCTGAACACTGCCAAGAGACGAGATTATAGAGGAATGTCGGCCCAACAAAAGTAGGTAGAAATCTTCCGAGATATAATTGCGCGCTCCTAACGCATTATTCACGTAAAATGTTCCTACCAACATTATTTTATCGGAGATGAACTTTATATACCTATCTATTCGTAAATTTTAATTCAGTATGTATTGTTATTGTTCATATTTTAGTAAGATTGGAAGATCGTAAACAAGCGTGTCCAGTCAAAAACTCTTACTAAAAGAAATAGCGAAGAAATCACTATACTCTACAAAATTTAGCTAGATCTCTGCGACAGCTGTCAGAAAAATCACGCCTATGAAGTCCTGAATTTCTTAATAGTATTGACAGTACCTGTCAATGTCATACTTTATGGGTATACCGATTCACTAATCGGTATACCCATAAAGTATGCCCATGGGCGACGAATGATCGTGACCACAGAGTTTTAGATAGAGTTTTAATTAAAATATCGATAGTTTATACTGACGATATTTTAAATAAAACTTAATTTATCATTAATTTTATTGTATATTTTAATATCATAACATTTTTTACATGTGTAATTAAATTAAACCCAATTATAAGTTACATTAGCATCTATAATAGTGAAAAACGTCGATAAATACTATCGTTACATTATTATGAGTATTTAATTAATATCATAACATTATTTACATGTGTACATACCTACTTGATCTTAAATAATAGTAAGTAAATTAAATCCAATTTCTCATCTTCAACTACTCATTCGATTTCATTACAACATTGTTTGAAAATCGATTTTTTCCACCACTATCTCAACTCTAAAAATGTCAATCTTCTATGTCAATGTCACTGTCGCAGAGATCAAGTTAAATTTTATAGAGTATAGGTTTCGTAGTTATCGTACCTAGATAGATATATACTAAAAGTCTGCACATCAGATTATGTCCATTTCATTGCTCTCTGACGGGTCTGACACTGGTTGGGTTTTCTGCATTTATTTATTCTTAGTAAATAAAAATGTTTTCTACGCCACGTTATAGGACCGTAGTAATTCTTTATTTTATTAAAGATTTCATTTTGAAATGATTTTCTTCTAGTATGTTTCTATTTCGCTACTGCAATGTCTGCGACGCCACGGGACACCACGCCACGAAACTTTTGGCTTCTAGAGGGTCTTGCATGGTGTAGGAATTCGGACACTGGTGGTCCTGCATAGTTTACACCATCATTCAGCCATCCATCAGCCATGAGACGTTCTCTGCTGGACATGGTCTACCCTATGGATTTCCAATAAGGCCGATTGGAAGGGGCCTGCATCCAGCGCGATTCAGCGATCTTTATTATATCGTCAGTCCACCTAGTCGGTGGACGTCCTACGCTGCCATAGTTTACACATAGCAAGAAGGAGCTGCATAGTTTACACGAGGACACTACATAACAAGCGGCAGGACTGTACCGTCTGAATATTCCCACTACTCCACTAGCCATAGCATAGTTCAGTGTCTAGCTTCTGTAAGCATTCTTGAGGACAATACGTGCTGTTAATACCGCGGTAACCGCTCTAATTGGTCGTTTTTCGTCGCGCCAGCCACGGCGAGGGAGCAAAAAGTGGGTCCGGCGCGGAATGCGCCGGTTGAATAACCAGCCGTCTGCGCTACGCCACGCTATAAACAAAGAAGCTGTTGCGTAAAAATACGCCATACGCTATCAAAGCGTCGGGGATGCCAAGTCAGAGTTTTTTTGCTAAGTTAAGATTTAAATTTAGAAAACCAGGCTATAATGCTATTTATTTTAGGTACCTATATTAAAGGTAATTTTATAATTGCTGTGTACCTTAGAGGGAAACAATCTTACGACTGGTCCAGTATGCGACTCTATCTAACGTAAAATAGACTTACCATTGTTTAAATGTACAGAGCATAAGGTATAATTGGCTTTTATAATATTTAGTGAGTACAATAAATTATTCAATCAATGAGGCTAAAGTTTTTATTGGAGTAATTGGGCGCAGGCTAAGGGAGAAGACTAATGACTCCCTCTCCGGCTGGTACTTGGCGCAAAGGTTAGCCATCGCCATCCAGTGAGGTAAAGCGTACGGTCTACGTACGTAAGGTACGGAGATGGGTTGTGTGTTTAGATTTTAAGGTTGACTATGTGTAAGTATAATTTTTGTATTCATAAATAAACTTAATAAATATAATAATAATTAAGTAGTTTATTTTATTAGAAATTCGTAGTAGGTGTCTTTCTAAATCTTTCAATCAATTAGTTTTAAAATGTTTTTATTTTGTTTAAAAGCTGGCGGGACGTAAGATAAACTCTCTCGCGTATAGATAGCGCATCTGTACTAAAAGTCTACTAAAAAGTTCTTTGTGGGCTCGACGCTGAATAGAGATGGGCTATAATTACGTAACCATATATTCAAACGCGCCTGCGGAGAACGAGAATGAAACGACATGAACAATGATGTGACCGCTAGGCCTTAGCTAAGTTTTTGTATGAAGCTGTCAATGTAAATGGACGCAAAGTAGAATCATCGATTTAATCCAAACTAGTAAATTCAAATTGTAGCTGCAATCCATGATTACATTGATTGTTGAGGTCAAGAATTCGTGTAAAATTTTCACCATCTTCATGTAAAAGATGCACCTCACTTTAATCTGATCTAGCTACCTTTTAAATTACAACGTGGCAACACTTCCCAGCGTGTATCGCAGTGATTTATTTATCTGCGCGGAGTGCGCCGGACCACTCTCCACAGTGATCACATTTACGTTGATGTTCGTTTATTTTTTTCTCAGATTATCGGAGCTGCGCCAAGAATGTCGAAATCATTCAGGCCAGTAAGTGGGCAGAGGAATTACTCGTACCCATTCATATTTCTGATGCCGGCAGAATAACAAAGTAATTTTTCAGGCGAACGATTTAGGGAGCTGTGGATTGAAAACAATTAGCGCATCGCGGTAGTTACCTACCTCAAGGATTAAAAATTTCAGGCGTGTACTAAAAAATAGATTATTTTTCAGCGCAGTGAGTGCACGGAATTAGATTAGAAGAAATATCTTTCTGCGATTTTTTTTAAGATTGATAGGCTAAATGCTCGAACGGAATTCGTGTCCTCTGGCCGTGGTGGTCTAGTGGTAATAACCTCTGCCTTACAAATTCGTGGGTTCAAATCCCGGTTCCGTACCAATGATTTCTTCGAGATTTATGTATGGAATTTTACACCAATGGCTTTTCGGTGAAGGACAACATCGTGAGGCAACCTGCATACGTGCGTAGAAGAAATTTAATGGCGTATCCATATCCACTTATATAATTCTATATAATCCACCAATCCGCACAGGGCCATGATGGATATGGCCCGAGCATCCTCCGTGGGTAAGCTTACGTCCTACAGAGGACTATTAAACAGGCTGGCAAATTACTTTGGGAGTGCAAATGAACTTATTACTAATATTAATTTGTTACTTTTTTGTTACCGACGTATATTGTCGTTTAATTTTATATATATTATAATTATGTACCTAGGTATTGTTTTACATCCGTAGAATTTTACCGCACTTGAATTTTCCTTATTTACACAACTATGATTCAGGCTCGAGCAGGGTTACCCGATTTAATTTGATACAATACTTGTACCAAATTAAATCGGGTAATTAAAATGTTCGTAGAACAGTAGACCTAGCGACAGATCTCTTTGACCATCGACTTGGCATTTTTGTTTTGTTTTTTGATGTCTTTAACCAAAACTTCATAAGCTATATTTCGACTCGCTCTTTGCCAATTTGGTTCATACTAACAAATCTTGTTAAAATTTAGAAAAAAAATCTTGTTAAAATTTGCCAAATATCGAAATTGACTGATGGAAAGCGCGAAAGCAAGTTTCCTCCCTTTTTGAGGAAAATACACCCCAAAGAACCTGTGTACAAAACTACAAAGTTACTTTGAGATTCGTTGGAAAATGTGACTTGTAGACAAAAATCAGCTTCCAGACTGACGAAAGCAAAATCGTCATGATGAATCACAGAACTTCGCTTCGGTCGATTACAATAGTACAAGTTACCTGAACTTAGTTCGATGAAAAATTGAAAAGTCCAGAAAAGGACCGAATTCAACGTCTATACTTTTTTTTCGCACTTATATCTTCTGTCTGTGTCATTTACATCAATTGATCCAAAATCGTCTGGATGAGATTGCTCTTAGCGATGAGACCGCGTTTTGTACCTTTTGTTTGATTTTTTCCTCCGTTAATTTTGTGGCGTCATTTTTTTTTTTAATTTCGAGTTGGTTTGCGTTTGACTACACACTGCGTGATGTTAAGCAGATGTGCGGTCTAGGGTGTAGCACGCTTACCTAGAAGATACCTATTTACTCGGGATTTGAAGACACCCACGTTGTACTTTAACGGGAAGACAGACCCAGGCAAAGCGTTCCACATTCCGGCTGTTCGTATGAGGAATGAGGATTCGAAACGCTTGGTTCTAACGCGCGGAATGTCCACCATAAAAGGGTGGCGCTTTGGTCGCGTCTGTCTAGCCGTACGATAGAAGAAAGGGGCAGGGGGGACCAGATTCTGCAACTCCTGGGCGCACTCTCCGAAGTGTATCCGGTCAATAAAGTGTTGTTGTATTGCAATGTTGTATATCTTTGTCAACATCGCACGAGAAGGAAGGGTCTCCTAGTGAAGCCTAGATAACATAAAAAATCTAATTTGCCAAAGAATGTAGAAGCCACCCAATGTATTTTGATAAAACGACTAGTCTAACTTGCGACCATCAAAAATCGTCGCCAGTTCTAATAACTCTGAGATTTCCTCGAATACTCAAACTTAATAATTTTTTGTAACATAATATGTAGTATACTTATGTTACATTTGGATCTGTTTGTATAAGTACATCTTTTCAACTTAATACACAATTTTCTAGTAGAGCCTAAAAGTACGGAGATCTCAGGTCAAATTCTTAATATGGTAACCCTAAGTTTATGAGATATATTTGTGTACCTATAAACATAGTTGGGTATTTCCCAAGCTTTACATTTGAATGTTATGATTATGAAACAATAATTACAAGTTGTTTGTTTTTCAATAGACTGTAAAAATAAAGAGGTTATCCACGCGGCTGTGAAATTTTTATATATTTGTTACTTCAGAACTGTGTCACTTGTAGCCAATTTATTTTTACTATATTTACTTATATTTTGGGACATCTTACACACGGCCTCTGACCCCAAACTAAGCAAAGCTTGTGATATGGCTGCCAGAGACTGATAGGTATACTACACATACTTATATAGATAGTAACTAAATAACACCCAGACACAGAGCAAACACTTATGTTCATCACATAAATATTTTCCTTGGGTGGGGATCGAACCCACGCCTCATTGATCGAGAAGTTAGGGTCACTAACCACTGAGCCACCGAGGCAGTCAACTCCAGAGTTGTTTGTTGTTGTTTGTTATTTTCCCATTTTAAATTGGTCTCATTGAAAATACCTAGTTTGAACAATAAATTATGTAGGTACCCTATTTGGGTGAAGCCAAAATTTTATCACCTAATAACATAAAAGTAACACAAAAGTAACGTTAATCTTTTTATGTTACCGTAACGTAAAAGTAACGTAAAAGTGTTATAAAGCTGCATGCACAATTAATAATTAAAGATAAAAGATTACATAAACATACCAAAACTAATTTAACAGGATGAAAATGTTCGCATGTTCGAAATGTTTCGCAAATGACTAAAAGTAATAGCTAGATTTTTTAGCCCATCAAATTAATTTAGTTTTAGTTACATGTCTGCCAGACACCAGTTATGTATGACAGTCTTGTTAGTTAAAATAAAACAAAGTAAAATGTTTTATTCAGAGGTTTAATCAAATAAACTCTTTTTTCTTTTCATTTCTTCATACTTTTCTGGATTTTCAAGTTTTAATTTCTCTCTGTACTTTTTTGTTTTTCGGCTGGTGTTAATGGAATCTGCAATAATTATGTGAAAAAGCATTGAATAATAATTAATAAAATAATAAAATATTGTGATTACCATGGCTAAGACACAACCAATTTTGATAACATGTGGTAAAGAGAACTTTATAAGATACATTTTATCCCGGAAGAATATTGTTCCACCATACTGTATTACCCACACGGGTGAAGCCGCGGGCATCAACATACAACTTGGTCCCTTTTTGCTAAACTTAAACAGCGTTTTTGACACGTACTATTGGTCATATAAAGATGCTAATCTAGTTAAATTGCAGATACACTAAAGCTCAAATAAAAATTATAATATGTAAAAATCTCATAATGTGATATAATTTTGACACACTCACAAAAAATTAAAACTACAATCATACTTTTCTCGCGGAATGCTACAAATATTATTCTCATCTGATGTTCTGCTAGTTTAACTGTATGCTCCTAGCTTTATAATGCTTTTACGTTACGTAACATAAACTTTTAAGAAGGGTAACATAAAAGTAACATAAAAGTAACGCAAAAGTATCATAAAAGTAACACAAAAAGCTTCTGCCTACAGCATCACCACAATTTATATGAAAACGGGTAAGAGTTGTTAGCTGCGGCTATGTTAGCACAAATCTTATGTACTCAAACGTTATTCTTACAGTAACAACTAGTAAAATAACTTAAACCTACCTTGTAAACCACAGGTATCAGTTTACTGTTTTTTTTATCACGAAAACACGCCGCCAATTCACTTGTTCATAACAAACAAAACAAATGGGTTAACGGCTAGAATTTTGACAGTGACAGCTGCTATAAGTGTTACTATTGTGAAAAAAATAATTACTACTATATTACGTTTAGAAATTGTATGAAAAATCAGTAACATAAATAGGGTAACGCAAAAGTGAAAGAATTTGAGACATCAGAATAAAACCTAATAAAATGCTCATTTAATTTGAATCTTACAACGTTTGTAATAAAATCGACATTCCAGTAACATCACACCAAGATTTGAATTAGAAACTTTAGTTTAAATGCGTTGGTAACTTCACAGGGAGACTCGACATATTCGGGCAGCAAAAATGGACATTATTTTTTGTATGAACTTTTTCTTTTGTTACTTTGTCTTTTAACTTTTATTGATAAAATAAATGTAATACGTTTAAAATTGCTATTTACATAGCTAGTAAATACATCACTTCTTACAATTGGTAACAAAAATCCGCCATTCTTACTCATACATTTATTTAATAGCATTAGACGTAAATATAAAGGTAAAAGTGTAATAAAATTTTGGCTTTGCCCATTTATGAATATGCGCCGACTTATTTAATTATATATACGCACTCTGTGTTATGTTTTTTGTTTCAATTTTAAAAATCGGTAATTATTAATCAATCAGCATCATTATAAGGGCTTATTCTGTACATCAAAACTAACAACTTTTGTTCTGGGGCTTTTATTAAAACTAAAAAAAAAGCTGATACGATAAACGAGCACGACGACGAGAACGATATTTTTCTATCGAACAACATTTATTGTATTTGAGATTTGATAAAAGTCGTTGAACAAAAGTTATTAGGTTTTATATACAGAAGAAAGAAGTCCTAAAATTATTTTATTTTATTTTTATTGGGAACCTTACAGCTATGTTACAAAAATAGATTTAAAAAAAAATATTGACGGCCAATTACAGGGTTCCACGAGTAAATTTAAATGAGTTTGATGATCGAGTAGACAGAAAGTATAAATAATTAAATAAATAGCAGCGAATGCATAAGCGGCCATCACCAACACAACTCCGAACGCGCTGTCGCGAGTCCAGAGACAAGCGGCCGACCGCCGCCCGCGAAATCCCAGCTATTAAAAAATGCGTTCGATGACAATCGTTTCATACTTGCAACTAGCTAATAATTGATTACCAGTATATGTAACTAGTAGGTGGTCACTAACTTAGTCGTATTTAATAGCATCATAATATAGTTATTTTATAGCAGATCTTTCTTACTTACTTCATGACTAAGAAGTAAGTTCAACAATACAGAGCAATAATAACCAAGAATTTTCATTAAACAAGACAGTTCATGCAGGATGTTCGGTTAAAAATGAATCGAGTTCCTCGTATGTGTCGTATGTAATTTATTCATTCATAGATATGAAAAAATTAAAACAAACCTCACAAACTGAATAGAAAAATGTACGTTTAATTCAAATTTAGCAAATAGGTATGTTTGTAACTGAATTATTTAATAATTTCAGGGTCAAAAGATTTTGCATGCTCGGGTCGAAAACACTGACAACAAGCCAATGACATTATAATATACCAATTAATTCAATAAAACAAGCATTTCCAATGAAGTTGTCTTAATAGCAGAAAAAAACAAACCGAATTTCGTTGAAAATCTTTAAAAGAATTAAAGAATAAACTTAATATCAAGTATTTTAGCGAAAAATATGGAGAAAATAAGATAACAAGATACGAATATAATTATGTTAATCAGGTAATTGTCCTCGTATGCTTAGTCGAGTCCCGTTTCAAACAACAAAATAGTGCATTTAAATATTCTGAATTTTAAACACCTTGTATATAAAATGTAACGGCCGTATGACTAACTCTTTTCTCAGTAAGTTCGTATAACAAAAACCAGCCTAGTACGAGCCGTACTCTGGTACCGATGGTTCCTGTGTTTAAGATTTCTTTTTAAATGTACAGGGTTACTTCTAAAACACCAGCAACCTCGCAGGACTAAATACATAACACCATAAACGATAACTTTAGTTCTACGACTTTGGTCAAATTAAAAAAAAAATCAGCTGTTCCATACATTATGTCGCGGGTGAACTATATTTTTCTTATTATTATCGGAAGAAAAAACTTTTTCACTTGACCAATTTTGATGTAATTTTTGTTAAATCACTACTCCGATCGAAATTTGCTTAGCTAAAAAGATACGACACATTAAGTTATGTACGTCGATTGACAATCAAGGCCCAGACAGGCAGTTACAGATTTTTTTTTTGTAACATGGCTCCATTTTTATCCTAAGCAATTTTGAACTCTAAAAAGCTATAAACAGTGAGTAAGCTACAATTTTACGATACAAACAAGGATTAAGTTCGGCGGCGTGGCGGCAGGACCAAGGATGTTGACCCTGCGCTTGCGCTGCACACTCATACACTTTTTACTTTGTAAGTACTGAGAGAATAATACAACTTTAGTGTGAAGGAGTTTATTTAGCGCTCTTGTGGGTATACTCGCTCACTGACTTTGTTAAGCTGTCGTTTAAGGTATAGGTGCTAGAAGGTACTGGTGCGTTCCGTAGGTAGAGATTTTCCCTAGAGAGGGCAACTGCTACCCCTGCTTCTGCCTACTCCGAAAAAGAGAAAATATTTCATATTTTCTAGGGTATACAAGTAGGGTAGGGTTTTCTCTTTTCAAAGCTTATTGCTTATGCATGTATACGTGCCAGTTGTGGATAAAGTTCACGCGGAAAGCAATAAACACGATAAGAGTTCAGTATAATGACGCATACCGAACTCTTATGAAGCTACCGCGGTGCTGCAGCGCGTCGAGCATGTTTGCTGAGGCGGGGGTTCCCGACTTCTTTGCAGTAATAAGATCTAGAGTGGCCTCGTTTTGGCAGCGTCTGCGTCATTCCGACAACGAAATTCTTGTGGCTGTCTCTGACGACTTCCGCGGCCCTTTGTTTGAGCATTGGGTTTCTGTCCACATGGATGCGAACAAAAAATGAATAGATGTACCTACTATCTTGATCGACTCGGCACTATTGTGCGGTAGAACTATTTATAAGACTGGACGTTACACCCCTTATACAGGTGTAACAATTTATTATATATTATTTTAGCTAAATTTATGTAACTCTGGGTCTCCGTGCCTGCAATAAATGGTTTTTATTTTATTTTTTTATTTTATTTTATACACTGCTCCCCCCGTGTCTATCTATAAACGATTTCCCAGTCACTAGAAAAATATAAAAGAATGGTTTTTGGGTAAAATAGTTTTGTTTTTATAAGATTGAATGAAGATGAGCAAGACCATCAGGTAAACATTTCGGTTGGATCTATTACTGGGTAGTTGACACGTTCATGTCTCTACCACGAATTTCGAACTGCACTCGTTCAAAACTTCATTTGTTTTTACATGATAGATCGTGAATAGGCTTGAGTTGTGTCCACTAATAACGAATTGTTTGTATTATAGTTTCTATTGATTAACTAAGAAAAGTAGATAAGGAAAAACAAATCTATCTCTCTCTCTCTTCCTGACTATAACATATTCCACATGGTGATGGGGTCAGCCTTCCTCACTTTCCTCCTCCATCGCTCGATCTTCGACATCATCTTTGGAAACACTACACTCTTTCATGTCCTTCAGCACTACATCCCTCCATCTTGTCTGGGGTCTGCCTCTAAAACAAATCTATACCTCTAAAACAAATCTATATCTAATAAGGCATTAAGTCACGTGACAGAGAACACCAATCAGAAAGTGTTACGTCACGACCCGCGAAACATCATCGTCAAGAAGTTTGGATTTACATAAATACTTCTTGTACATCTTCTTGATCATCGTATAGCCGGAAACATACTATCGGACGCGGCTGACGGACGCGACTGACAGCCGCGACCTAGACTATCAAAGTACACTGAGCCGTGCACACTACCGGACATAAGTCGCGGACGTCACCTTCGGACGACCTTGAGCGGTCGGACGTCCGAGAGAGATCTGGCACATCGGATGTTTTAAGACTGTGCACATTGCTAAGTCGCGGCTGTCAGTCGCGTCCGTAAGCCGCGTCCGATAGTATGTTTCCGGCTTATCGGTTGGCGTTTTAACTGTTGACTGTGACGAGTTGCGACGTCATTCAAGACGCCGTGTCACTATTCGCGTTTTCGAGAGAATATTAAATTATATTTTATGCATACAAAATACATAAGTAATGTAAATATTGATATTTTATTAAAATAAAGTTTTTTTTGGATAAAACAGATGTTAAAGTATATATATAACCAAGTCTTAACATTTAGTGAACTAGCCTATTCTCAAGCCTATTTAAATTAAAATTATTTACGCATTATTAGAGCTTCAATCTCAAAGCTTGAGAACATGCTTTCCTAATGTTAGAATTTCTCCATAGGTCACTTATTTCTCATGCTCCAGACGGTCGTAAAAATTATTAGCATTTCTCCATATAAATATTTAATTTAAGCACAGTAACAAAACTAATAGACCAACCGACTAGACTGACAGACTAGACCAGAAATAACATTAATTAATTATTTCAGAAACCAATTTAGTAATAGTAAGTAGTAAGATAAAAAAAATCTACACCGACCTTGATACAATCTAGACACATTTAATGTGGAACTGGCTAAAAGAAGCATTTTATAAGGCGTGCTCAATTAAAGGCCTTTCAACCGGCCACAGATATTTCACTTGCACATATTCAAACTTAAGCATCGAATTTCTAAAAAAACATAGTCGTTGTTACATTACAGTTGTTATTTATCAATCATAGCACGTATAAATTGTTAAAGAAAAGTCGGTACGATATCTTTTGATTTAACAGAAGAGATCGAGGAAACTGCTATTTTTGTTATTTTTTCGATTCAAATTTGTTTTTTTTTTCATGTTTTCATTAAGACAAAAAAATGAAAAGAGACCTACGTGATTTTTATCTTTATCAATGTGAAATAGTGCGAGCGAGATGGAATTTGGCGTAAATTCCCCTTAATTGGCGAACCCAAGGTTGAGGTCGACGTCCTTGCACGTCACAGATTACAGCGTAGTTTACACGGAATAAGTAATTTATGCGAGTCTCTCACCTGAACTTTGGACGCACATGAAATAAGATGAAACTGTGATGTAACCACAGCCACAGGTTTATTCCAAACGCCGTGAATATGAGGTTGCTTGCACCCCCATTTTTACGAGGGAAATCTTCGCAATATACCCACGCTGCTTAGTCGGGTTACGCGGAATTGCATATCATGGCAAATACGCAAACTATCTTTCAAACCAATTTATTTCCTAAAACAGGAAACAAATAATGGATTGACATTGATAACTGACATTAAAAGTTTTTTTTTTTATGACAATACTACACTACTACTACATAGAAAGCAATTGGATCATCCACAGACCCTTGAAGGTCTAAAGATAATCCAAGTGCTCAAGCCCACTGCCAGTTGGCAGCGTGCCCAGCATGCTGGCAGCATTGCCACGCTGAATGGCAATGCTTATACGTTGAGCCAAATAAACACCAGCATTTTGGTCACGCGTCGCGTCCACCAGACGCTCAGAAAGACTTTTGAAAACGAGATGAGCTCCTGGCCCCCACGGACCCAAAGTCTCAACTCCAAATGGCTCAAATATGTAACCACTACCGAGGTTAGCATATTTGCGCCGCTTGTGCTGCTCAGCCGAATTGGCCGCCGCTCCAGCCCTACTCTGAGTCTCAGGAAGATGTGACGGTGCCAAAGTATCGACGCAAGTTGCGTCCCATACTAAGGGCCGTCCACACTTCCATGGGACCAGCGTCATGCCGTCAGGCCTTTTGCCATTAAAAGTTGATTTAGAACGTATGTACGTAACGTAGTACTTAACGTCTTTTCATCCGACATACCTTAGTGCCTCAAGTCGAAAGTTTTTGACCAGTAGGTATGTGTTGCCAGTGATGACTTATGGCACAGAAACGTGGTCTCTCACTATTGCCTTATTAGTAAGTACCAAGTAGCCCAACGAGCCATGGAGAGGGCTATGCTCGGAGTTTCTGTGCGAGATCGAATCAGAATTGGTAGGTTAAAATGGGAGTGGGCAGGGCACATAGTGCGGAGTACTGATTACCTATGGGGTCGAAAAGTTCTCGAGTGGAAACCACGTACCGGCAAGCGCAGCGTAGGACCCACAAGTTGGACGGATGACCTCATTAAAACCTCAGGATCGCGCTGGATGCAAGCCGCTACCAACCGATCTTATTGGAAATCTTTAGGGAAGGGCTATGTCCAGCAGTGGACGTCCTATTGGGTGAAACGAACGAAAAAGGCGCATCGGGACACGTAATCTGATCGAAAATGTTTTCCTGCTGCTGCT
Source organism: Hypomecis punctinalis (assembly GCA_949316475.1). NCBI lineage: Eukaryota > Metazoa > Arthropoda > Insecta > Lepidoptera > Geometridae > Hypomecis > Hypomecis punctinalis. Next base: position 15,205,939 of record OX438810.1, read on the forward strand.
CCTGCTGTTGCGTTTAAGCGGCGCAGGGCGCTTGCGCGAGTGTGCGTGTCTGTGATATTGTATTTTACCACATAAATGATAGTAGGTACTTTTATACTGGTAAATAAAGCAATCCGTGAGAAATTATTCCCTGAATATTTCAAAATATTCAAAAACGCACAACGTTAGTGTTCAAGTTTTCACTACTGCCGGCACTCCCGGAGTGCAACCCGTTGTTTTATTAACTTTTTGTGGTTCTTTCTAACATTTCATAACTCTATCGCATCCACGCAACAGCGTTTTATTTTACTAGATTAGCGTAGCACAGCTACGGCGACCTTGAGTCGTGCGCGCGCTTTTTACATAGAGTTAATCATATTTAGACCACTCGACCGGTCAAAATATTTTTTTAATTCTGTATGGAAGTAAATTGAATGAATTTTTAGAAGTCGTAAAACAAAAGATGACTGTTTTGATGTACAGAATATAATAATAAAAATTATGCTAATTGATTACCAGTATCATCGACTTGGCATTTTTCCTTTCCCCAGTAACCCTGTATACCTAGGTAGTTTTCCATATTAGAATATAATTATATTTATGTCCATTTACATGATAACAATTTAGAGCAAGTACCAAGTTTTTTATTTTAGTACCTATTGTTATCTACAAGTGAATGGAATAGTGTCTGTTTGAATGTGAACGTCACATAGGCGGTGCCAAATGACTAAAATGAAGTCATAAACGATTGCTATTACGATTGATATTGCTTTAGGCGGTAGGGGGGCTGAAGTGTGCCTGCGCTATCGCGCTGGTAAGTTCATTTAATTACATAATTACCTATATCTGTCCCAAGTAATCATACAGTATTATATACCCTTTAAGGAGAAGCCTATGCCTAACAGTAGACCATTAAAAAGACCGGTAAGTTTCAGGTATATTACAGCCATCAAGAAATCAGGTATCGATTAGATTCAAAAAGCTCGAAGTACAATACGAACAAAGATTTGATTCTACCTACGGGTGTAAGGCGAGTATTACTAGTATACCTACTACCACTAGCTAGCCACCACGGCTTGCAGTAGGCAACGACATTAATAAAACCTAAAGGTTTTATTAATGTCGTTGGCAGTAGGTACAGTTATTGCAAGTGATTATTTCTCTAGTGATATAAGCCATCAGTGTTGTACTGGAAGTTTCTGGATTAGTAACATCCGGACAACAGGGTTACAAACGCGGCCGAAAGGGAAAATTTTAATACTATGTGAAGCAGAAGTGCTTCGCTACATCGCTCTATTAGAAAATAGTTTAAATATTTTTTATTTTAACGCTATTTATTTATTTTATAGTTTTTCCCGCGGATTCGCCCGCGTGACATTTTGATTTTTGTGCTATCCCAGAACCTTTAATTTTTTCGGGATAATTAGTAACCTATTTCACTTTTACTCTTTTTAACTATGTTACATACCAAAAAACAAGTCAATCCCTTGCTCCGATGCTGCGTGAAAGAGGTGCAAATCATTAAACCAACAAATACACTCTCGAATTTATAATAATACTAAGGTAGTAAGGATGGAAGCTTATACTAACAGAATATATATTAATGCATAAACATTGCTTTCACAATGGCCACACTGCACGCTGCGCCGGCGCATCCAGTAAGTTAATTGTCAGCAATCATGATTATTGGTGTCGGAGCTAAATTTTGCACCACGGTCATAACTGATGATATTCTGGGAAGCCTTTCATCAAATAAATTGGTCTAATTTCAACCATGCGTACGCTCAAAATCGAAGAGGTAAGAATAATATTTTTTCGCTTAATTTTATAGAAACATATTAATTAACTCATATTATAGCCCCCAAAGTTGTGTATTTTGCATATTCAAAATCAAAATATTTTAATAAAATGTTCTTAACCTTTATGATACCGTGGGAAGAACCATTTTCATGATTAGGTATAGGTAGTTAATTGGCAACATCATCCAAATACATACAAATTTTGTATTATTTCGACATTTTACAGAATTTTAATGTCAAGCACTTGGGTTTCTCGAGGTTGTTATCGTATCTTTATACTTAGCTCAAAATCAATAAAATTTGAATAATCTGGTCTAAGTGGGAATAAAAATTTATTTAATATGCGCAGTATTAGTATTAAAATACATGAAATTCCTTTATCTCGCATCAATAGTAACTGCAACCAAATTGATTTCATTACACAATATCTGGACTAACCGGATGCACAGGATTAGAATCGACATCTTAAAAATATAGAAAAAAGAAAAGATTAGTGAATATGCATAGACTTACACGTTACATAGCAAGGACCGCACTGACGAAACTCTTTTAATCTTTGCATGTGTTCAGTTCAGTTAATATAATTCCTATTTTCGTTTGTACCTACTCTTTCTTTGTATGACATAACAAATATAATTTTCACTGTTTTTGAAAATGTTTAATTTTATAGAACCACTGGCATAGGTCTTTATGATGTAAACATTATGTTTCGACATTTTAATATATTTTTATTATTTGCGTGTTTTGTGTACCCTATTTTTTTATATATTCTATTTTCTATGGATACCTGCGACTTATTAAGTCATTATCATTACAGAAATCAAATAGAGACATCTCGACATAGGTTGTCTTTACAGACACTAACAGAGCATGGTTTCTACTTTTACATGTTGATACAACGCGAAATGGAGGACATATCCTTGCTTTTAACCTCTTTGGTACTATGTTTGTGTAGGCTATTAGGTATTCTAGATGGAGTTCTGCGACCCGGAACTAATCTAATTTCGTGATACCAAACGTAGAAATTCAGAGTTTATGACTAGGTAGTAAACTCGTGCATCTCAGTGGTTTCTAGGTTAGTTAGTAGAAGGTCTTACTAGAGACCTACTACGTTGTCACTTAGAGACGACTTAGCAAAAAGAAATGGTTTAGTATACAGTTTCAAAATATGATTTTTGTACAATTTAGTGAAGAGTTGATTTTAGGTGTCACGCTTGTCCATTATTGTTTATATCCCTAAAGGTGCGTACATAGTAATGTTATGCAATATAACATGTCGTAAAACATTGTTATAAAATATGTTTCAGTAATGTAGACATAAAAACGTGTTGACGTACAAGTTATTTAATATTTTATAAAACACAAGTTATTACACAACATGTTACTTAATATGTATGCACCAGAAGGTTAAGTTTACCATGATGCATTGTTTCGTTGAGTTGGAGTGTAATACAATACAATACAAAAACACTTTATTGACACCACAAAAAACATAACAGAAAAAGAAATAACGACAGAAGAATGGTACAAAAGGCGGTCTTATCGCTAAAAGCGATTTCTTCCAGACAACCTCTACTGTGTGGAAACATGTAATTGACATGGACGGTGGTGTAAACATAAATGAATAAAGTAAAGCTATAAATATCCAAAAACAATAAAATACACTACATAATAATAGGCATACACAAATACTTCTTATAATACATACAATAAAAATAAACCTATTTACATACATAAATAAATACAAATAGTTAAAACGTAAGCGATAAGTAATATCAGTTTTTAAAACTGCTTAGCAAGATAGTATTCCTTGACTTAAGTCTTGAAAGATTCAACGCTCTGCACGTCTGATGGTCACTGGAAGGTCATTCCAGAGAGCCACAGCTCGGACACAGAAAGAAGAATCGTAAAAGACAGTATTGTGAGGTGGAGTTGATAGAAGAAGATTGCTAGAAGACCTAAGATTGACAGAGTGACTGTCACAGAGAAAAGTGAAGCGTGAGCTTAAATACGAAGGAGAAGAAGGCTTAAAGAGAACGTTGAAGAGAAGGGAAAGAATATGGGTATCACGAAATGCGAAGACGGATACGGATAATCAAGAATGTATAACTGGCATAGTGATTCTCTACGAAAATACACAAGTTGGGTCGTGTCCTAAGTTTTGCTTTCAAAAATTTTGTTATAAATATTTCGTTTATTATAACTTAAACCATTTTTTATTTAATTATACCGTCCTAATTGGTGACCACCGAATATAGCATAATATTTATTATTGAGTAATATGACATATTTTCAAAACCGCATTAATAAATCGGCCAAGTACAGGACCTACGAGTTGGACTCGCGCATGAAAGCTACCATAAGGGAGCCCCTCGGCAATAAAATTAAGTTTGTAGTATGCACCTTTAAAAAATATTTTACTCTGTTTTTGACCGACGAACCACCGGAGGAGGTATACAATTCGACGCGTATATATATTTTTTTTTTGATAAACCACGCATAACTTGTTTCATAGTAGTCCGGTTCCAATAATTCTTTTTTTATTGGAAATACTTATTATTATTTTTATACTTCGAAATTGGTCCCATTTAAATTTTATCGAAATCGGCTGAGTCATTTTTGATAAATCAACAATAATGTGAAAAATGTAATATCGATCCGTGCATAATATTTGCGTTGCTTCGCATATAAACATTTCTCTTGAATTACTCTATCTATTAAAACAAATTGCATCAAAATCCGTTGCGTAGTTTTAAAGATATAAGCATACACTAGGGGACAGACAGCGGAAAGCGACTTTGTTTTATACTATGTAATGATTCTGTACACGGGTGAAGTCGGTCATGCTATTTTTTGCAAAAAATAATTATTAGTATTTGTTGTTATACCGGCAACCAAAATACATCATCTGTGAATAGTTCAACTCTCTAGTTATTACAGTTCATGAGATACAGCCTGGTGACAGACAGACAGACACACGGACAAACGGAGCGGAGTCTTAGTAATAGGATCCTGTTTTTACCCTTTGGGAACGGAACCCTAAAAAGGAGGTTCTCAATTCGACTGTATGTTTTTTGTAGGTACGAGTACGTACTCGTACATATGTTAGGCGATTACTCCTACTTTGAATCGATTTTGATGATTCTTATTTTTGTATCTAGTTGTTATTTTTCAAATTTCTATTTAAATTTTATCGAAATCGGGCGAGTAGTTTTGGAAAAATCAACAATAATGTGAAAATTACTAAATCGATGATATCATGATACGAACTATACGAATGGTACATGGATGAAGTCGGCTATGCCAATTTTGGCGAAAAGTAATTAAACTAAAAAAAATTTATTCTGTTTTAGTATTTGAGCACTTGGATTATTTTTAGACCTTCAAGGGTCTGTGGATGATCCAATTGCTAACTATGTAGTAGTAGTGTAGTATTGTCATATTAAAAAAAAAAAAACTAAATGTATATCTATCTCTAACATTTAAAGTGCTCGATCAATTTATTAAGATACATTCAATGGCTCAAAATTTAAAAATAGCGGACTAGTTGGCTCCCACGCAGGTGAGGACCCCTTTCACGTTATCATTATGACTTAGCTCAATTGAAAAGCAGCTATTTGAAAATATTTCTTCAACTTTAAATTCAATATTATTTCAGGTTTCTAGTGAATCTTATTATATGTTATTTGTAAATGAAATTATGGTACACATCCAATATTCAGGTTTTCGGCAAATCTTATTACATTATTAAGTGACCAGGGATGCACTCGCTGTCTTAGATGAATTACCCACAGACTTGAATTACCCTCAAAACACGGTAAACTTTAAATAGGTATCCTTTAGAAGTGAAAAATAATATTTGCTTCATGAAAACATCAGTATTTTACGTTTCGATTTTGCGAAATCAATATTTCCAGTTTAAGCTCAAAGATTAAGTTACATGATAATAATAATACACAATTATACATAGAAGTAAGTAAATATTTGGTAAATGCACCAGTTGTGGCCATCTTAGCGTAATTTTTAGCCACTTTGAATTTAATGATTGATTGGATAGAGAAATTTTCATACTTTGACATTCAAATAAACAATATTTATGATATTACATTGTTAATTTTTGATTGTTATTAATTATTTCATTGAACCAATTATTAGTAACTATGATTTACAATTAATATATTAGTTTTTGTTTGGCATGTAACTCATTGTTATAAAAAAATGAGTATGAGTACTATTTTACTAAAATTGATTACATATTAACAATGTGTAATGATTTTATTAACGAAGGTATTGCAGCAATCTAATACATACCATAAATATTATTTGTGTGAATGTTAAAGTATGCAAATTTATCCAATAATATTGACATCAAATGGCTAAAACCGGGGCAATGGCCATAAACAGTGTATTTGCTATACGTAAATAATTTTGATTTTAAATGGCCAAAACCGGGGCAGTGACCACAAACGGTGCATCTACTATACCTACGTAAGAAAGAAAAATACGTCAAAGATTAGAAGTATTCTTTGGTAATTCCGTTTTTATATTTTAGCATTTATCCTGCATCCTAGCTCTTCACATAATTTATCTTTCTTTGTAATACCCTAGCATTTGGGGAATCCAACAAAATGGAAACCTTGCTGATAAGTAATAATACAAATTCGATTCTGTAGATCGAACAATGACCACTGGATTATAGGTATTGATTCCATTAGCGAATACAACCTGTTTGCATCCATATATTTTGAGGCTTGTGGCCGTACCTATTCTATACAGGATTATTTCTAATCAATTAGCATCCTTTTAGGGGCTTAGTCTGTACATCAAAACTAACAACTTTTGTTCTGCGACTTTAGTCAAAACTGTAAAAAAATCAGCTCTTCAATACATTTTGTTGAGGGTGAACGATATTTTCCTAAGGAGCAGTTGATTTTTTTTGAGTTTTGACTAAAGTCGCAGAACAAAAGTTGTTAGTTTTGATAGCACCTAAAAGGATGCTAATTGATCGGAAAAACCCCAATAGGTACTGTACTGTACTGTACCAGCCTTTTTAATAGTCCACTGCAGGACGTAGGTAACCTACCCACGAAAGGTGATTGGGCCATATCCACCACGCAGGCCCAGTGCGGGTTGGTGAATTCACATACGCCATCGAATTTCTTCTACGGACGTAAGCAGGTTGCCTTACGATGGTTTCCTTCAATAATACTACATATACTTATTTTTAAATACATATTTATATAGATAGTAACTAAATAACACCCAGACACAAAGCAAACACTTATGTTCATCACATAAATATTTGCCCTGGGTGGGGATCGAACCAACGCCTCTTTGATCCAGAAGTTAGGGTCACTAACCACTGAGCCACCGAAGCAGTCATTATTGGCACTATGTAACAATTGGCCTAATACAAACCTTCATTGTAGCGTGCTGCTTATCATTACTTTGGATGCTATTCAAGTGTATTATGTCTGACTAAAGTTCTGTTAGTTTAAATAAAACTAGGAATCTTTTTTTAACACGCTTTTATTAGTTTCACCTGTATATTTGATTGCTTTCTTATAACCAACCCCTTTGAGCTCGATTTTGACCTACTTTGAGCGATCAGATTTTCTTCAAACTTTGCACACCTATCAAAGACCGATGACAAGTACAAGCGCTCGAAGTAAATACAAAGTTTCTGCTAATTATAGTTTCTTATATAGGGTAGATACAGAGTACAAATATAAATAAATCTTTATGGTTTCTGCATTCCGAAGCTCTTGCTTCCAAGGAAGTTTTAGTATGAAACTTCCTTGCTTGCTTCCGAGAAACGAATGAATGGGGTTTAATGAATGAACCCCAAGGTTAGTTAATGAATCTATTCATCTCGTCCCATTCAAATCAGATGACGTGACCTAGAAGTTTACTTAGACTTAACTTTGACTTAATTTAGGAAACAATGGTGTCTTTGCTGGAATTTTTAAGTATATTGCGAGTCTGATTCAATTCCTTTGTATAGTTACTATTATGATGCCCAGGTGCAAAAACAATTGGTAATCAACCTCTGATAGCTCACTGTTAGACATAAGCCTCCCTTTGTTTTTCCGCGTTCCAATATCACATATTAATTATATTTCTATTTTCTAACAACTTAAAAAAACTACTGAAACTTTGTTATTTCGTTTGTATATATTGTTTGTAGGTATATCATTTCGCTACTAATTTTAGATAGTAATTGAAAAAGCACCATGTGATCGTTCCGTTAGCTAAAGTCCATTAGTTTAAGTAAATAAAATATAACATAAAACTTGAAATTATGTCCCTGGTATCCTACTATATATATATAATATTATAAAGGCGAAAGTTTGTGAGGATGGGTGGATGGATGGATGGATGGATGGATGGATGTATGGATGTTTGTTACTCTTTCACGCAAAAACTACTGAACGGATTGAGATGAAACTTTGCAATAATATAGCTTATATATCAGAATAACATATAGGCTATAAATTATAATGATATTGCGTCAAAAATCAAAATATCATGCGGGCGAAGCCGCGGGTAAAAACTAGTCTATTTATATATTTGAAAATTGCAAATTTGTTATAAAGCACCCTGACTATTTTAACAAAGCGTCTGATAAAATGCATAAAATTAGATCGCAATATAGACATAAACTCGTGGAACCAAAGTCTAACTTAGCAATGCACAGTTCTAGCCCAATTTCTATGGCTATAAACCTATTCAATAAATTGCCAAAATTCAATAAATTGAATAAATTGCCAAAATTATAAAAGATATCGAAAGAGAAAACTGTTTCATGAAACAACTAAATCCTACTAATATTATAAAGGCGAAAGTTTGTGAGGATGGATGGATGAATGGATGGATGGATGTATGGATGTTTGTTACTCTTTCACGCAAAAACTACTGAACGGATTGAGATGAAACTTTGCAATAATATAGCTTATATATCAGAATAACACATAGGCTATAAATTATAATGATATTGCGTCAAAAATCAAAATATCATGCGGGCGAAGCCGCGGGTAAAAACTAGTCTATTTATATATTTGAAAATTGCAAATTTGTTATAAAGCACCCTGACTATTTTAACAAAGCGTCTGATAAAATGCATAAAATTAGATCGCAATATAGACATAAACTCGTGGAACCAAAGTCTAACTTAGCAATGCACAGTTCTAGCCCAATTTCTATGGCTATAAACCTATTCAATAAATTGCCAAAATTCAATAAATTGAATAAATTGCCAAAATTATAAAAGATATCGAAAGAGAAAACTGTTTCATGAAACAACTAAAAATTATCCTTTTATCGAAATGCTATTACACATTAGACGAATTTTTAAAGATATTCTATAAAACATAATACTAAATCGTTCTAATGTTGTTTTTAAACTTTCGCGATTTGAACACATTATTATTTTATACTACGGGACTAATCGCGCACTAAAATTACGAGATAAAGAAATAGCTCCTCATCCCAGAAGAGGGATGAGGAGGTATTTCTTTATCTCGTAATTTTAGTGCTCGATTAGTCCCGTAGTATAAAATAATAAAATCGTTCTAATACAAATTATAAAACCGCCATACCCTTATAGGATATGTATAACTATACAAAACATGTTAATTGTTAACTATAAACCGCATGAGAGTTTTCATTTGTTGCAATAAATGATTTGAGTTTGAGTTTAAGTAAATATCACGTAATTAATTATAATAATAATCGAGAGCTTTTACATATCTAAATCTGGTTAAATTACCACAATTCTAAAAAAGAAGAACAAAGGCTAAGTATTTATATAAACTCTATAAAGTCACTATATCATATGAGTTACAGTTTTGACAGGGTTTTCACTACTTGATTGAAATAATTTGCCAAGCAGCGAAACAGCCAATCCGCATATATTGACTAAGGTGTAAAGTTTGTGAAGTAAGGGCTTGTAGAGTTAAGTACTGTAGAGTTAGAAGCTTGGCTCTACATGAGATCTGATAACTTTTTGATAGTGCGAGTTGTAGTCTCGTCTTGGCCCCATCCTACTCCTACTAATATTATAAACGCGAAAATTTGTGAGGATGGATGGATGGATGTATGGATGTTTGTTACTCTTTCACGCAAAAACTACTGAACGGATTGAGATGAATCTTTGCAATAATATACGAGTAGCTTATATATCAGAATAACACATAGGCTATAAATTATAATGATATTGCGTCAGAAATCAAAATATCATGCGGGCGAAGCCGCGGGTAAAAACTAGTATTACATAAAATAAAAGTATACTACCAAATGAAAAATACATAGCTACTGAAGTACATAAAGCGAGTAACCAATGAATACAGTTGATTTCGATAATGTCTAACATAACAGCATTGCCTTATATTAAAATGTATTTCCAAATAGATGAACTGTGAGCCCCAAACTAAGCTCAAGGCTTGGGGCTCGAGTGCAAGGTTATCAGAATTCGGAAAAATTTAAAAGTATTTAAAACCTACAAAAATATAGACTGTATTTTTTTTAAAGATATGAATAAGGTATAAAAAAATTAGCTAAATAATCAGAAACGGAAACATGAAAATGTTTTTTGCTGCATTAAAGTATTATTTATTGGGCTACATTTTCTATTAATAAAAGCTTAATAGCCAATGATGGTTAACATACCTACATCGAAAAAAGTTGTACTGCCAGTTTGCTATTAATTCGGATTTAAATAAGATTTTAGTTAAATGTAATAAATATGTCTCAAATAAATGTAGTCTGAGTAATTAATCTTATTTTAATTACTACGTTTTAAACTATTTATCGAAGGCAACCGGTTCTGTCAAAACTTCAAAGCTAATCGATAAGTAATCGCCTAACGTTTATTAGGTATGTTTAGTCAAGACATTCTTTTGGAGTAGTAACAAAAATATTTCTGTAAGAAATAAGGACATTAATAATATTGGTAATATCATTCATTCAGTGTGTGTGATTTTGACTGAGAGTGAGACACTTTGCTTTGCACCAAATACGTAAAATTGTCCAAAAAGATATACATAGTTCATCCATTGGATTTACCACTAAAAATTTATTTGCTTGACTTTTTTTGTATTTGTAGGTGCGATATGTGTAATGTAGGAATTAGGAGATATTTTCGACAAAATTTGCAGGTGTGAATTGCAGTTTCCACAATTTTTAAAAACTTACCTACTTTATTTCGCCTCATTTTCACCCAACCATTCTTTCTATCTCCATTATGTGTAAAGCTAAGTTGAGCAGCACTATTCACGTGAAAAGTAGGTACCTACAATTACAATTACAGATTATATGATCTGATAAATTAATCTCAAAAATGGTAACATACAGAACAATATAGAGATTATTTCATAGAGCACACATTTGGGAACAAACAACAACCTTGTTCCTTAGATTAGAGAAAAATATCTGAAAAATTCAGCTGAAGAGTTTTATCGCACTGTAATTAGACCGCCAAATTCACTTACCTTATTCTCAACTGTCGAAAGTAGTCGGCCATCAGGTATCCCACACAATGGATGCGGCATTCTCACGCAGACAGCGCTAACCCTCGCGTGCTCGATCGTGAGGCTTCCCGGCCTTCCCATGGGAATTTGAGCGATGATCGATCGAAACACACCTTCCACGACATTCCTGTATAAAACGCGCTCGTAAATGAGAACTTTTTGTGACCTTACTACACTAGTAATTAAAAGGTAGAGAGCTGAGCACGTATCATTGTTGGGAGAAAAATTAGTTAAATCTGCATGCGAAATGTAGGCTGAATAGGCTTATTTACTAACAAAATATAATTAGTCCGTCAAATAGATTATAAAAAAAAAAATAGCGTGATATCACTAGTCTACTACAAAATATGTACCGCACTAGTGACGTCACGATCCCCACTCTCAAACTTTGACAAGGTTTATCTTTGTTATTTATTGTATCTATCATTGACAAAAGAAAACAAATGTGTACAATATTTTTTGATAATCTAACTAACGGGCTAATTATAAAAATGATTTTTAAACCTATGATAATAATGATTAATACGATTAATGATTAGTAAACATGAATATTCTTTGCGATTGCAAAGTACCTACAGGGACTTTCAGAGGTGTATTTACTTATAAATTATAATTATTATAATACGGGATTATAAAAAAATTATCCCATATAAAATCAGCGCGAAATAAATCAGCATTGTAACATTGATCTACTGTGGAAAAAATATTTATTTTTCAAGTCTGCCGAAAAAAATTGTCCTAACAACTTTCCTCGTATAATCAAAATGATCGGCATTGATTGGACAAATTTTATACTTTCCATACCTGGTATCGAAGGATATCTGAAGGCCAATCAAAAGCGTCGAGTATGACAACAAGACAAAGAGCAAGTCGGTATTCGCACCATGCCCCGAGCTAACCATAAATAGAAGTTGTTTTGTCATCAAATAATAAAACAAGCTAAGGATTGCAGACGGCAAAAAAAGGAATGGCACAAACGCTGCCGGCGACGTGCCCGCTGCTTTTATTACTACAGGACCGGGTGCATTTACTTCTTTAAATTTCAATGAAAAATCATACGCGGACGGTGTAAAAAACTGTCATGACATCCGACGATTAAAGAAATCTTCCCAGAAAGTGGACGCGAGGAATGCAGCCGGGGCAGCGCTTCGTTAGGGGACCGTGGCCACTGACGCCGCAGAACCCTACTTTAGCCTTCACGAAATTCGATATGCCTTCGAAAATTGAGTACAGTTCTCTTGATATTCCGGGAATTGTAGTACGTTACTAAATTGGGATACAGGTATTTGGAATATGTTATTACTATCTCCGACATCTTGCCGTCTTGACAAACAAAATATGTTAGTAAAATAATCGGAAACTTTTTTATAACTTAGCTAATTTAAGCGTTAAAAACTATTCACTAAGTCACGATGCTAATCATTTGTTATAGGGACAATTATGTGGTCATGTTAAATATAATTATTATACTCTACAAATTGATTGATAGTATGGTGGATATACTCAAGGTAATTTTAAGCTCCTTTTACTGAACTTAATTTATTCGATTTTTTTAGTACCCAGTGCCAAGTGCCTTTATTAACTACCACTAAATAACAGACTTACATAATCTACGACTACATAACACATAACAAGCAATTGGATCATCCATAGACCCTTGAAAGTCTAAAGATTATCCAAATGGTCAAGCCCACTGCCAGTTGGCAGCGTACCCAGCGTGCTGGCAGCCTTGCCACGCTGAATGGCAATAAAACATCAGCCAAATAAACACCAGCATTTTGGTCACACGTCGCGTCCACCAGACGCTCAGAAAGACTTTTGAAAACAAGATGAAAACACGGACCCAATGTCTCAACTCCAAACTCCTCAAATATGTAACCGCTGCCGAGGTTAGCATATTTGCGCCGTTTGTGTTGCTCCGCCGAATTGGCCGCCGCTCCAATCCTACTCTGAGTCTCAGAAAGATGCGACGGCGCCAAAGTATCGACGCAAGTCGTGGCCCATACTAAAGGACGTCCACACTTCCATGGGACCAGCGTCATACTGTCAGGCCTTTTGCCATCACCACGCGCGAGCCCATTCGGTTCGAGCACGGCTGCGATATTGGCGGTGGCAAAAGCCCTGCGTATGACATCGTTCAGACTGGCGTGGCGACCAATTCGACCTGCGCTTCTTGAGCAAGAGAGACCGTGGTGACCGAGCTGGTCAACTGCAGTACCAAAAAGATTTATTCAATGGCTCCAATAAATTATCCTTTATCTTTATGTCAACTAATCTAACTATAATGTAGTATATCAACTAGATAATTATGTCAAGTGGCTTGCTGATACTTTCTGTGAAACTCGATTTCATTCGTAATTCAAGCCGAAAAACCGAAATTTCGTCTTTTTTGACCCCCAAATTTCCATGTGTAGATCTTTTACTCACCGTAGCAGGAATGCACCTACTTCTCAGTACAATCAACTTTATCCTCCACCTTCCCACGAGGCTTCATGTTATTTTTATGCCCCGGCTATCGAAATGAGATCTCGAGCGCGTAGATACGAGTACAAGGTTCACAGAATGAGTGACTCAGGAACCACTCCCTGACATGTCCGTTCTACTAGTCATTATTTTGTTTTTGTGGGATGACTGCATTTTAAACTGCTGTGAAGTGTGAAGAAAAAAAGCTGATTCTTGTTTTTATCGGACCATCTAAGACATCATGCCTTTCAGTTTCACGAACGAGATGAATCACTTTAGGTAAACATGATTTTTATTACTCACGTTAAGCATTGCCTATTTGGTAATTATTTATTACTGGTTTATGCTACAAAAAATATTATCCGTCATACTTTGATTTTTGTGCTATCCTATATTTTATTTTTCCGGGATAAGGCTACTTGCCTATGACACTTTCAGACATTTAGATTACTTCTATGTGAAATATCAAGTCGTTGCTCTCCGTCCTCCTTCTGTTGCTCCATAAAAGAGCTACACAAACCAACAAACTTTCGGATTCAAAATATTAATAAATACATATAAATAACTAGTATCAAAGTCAAAGTCAATTTTTTTTATTGCAGTTTGCATGTTACAAAGGTGGTATAGATATAATATAATCATGACTCAATACAAACTTGCCTATGCAAGGCGTGCAACGGTACTGGTAACTTTATTTATTATTATTACCTAAGTCAAATCAAATTATTACAAAATTAAAATTATAAATATAATTCTAAAAATATATAGTATACTACGTATAAACGTAGGGAACAATTTCTTTCAGGAAACCACAGAGAAAAGATAATCAACAAAAAAGTTGACCACATGGTGTACCAGTAGCTGTAATAAATCTAGCAGTAAGTATATTAATAATTTATAGATAACAACAGCCACTCATTAGCTGCGCAAGCGCATAGTTGTAATTATTCTGTTTACTTTGATTGCAATAATATTACATACAAGTTCAAGTTACCATTTATCTCATACTTACTGGTTGAATAAGGCCACACAGCGTTCATTATGTAACATCAGTGAATCAATTACACTACATAAGGAAGAGAATACCGAGAAAATGCCCGGGAAAAAATAAAACAAGGAGAATAATTCATACGACGCTCGCAGCTTTACATTGAATGCTTTCAAATAGCACAAACAATCGTACGCGCATGCCTTTTTCAAATATTTCTTTCTCTCATTTCGCCGTTTCCTTTCCTGGCTTAGCGGCACATGTTTTATTGATGCCGACTTCTGTAGAGATGATCGGTGTTGCAAAAATATCGATGGTAGAGTCGATACATCGATTTCGATAGTCGATATTTGACGTACACTTATTTGATTGATCAAACAAGCATCTGTCATACTTCATGGTCATGTTTTCATGAGGACATACATACGGTAGCTATACTTAACTATCAAACTTCCTAAGTTATTGCATAAATAAGTAAAAATAATTTAGAAGGAAATTACTTACGAAAAACATTGAGTTACATTACGATACACAAAAGAGAATACATTTCTTGTATCCCATTGCATACCTGTGCAATACATTTCTTGTATCCCATTGCATACCTGTGCAAAAGGCTAATAATTTAGTTATCGTAATCATAATAGCAATTTAGAGTAGCCCTGTTTATTTTTCACTATATGCATTTAATAGAGAGAACACTATTTTACGTTGCTATTAAATTTACGATGGCGTTTAAAATTGGGCCTAATGTGCACTTACAATCTTATCCATACGATGAGATGCTGATCAATCCTACTAATATTATAAACGCAAAAGTTTGTGAGGATGGATGGATGTTTGTTACTCTTTCACGCAAAAACTACTGAACGGATCGAGATGAAACTATGCAATAATATAGCTTATATATCAGAATAACACTTAGGCTATAAATTATAATTGTATTGCGTCAAAAATTAAAATATCATGCGGGCGAAGCCGCGGGTATAAACTAGGAAAATAATATATATCTATTACTGAGATTCACAATCGCTATCGATGTTCTGTGACGTTCACATGTTATCGATTATCGATGATGATCACATCTCTACTTCATTGATATGGCTGGCTCGTTCAGGTGGTGGGTGACTGGCCACTTACAAGAGCCGTAAAAGGACTAGCCTTGGCCATATGGGGAAGCCGCAGCCGCGTGCACTCAGGCGCACAATCTGATCGATGCGATATACAAGCAGCAAGCCGCACTCAAACAGGATTCTTTACAAATGGAAAGTCGAAAGGAGCTCATTATATTCATGGGTAGCAGCGCCCTGCGGTTTTATCTGCTGTCGCCCAAGAACTGCTTAGTTTTTTGGGATAGAGTAAAGTCTGTGTTACTTTATCTCTGCGTATACCTGTATAACTTTTCGTTTCGAATCAGCTTTCAATAGTCTACTGTTCAACATAGCATTTAAAGCCTAAAGGTAAACGAAGCGTATGAAAGGAAATACCTTATAGTCTAAAGAAAAGACCTTATAGTCTATGAATGTTTTTCTTCAGAGATTGAAACTAGATTATGTACCAAGAGAACCAAGTAGTGTTTTACGTCACGGACAGCATATTGGACCCTGAGCGTAGCGAGGGACTCCCGAGCGCAGAGAGGGTGTTATGAATGCGCGGCAAAGATAATTGCGGCGCACTTATAAAGAGGATTAAAACTCATTACTGTTCGCTAAAAGTTTCTTATAGAAAACACCACCTTTGGGTGCACTTAAAGGCAAAGCAAGTCATCTTTTTCGAATAGATGAGATGAAAATATATATACATATCATTGACAGTATCAATACTGCAAAGTTATCTTTGCATTTTAAAGTTATAGTTTTTTTACAAGAAGGGTATATTTATACATTTCTTGTGATAAAACGAAGTCGTTTTTAGCTTTCGAACTCAATACCTCCAGATTAAATACCACCAATCTACCACACATCATCATATTCTGTCTATTTCTGTCAATTTTATCAATTTCACGAGGCCCTTTCAGATTCGAATACCCTTCCCAATAGAACTTGTTTAAGAAAACAATGATAATTAAGGTAATTTAGCGCCAAAACGTTTGATATTCGCAGTTGGTTTTTCGGTACTTACCCATTTTTGACGTAGTTGGGTAAAAAGTTACATGCCTGCTGCGCGTGCTCTTGGCTAACCCACGTAAGTGGTAGTGGTTTTAAATATGTCATTCCTTACCTTGTACATAAGCAATTTGGCTGCGTTTGGACCGATCCAATTTAGATTAAACAGGTTCTAAGAAGTCTGGCTAATTGCATGATAATGATTTATCCACAGTATTTTTTGTTTCTTTTGAAGTTTTTTAAGACAAATGTAAATTACCCTTCTAGAATGTTTTGGTTTAGGTATGGGAGACCACTTGTGTTCAGAATTTTATAAATATGTGGCCTAGACTAAAAGGAACTTTTACTTCACAAAGAGCAATGGGTCTTTTAGTTCAATGTGCATTTAAGTACCAACTCTAGATTTGAAGGATTTGTATTGTAGGTACTTACTTTTTGATATATTTTTCACATGACATAAAGGGACCGTAATACATCCACATTATTTCGATATTAAACCTATTTTAAAAACCTATAAAAATAGCAGTATATGTTGTAATTGTTTTAAAATATGAATTTTTATGGAGAGTTGTTACATTGTTGAAGGTTTAGGTAGAGCACTGAAATTAATTGTAGTAAATATCTATTTTGCTAGTACCTAGCGCATAATATGATCGTGATGTTAAGATTTTGATTCACCTTTTTATCCTAAGTATTAGTTTCCATCATGAAGACCTTTATAATAAAATCGAATCCCTGTTTCGAAGGCAGATAGTGAATCTGCCTTAGGTTCTTTGTATAACACCGCAAATCAAGTAATTAAAAAAAAAATTTGAATTATAAATTTCCTAGTCTTCATTTGTGTTTTGTTGAATTCCCAATACAAAAAACCCTTTTGTGCCACTGCACCGGTGTGAGATTTATTACGCCCTGGAATTCTTGAGCAGTGAAATTCTGAAATAATTCTAAAACAGCTGATTTGCCCGTCATCTTTCATAATGTCTACCAACAGAAACCATCTGCGGTACGTACGCATTTACGCTTCCCTAGACCTATCCGAATCCTTCCCAGGCACAGCCCATACACAGTCTAAATATTCCTTGCTACTAGCACCTAATCTGTGCCGTGACCCCAGCCACTCTGCCGTAGAGCCACAGAATAGGCAACTGTCGCTGGGTACACTAGACGTGGTAGGTAGGTACCCCGCACGTGTCAGTCAGCTGATAGAGTGAGAGGGAAGAGCGTCTCCCCCTCGCCTCCACTCGCTAGGGAGGGCTGAGTAGCCTTTGCTGAAACATATCGATGTTCCTAGCTTCCTATGTACCTATACTTGTATAGGTAGTCTTTCAGCTCTGTATATTAAAATGTGCTTTAAGCTCTTCTGAAAATGATTTCATGTCTTGTCCATTCAGTGCAGATTAACCTCTTTAGGATCCATGTTGTCATCATCAACTCGAGTGTAAAAAGTCAAGTCAAGAACATAAAGTCGTTGATTTTCAGGCATGATGCGATCAGGTTTGTAAGCGGCTGGCACCCTGCATCATTCTAAGTTAACGTTATTTATCTGGGTGCACGGCAATGGTTCCCAACAAGTTGGGTTAGCTTAGGTTGTGTATGAAAAGAAAGAATTATGAGTCTATATAGATACCTTTGTGTTGAACCTTCGCGTACGCCTGCGCTACCGGCCTCCTTGTCGCGTTGAAGCGTCCAACCTCTTTGAACCGCGTGCGCCCTTTTGCAATTAAGAAAAAGTTTCTTGGAATTTGATTTTCTTTTGTTTTTTTAATTGAGATTTTTTTTTGCAATCAGTACATTTTATTTTACTTCTAGATTTTTTATAAATATTATTTTGTGTTAGTCTGCCCTCTACAATTTAGTGAAATTCAACTTAGTGAACAAAGTGATTTTTATTATAATTAATCAGTGATACGTTGTACATTATTGGACATTCTCTGATACGCTTAGTGGTTTGTAGTTGAACGCCACATGCGTGTAGCGGGCGCTAATCATTACTTCGATCTTATGACGTAAGTAAGTACATAATTACTTGGAATATAAATTCAGCTCATGTTCGAATCTGAGTTTTGATTTGAATATGGATAAGAGTTGAATCGCCAATAAGCAAATAATTATCTCATTAGCGCTAAACAACAATAACTTCCAAGTATTAGTTATCATTGATTGGCTTAAATCTCAATTAAGTAACTATATGAATACGAAAAGTTAAATTTCTATCATGACTACGGTCCTCTAACGATGTCCAGTCATCTAACGATGCAAGAAACAATAGGTATGAGGAATTCAGCAATGTCTTAAAGTTCTTCATTTTCTGAAAGATAATGAGAATCCTTTTTTTTATTTTATTTATTTGATACATAAAAAAGATAACAATCGAATTCTTATTCTAGACTTAGTAGCTAAATTTTACACTGGATTGTCGTCCAAGGTATATGTATACAGGAAAACTAAAAACTAAGAGTATACGAATACTTACTTTGAAAGTATCCTTCTGTATCGAGCTTGTAGAAAGATACTTACTTACAAAGCGTCTTTGAAATTAATTATCTAAAGTCTACTGAATACTGAACTGATAAAAACAAAGAAACAAAGAGTGTGTAAATAGAAAATTTACTGAACAGAATTGCTCAGGCGTAGAGTATTTGTGGCGTCTGAAGAATCATGTTTGCGATTGGAATGGAGGATATCTTGTACAGTTTTTTTATAAGCATTAAAGTTGGGATGAAAATCCACATAAATGCTACTTATTAGTTTTCCGAAGTATAGATCTCGCGACACATCTCAATAACTGAATCTTCATAACCCTATGTCTCGACTCGCTCTTGACCGATTTGGTACATACACGCAAATCTTTTTAGGATTTAGATACTAAACAATCTAGAATATTTGGGAAAATATTATCGAAATCGACTGACAAATAGCACAACAGCAAATTTCGCCCCTTTTTGAGGCAAACACCCCCTATCAAAAATCGCCGACGACAAAAAAATCTGTTAATATTATTATAATATATTATTATAAAACCTTTGTACTAAGTTTTGTTGAGATTCGTTGAAAAATGCAACCTGTAGACGAAAACCAACATCTGGACAGACGAAATCAAAGTCTCCGTGTCTAAAAACGCTTCGCTTACGCTTGATTAAAAATAAGATAAAGTTTAAATGGACGCCATAATGCACACAAGAATAAATAAATTTATACTACACCTGCTCGGAAAGTACCTTGATACTTTATCAAATTTACGGTAGAAAGTACGTCATTGCATATCGAACAAATATGCGGCGAGAAAACGCATCTGAGCGGGAGAGAAAAGTGTATGAAAATCCATTTCTTACGTGGTTTTTCTTTTTTAATTTTGGGTAAGACTATGCACTGGTAACCTAAATATCAAAAGCCAAAAAGTTTTTACAGTGAGTTTTTATCTCCAAGTTCGCAAAATGACACTGGCCACTAGCTGTGCGTTTGATGGTGTCAAACAATTTGAAAAAAGAACATGTGAAAATTGCAGACGCCATTGGCGCCATTTTCAATTTGTATGTGGTTTTTTATTTTAGTTTTTTATTTTCCTCGTAGGTGTAGTATAAAGCACTATGTATCACTCGAGAGAAAGTGCGATTCCCGATCTCGGGTGTTTTAAAGCCAAAGGTGTTTCAAACGACACCCTCGACGGTAATCGGTCACTTTCTCCTCTCGGTGAACAACAAAAAAAAACACGCTTTTATAGCAAGCATATCGAACTAAAGAGTGTAAAATAATTTTTAATTTAGGCAGAAAATAATAATGCTATTGTAAAATAAGCGTGGGGCGCTTTGTGCTATAATTTCTTGTAAATCGAGCACCTCACGCTTTTTCAGCGTGTTTTTTGTTTTTTTAAAACTAATTGAGCTTAAAAGAGTTGGTTTCAAACGAACATACAGGTGAAACACAGAATAGGCCCTATTACACAGGGCACATAAGGAGCCTCTTCATACAAACCTAGACTTAAAAATGTGAAAAATACTATTTGTATCATAGACAACTTTGAAATCCCTATTTCAAGTGGCAAGTTCACTCAAGAACTTGCTACTTGAAATAGGGATTTCAAAATACATGATGAAAAGAATCGATTCCTAAATTGTATCGAGTCTAGGATGACGTCATGTCTCATGATAAGTCCGGCTGGCTGATATTTCTATTAATCTATTCACATCTTGACTCTTTTTAATAGGTGGATTTATGTAATTATAAATACGTTTTTATAGTTCATTCCAGAAGTTATAAACAAAAGTCAATAACACTATTAAATAAGAGCTGGCAGCCTTAAGTACCGCTAAATTCGATCTTTTCTCTTCGAGAAATTAAAAAAAAATAATTTGATTCGTAAACCTAAAAAAAAATACATACAGACGAACATAGAACCTCTTCCTTTTTTAAATCGGTTAAAAATGTGAACACATCACGTGATGCTGCTCCATATTGTTAAATCGATCTAAAACTAGTAGTTCGACCCACATTGACCTTGCGACCTTATCATGGCCGGCCGCCCGGGTCAAAATCAATTTTGACCTTAAAGTTAATCGATTTGAGGAGTCAATATTCGATCTCATATATTATCCGACATTCATAACTGACCATAGAGAAATTTTTCACTCTGTTTACATTGTCAAATGATTTCATTTTCAATATTTTGCTTTTGCTTGTAAATCACATAGAAAGATATTTATTACTTACCGGTGGTATGTGACAATGCCTTTCGTTATTTCTTTTGAAACCGAGTAATTTCGGCAAGATGGAATGACGCAGTTCACCATATATACCTCGTTGCTTTGAGACGCGACCGCAACGCCAGTCTAATGAAGACTAGTTATTGGATTGGTGTATTTCTATATGGTTGGTTGATATTGGTCGGCGACATTTCATTTTGTACGATTAGGTGTCTTTCTTGAAGGTCGCTGAGGTGAAACTAATAAAAGCGTGTTAAAAATGAGACTTCGCTCTACTTTATGAAGACGTCACTCACTATTATTTTCACGCATTGCATTAGATATATTTTGCATCATAAGAGTAATATAGACAAAAAATTGAATAAAAAGGTATGGTAAAAAGTATGCAGTAACGGCAAGATAAGGGACATATCATGATGGACTGATGACCAATTGGGTTGAAAAGTTCTGGAGCAGACACCACGCACAAAAAGCGCAGTATAGGACGGCCTTAAAAGCGCAGAATCGCTCTGGATGCAAGTTCTTCCAAACAGGTTTTGTTAGAGATCTACCTATGGGAAAGGCCTCTCGGTCCATCAGTAGACGGCCTATGGTTAAAATGATAATAGCAATGATGAGATATATATATAAGAGAGATAGTAGAGAAATAAGTATATTTTTTTCATACAATTTCGCACAATATGATTACTCTCAGTCAAATAAGTTATTACCGTCACTGAATAAAAGCCTGAACATATAATAGCACACAACACAAAAGAACATTGACTATTCTCTATCTAAACTCGTACCTACAATGCCACCGGAGCCTAATAGAATTTTCCTTCAAAAGCTCGCATAAAAAGTAATTTGATTACATTGCGTAATGTTATTAAACATCGACATCGAGTCATCGTAGGGATCTACGCCGCCCTAGTGACGCACGTGTCTCGCGGCCAAGGCTGCGCTGTGAAAGCTCTGTGTGTTTACACCCACGCACGCACACATACAACAACTCCACGCACACGCAGCCAGCTACAATAGCCTCACAAACGTAGTACAAGTGTAGAGTATACGTACAGCCTCTTTGTATTCGGATAGGGGGGGTGGTAGTGTGCGTGCAGCTTAGCAAAAGTGGTATAGTAACCATACCAGCCTCTGTACCATGGAGTAAGTTAAGGCAAGATTGGTGATATTGTTTCTTTTGTCTTTATCTTTTATAGTACTTACCATTTAGATTTTGTTTATTCCATTTAGCATCGAGCTCGTCTACAGGGAATAATCGAAATAGCCATTTTCAACGAAATAAATTTAATTAATTACCTACTTACTGGAATAAGTAAGTTTTTACAAACTATCCTAGGTCACCTAACTGGTGTCAATTATTTCTTTTGGATTACACAATTGAAGCTCTTGCATTAAAACAGAACAAGTCGATGACTTGCATTTATGAACGCAGCCTATGAAAATTTAACGTCTTTACCACAAAAGATTTAAACACGCTTTAAACACTGTTTAACCGTGCTATTTGTACTGTTAAACATTGTCTAAACCATGCGTGAAACTTTTGTGGTAAGACGGTTACTTTCTTTTTGTGATAAACATTTCAAAAATTGACGCGTTCGCAGGATTTGAACCTGCATCCTCTGGGACACCGGCCCAAAAATCCTGCGAACGCGTCAATTTTTGAAATGTTTATCTATCACAAAAAGAAAGTTTCTATACACCTAGTGTGTGAAGCACGATAAAAATAATTTCAAAGACGGTTACTGTTTGCGCTGATGTGAATATTCCGAATTATAACCTTGATATTATAGAAGACGTAAAGGACTTCAAAAACAGGTAACAACTGGCAAAGGCTTCCAACTCTCATAAGTGGGTTCGGTTCTACCTAGACTAAAGTCAGGCAATCCATTCGTTATTCATCCTTGCTTACAACTTACAACCTGCATTGCGTCTGTGTGCTTTAAATAGCTCAGTATCCAGGCTCGTACGCCCATGTAATCTGCACAGGTTAGTCCGTACTTGTGTGGGTGCGACATACGGAATACGGATTTATCAATACGCCTGTGTTGCTTCAAGCTTATACCCACTCCATGCCTTGTTTGGTGAACGAATTCTAAGAATCGCCATAATGTCAGAGTGTTTTAACCATACAGATCGCGTTTCAGTCTGTTTTTCTCTGTTTTTATATACAAAGCTCGTTTTGGTAAAATTAAGTTACCTACATGAATTGGTTTGATTATTACGTTTGAGTAGGTAGATAGGCGTATCTATAAATAAAACATTTTTCTCGGGGTAGGTTATTAAGGGTTTTAAACTCATTCTGTTTTTTTTTGTTTTTATACAAAACACGAACGAATGAATATTTATTTCCTCGGGTCAAAAATGATAAGTACGTATGTTACGCAAATATCTTGGCAGACTCTCTCAGGGGTCGAAATATTTTAGGCTTGGAATGGATCTTAAAAATTTTATAACAAATATCTGCACAATACAAAATACATACTTACCGTATTTGTTTCGTAGAGATAGGGACCAAAATCAAGACACTTTTTTATCTAAATCCATGGGGACCACGTTTCAACCGAAATTTCGATTACTAAACAACATACCAACTTATATAGTAAGTATGCATCTATTTTCGAGCTAATTAGTATTCCAAAGAGAGTAGAGTTTCGAGATTTCCTTATTTAAACACCGTTTTGCAAAATATTAAGCCCGATTAGAAGTATTTACTTGAAATACATTGAAAATATTTTTTCCCAACTTAGATAAAAAAAAAACATTCTTGTTTTGTACCAAAACATACATTACAGTGACATGAATTTATCAATTAACCTTTATACATTTTATTTTAATATTAACACCAAGCTTAGAAATTCTTCCACAAAGTATTCCTGACGTCGGGAAGCAGAAAAAACCGAGTTTAATAAACCGAAGTTGAGTCGAAATAAATAAAAACAAGAGAACGTAACATTTTTTCCTCCGTTGGATATTTACTGAGAAAGATAAAGCATTTTAATTAGCAGGAATGAACCGAGCGCGCTTCCGTCGACAATGCTACTAGACTTTTTACCAAATAAAACGATATCGTTTCTGTGACGGAGTCGACAGAATATCGAATTAGACAAAGTGAATTTATGAAAAGTTGGAAAGCTTTCTGAAAGTAAAATTTTATTTGCAAAAAAAGATTAAGTTTCGCTTTTTTTAGGTTAAGCTTGAACTGGCTTGTTACTGTGTGTAATTACTACTGGATCAACCCAGGAGTTACAACATACTAATTATAAATTATTTTTCCCAATTAATGGCACCACCGACTTCCATCGTGTACAAAATTCAAATGGCACGAATCGATATAATATCCATGTACATCATTGTTGATTTATCAAAAACTGCTCAGCCGATTTCCATAAATTTTCAATGAAACCACCTCTATACCCTTGGGAAATAAAAAATATTTTTTAAATCGCATCGCAATTTGCGAAAATATTGATGATACACAATACACAAAAAAATACATACATACGAACATAGTTCCTCCTGTTTTTAGAAGTCGGTAAAAGAGAGATAGAGAGACAGAGAGAGAGAGAGAGAGAGAGAGAGAGAGAGAGAGAGAGAGAGAGATAGACAGACAGGTATGAGACAGAGAGATAGCGAGAGAATGGCATTAGGCAGTGTCGCAAATAATATATCAAATTAGACAAAGTGAATTTATAAAGAGCTTTCTCTGAGAAATGTTTCCATTACTTATCAATTAAGTTTTTTAGACTTTTCCTGGCTAATTTTGTTTTAGATTCATTATGTTGAGAATGAGTTTTTGGGGAAGAAGGTAAAAGAAAGAGAGAGAGAGAGAGAGAAGGGAGTTAAAATTGAAAACATATACATACTTCCGCAAATGTTATCATGAAAATAAGTTAAAACTTAAATATACCTACTAAGTAGTCAATAGCAAAACTTTGTAGCGGTAGCGCTAGAAATTTTCCTATGAATACAGTCAACATTTTCCATAGTAAAACTTATAGCTCCAGTACATAATACTCTGAGCTTTAGTAACTACACCATAGCTAAAACAACTAAGTTATAGCCTTTATTTTCGGACTTGTTTAACCTACATAGCCGGCGCCCTCTTTCAATGAAAGTGCCACGTGAACTGAAGTTTATATTCTCAATAATGTACATTTGTACTGCAAGCCCAGGGAAATTAAATTAGGTCACGCACGGGACTACAGCCCCCCTACCGCCTAAAGCAATAGCAATCGTAATAGCAATCGTTTATGACTTCATTTTAGTCATTTGGCACCGCCTATGAGACGTTAGCCATCAAAGTTATTCATTCAACGATTGCTTTCGCCATTCGCGCAAAGCAATTGATGGCTAACGTCACATAGGCGGTGCCAAATGACTAAAATAAAGTCATAAACGATTGCTATTACGATTGCTATTGCTTAGGCGGTCGGGGGGCTGGTCATCATATAACAAAGTAAAGATAGGTTGAGATAGTAGGCTTTTTATAGAAGGTTGTTTGTCATAAATAAACTCTAGGAAAAAGCTTACAGGTCTTTGGTGCAGATTGAATTAAGTTTTACCGTTTCACAATTAATATTTTCAGGCACACCTATTCCAAACTCAGTTATTGTTCAAAAAAGTTATTAAAATCTTATTTTTGATGCACTGCCACAATTAGACGGCGTTTTTCTGGGAGTACTTTTTAATTGCTATCTCATCTTATAGTGTCTTTTGGTCATACTCGTATCTATTACTTGAATGCAAAATGCTGCCTGCATGTTGCTGCATTTCCAGCAGTTGTAATATTTTATAAGTGTCAGTTGGTATAAAACTAAGTTAATAACAACGCTGTATAAAAATTAAAAGATCTTATCAAAGCTTAAGCTCGATAAAAGCTTTGCTCTGAATTCCAGGAAAGGGACAATTTATGTGGGAAAAATAGGTCAACGGATCTATTCTCACAATCACTAACAAGTCCGTAATAATAGCGAATAAGCAACTTCGTAACAATAAATGTTTTCTACTTAAATATGTAGTTAGCTATCCTATTATACTACTAGCTGCCCGGCCACGCGTTGCTGTGGCTAAATAAATTAAAATTGCGACTATAATTTTAGATTTAAACTATCCTATCTCTCAAGTTGGATCGAACTGCACATGGTGTGCGAATTTTATTATAATCGGTTAAGTGGTTTAGGAGTCCATTGACAAACATTGTGACACGAGATTTATATATATTAAGATAACTTCATATCTATCAAATTGTCGAAGAAAGAAAAAGACAAAACAGATACTATTTCCAAGTAGGTAGGTAACTCTGAGTTAGTTAATAAGGCAGATAGATACTATTATAAGTAGCGAGTAGATAAAAATATGTATAGGCTTAATTATATTTTTCTTGAGATTTATTGAAAACTGATAACACCTACGAATAGAGATTAGTAATCTAAGATGAATCAAAGATGCATGCAGTCTTGGTTGCACCATGTTACTTTAGGTGTAACAAACATGTTAAAGTAATGGTTAGGGAAAAAGGAAAATATGTGTTGCACCATTTGACAATTTGTAAGATTATTATATTTAGCTGTAACCCTAACCGTTAGCTTCTCCGGCTAATGGATAATGCTATTATTGACGTTAATAAATAATTTGTCAGAAGCCTATAACGTATATACGCTGGTGCAACACATTTCGCAGTCACTGTTTAAGTCAGCGTTTGTTAAATTCAATCGACAATAATCTTAACTACTTATATGGTGCAACCAAGCCTAAAAGTGTAATTTAAAATTAATGATTATAAATATTAGGGGACATCTTACACACGGTCTCTGTCCCCAAACATAGCAAAGCTTTTGTGATATTGCTGCCAGAGACATACCTAAATAACACCAGACACAGAGCAAACACCAATGTTCATCGCATAAATGCTTGCTCTGTGTATGGATTGAACCCACGCCTCTTTGATCCAGAAGTCAACTTCACTAACCACTGAGCCACCGAGGCAGTCATTTGGGTTTTGTATAAAATAGTTAAATATAACATTATATATCTAGGGCCCTACGAGGACTTTATTTGGAGGAATTTATCCAAATAAAGCAAAAAATAAGGAGGCATAAAATATATAAACAAGGGCTTATTTGCATCGGCCGTAAATAGGTCAGGTCGCGGTTCGTGAATGCAGCGGCGGCCCGGTGACCCACTTCCCGACAAGGGCAGATTCCTCCCTACCGGCCAGGGGTGCTCTACCTCCGCTATGTTGATATGTGCCAAAGTATTTATTTTAAAATTAATTTGCGGGATGGAATGGAGGAAGGTGGACCAAAATAGGGACATGTGCTTAGCAGTGGACGGATAGTGAGGAATGAACAGGTAGTTTTAGTGAGGAATAAATAGATAGTCTTTATTAGCATAAACAACCGACTTATAACTCATAACATTGTCTTATGGTGGTAGTAGATTTTATATCCAAAACCGCCAGAACTCAGAACACGATGAATCGTTCAAAACAAAAAAGGTTTAAGACTATGGGCCAGCTAGGGCTAGCTCAGTTGTATTTTGCCACCATTTTGCAAAGAAGATATAGAGTTTGTGTAAAAATAGAAGCGTCGTAGGTGAGGCTGCCCGTGTGCTGCGTGTATTTTACTAATTTTGCGAACGCTGCTCTGTCATTGCTAGCACAACTAAAAGTGTTTGATTCTTGGTAGGGGAAGGTGTGCATGAAAGAGCCAGGTCTTGAAGTAGCCACTTTAAATATTTCCGTTTATAATGTAATTTTAACCGGTTTCGTGTTTTTATTATGTGTCAATACTTATTATTAGTCACTCACAAAAGTTTGACAGTTCGCTGACTCTTAATGGCGAAATAGGAGCACGCCGAAAAAATCCGGACCATAAAGTAGGTTTTTTGTTCATAAACTTAGTGTTTTAACTAGTTTTCAGTGTAACTTACCCTTTAATAATTGTATAAATAATGTGATGCATTTATTTCGCCTTCATAATCAGATATTGTATTGAAACGGTGTCTTGCATGTTTCTTTAAATTTTATAGATTATTTATTTTTTGGCAACTTGTTATGAAAGAGCCACCTAAAAATGTTATGAAATAGCCGGCCTCTGGTGATTTGACATATACCTAATCATCACCCTAACATAGTAAATAACAGAATTTTTTCTATTGAACAAGAAGATTTAATAGCAGATTACTTAAAACCTGCGTCCAAAATGTACGGACTGACAAGACATCAGGCAAAAAAACTGGCATATGATTACGCTGTCGCTAACAAAATTTGCCCAAAAACGTGGATAGTTGCTGAAATTGCTAGCGATGAGTGGTTAAGAGGATTTATGACTAGGCACAGCGATCTAAGAAGTAAACCAGAAAATACATTACTTTCTAGAGCCACAAGCATTACAAAACAAATGTCGAGACATTCTTTGACAATGACTAGTTTAAGTTCCCGCCATATATGATTTTAATACTGATGTAACAATGATGATGTTACATCAGTATTAAAAATCACTTTGGTTTAATTTCTTTTCTTTTTCAATTTGAAATTGTACGTATTTAGTTGTGGCTCTTTCATAAAATGTCATGGCTCTTTCAATGCATGCATGTCTTGAAGAGCTGAAGTTCGATATTTTTTTTATTGCAAATTTCTATATCTAAATGAAACTTTTATGCATCTAAGTTCTCTGTTACTTCTTCAGTAATACTAAAGGTATTTAGTATGCATATATTTTATAGTTCTATTCGAATACTGAATAGAGTTAGGTGTCAAAATCTAAAACTGGCTCTTTCATGCACACCTTCCCCTACACATCAATTATGATTTCATCATTACTCGGCACTCGCGTCTAGTAACTATAGTCGGTACCTTGGCTGCCGATTAAAATCTTATTGTTAGTTCACCGTAATGCCATGACGGTTTTAATTTAGCACATACTCTAATAATATTTTAGTGAAGAAACATACGCGTCACGCCATTTAACTTACGGGCTCTACGGACGCATGTTACTTCTTGTTTTTCTTCGCTATAATTATTTTTTGCAAAAAATAGCATGACCAACTTCACCCGTGTACATAATCATTACATAGTATAAAACAAAGTCGCTTTCCGCTGTCTGTACCCATGTATGCTTATATATTTAAAACTACGCAATGGATTTTGATGTAGTTTGTTTTAATAGATAGAGTAATTCAAGAGAAATGTTTATATGTATAATACACCTGTGCGAAGCCTGGGCGCATCGCTAGAACGCAAATATTATGCACGGATCGATGTAACATTTTTCACATTATTGTTGATTTATCAAAAATGGCTCAGCCGATTTCGATAAAATTTAAATGGGACCAATTTCAAAGTATACTCTTTCCATAAAAAAATAATTTTTGAAATCGGACGACTATAAAAAAGTTATGCGTGGTTATACATAAAAATATATATACGCGTCGAATTGTATACCTTCTCCGGTGGTTCGTCGGTCAAAAAAGCCAGTTGGTGCGGGATATCACAGTTTCGAAGTCATATAAGCCCAAGTTAATTACATAGGTAATATGATTCTATTAGGCTGAAACTTATTTATTTAGAAAATAATCATTGTACAGTGCAAAATTACCATAGAGAGCGACGCAATATTCAAAGTAACAAAACAACGTAATAATAGGCGCTACTAGAAATAGACTTTAATTTGTCATCATAAAAGTAAGCCCATTTAGAACTCGACTTTGATTTCATTTTATTTTTGACCGACGAACCACCGGAGGAGGTATACAATTTGACGCGAATATTTTTTAAATTTTTTTTTAGATATAACCACGCATAACTTTTTTCATAGTAGTCCGATTTCAATAATTATTTTTTTATTGGAAAGAGTATACTTTGAAATTGATTCCATTTAAATTTTATCGAAATCGGCTGAGCCATTTTCGATAAATCAACAATAATGTGAAAAATGTTACATCGATCCGTGCGAAATATTCGCGAATTCTGTACACGGGTGAAGTCGGTCATGCTAATTTTTGCAAAAAAGAATCTTGTAATATTCAAAATTAATATTCATCATACCTACAATTCACAACATAAAAACCATAATACAAGACCCCCCGGACCTTTCCGCTATCAAATTCCGCCTTATGAAGGGAGGCTTTTAAAATATCTTCATGGGTCTCGCTACAGTGGCTGTAGTCCAGACTCCACCAAATCGGATATTTGCGGAGCTCAGCAAAGAGTTGGCCACTACATGCCTATTGCAGGAATGTCAATGCCATGTATGCATGAAGTAGAGAAAAAGAAAAACGATCCGGTTAAAATTTTGTTATAGTTCTTCACCAAGCAAATACGAGTATGGTATTTATGCAGTGGACTTACTGACTATAATCAAAATAATAACCGACTTTTATAGGTAGGTACCGGTAGTAGGGAGCACAATCTATTCAGTTACACTTTGAAACTTAATAAGTAAATATTGGTATTATAGGCATTTGTTATAGTAATATTTTTATCTAAGTATGTATGAATTAAACTAAAAGAATATTATGGTTGCACCACCCTAACAGTTAACCTGCAAGCATAGATACGCCTATCTTGGCACATCTAATATATCTATTGAGTCCGTGATTGACCACCAAAGCGTCTATAAAGTAAGCGACGTTATGGTTGAAGATGAAACACACAGCATTAGTATGTATCCACTTAGATCCACTGACTGAAAAACGTCTGATTACATCCCCGCTTTGCTCCACTTTGGTGCACTTAATGTAGAGTTTGCCATCCCGTAACGTGGTGCATTTCCTAATGGCTGCCTCGAGCGTGAAAACGATGCTTTCGAGCTTCGAGTGCCGTCAAGTTTTCATATCTAGCTAGTAGCTGCATGTTGGAAGGGGGTTGGAGCAGCTACGATGTTGTAGGCATCCATTATAGGCTTTATATAGGTCAAGGATACGCGACAGCTGTGCTAAATCTATTTTTAATAACGCTAATAGAAATAAAACGATCCCCATGTGGGGCTCATATGTAGCTCATTTTGTATGTAGGCATGTAATGTACCTAAGGACATTTTCAATTTGTTTAAATTTGAGTTCACATATTTCTGAACATTATGAAGATTTTTAAATGAAAGTTACTATAGTTCGTAGGGCATTTCATCGCTAACGATTAAGTTATTTTTTGGGTGCTATATATATCAATGCTAGATTATTTTTTATTACAGGGCAAATAAAAATGGAGGTTTTTGTCCGAAGGTACGTTACACGTCTTAGTCACCTTAGGATAAACCTGTATGTACCTTGGGACACAATTAATTTTAACTATATTTTCTAGGAAAAGATTTTTTCTTTGTCGAAAATTACTTTTTTCACTTCATAATGTGGTTATTGTGGTATGAATGAAATTTAAATCAGTCAGTTCACATAACTATGTAAAGTTGATTTTTTCAACCCGAATTCTTTGCTACACTTCTTATTTTTCCTCTCTTAATTTTTTAACATTTTTTTACAACGCCCCGAGCTTTTTGCATCTTTCTTTATGTTAGTTTTGCTCCGTGGCACTATTAATATCTAATACATGTGGTTACTAAGAAGTGTTCATAGATTAAAGTGTCCCAAGGTACAAACAAAATTATGTCCCAAGGTACAAAAACAGCCATGTAAAGCAAACTAGATAATCTTGATTTGCATGTTATGAAACTGCTTTGGTATTTATGATATTGCAGAAAGAAAATAGCAGACTAAAATATACGTGATTTAGTTTTATCAATTAAGAGCACCTATGAAATGTAAAACTACTCAAAATTATCTAAAAAAAATAGTTTTGACTCCAAAAAACTTTAAACTGTTCTCAAAATTCACTAGATGGCCGGAATGGTCACGAGACTTACTAGTCGTGCTAAGTTATAAATATGCTACGCAAAGCATATTATTAAACTTTTTTACTGTCGCTATCACGCTATCTATCGTGGATAGGCCTACGTCCTGCAGTGGACTATTAAAAAGGCTGGTACAGTACTGTCGCTAGTTTTCAAATATAACGAATGTCCCTAGGTAAAACCGTCCCAAGGTACAACACATGACGGTGACTACTTGGGTAGTTTGACATAATCGAACATTTTATCGATACAGTCTCGATCTATCGAATTAGAAGTATTGTACTTAGGGGCGATTTCGGCATCGGAGTCAGTTGTCAATGGTTATTGGCTTTGACAGCCTCGGTGGCTCAGTGGTTAGTGACCATAACTTCTGGGTCAAAGACGCGTGGGTTCGATCCCCACCCACGTCAAATATTTAGGTGATGAACATAAGTGTTTGCTCTGTATGTGGGTGTTATTTAGTAACTATCTATATAAATATATATTTAAAAATAAGTATATGTAGTATATCAGTCTCTGGCAGCCATATCACAAGCTTTGCCTAGTTTGGGGTCAGAGACCGTGGGTAAGATGTCCCAAAATATTTATTTATTTATTTATTTTATATTGCTTTTTTGATGTATATTTATGTAGTAGGTACAGTCATGTATTTTAGTACAATACATTGTTAACATTTTGCTGTTAAACATTTTTTCTAACCAAAGTTGATAATTTACTAAATGTCACAATAATACTATGCTTTCGTAGAGCTAGAAATACTTTTCTGCCCGAATAGTTATCAAAAGGAACATGAATAAAATACAATACGCAAAAGCTATTCACAAGAACTCGGTAAAGTCAATGATGGAATAATTTTGCTGGCAAACACCAAACTATTTATATCGTTTCTTTTATCGGTACCACAGTTTTATAGGTCTATCAGTTCCTTTTATTTTCCCCAATATCTCTGCCAAGACATCTCCATGTAATGCCAGACATTGATCTAAGAGTGGTAGTGAAATTTTATAGAGATAGGATAGGTTAGGGAGCCAAGATTGGAAAGTTTTTTTTATCATAAGTTTTAATTATTTTGTACCTAATCATATTGTTTTTTTTTTAGATGTGTGACTTTTATTTACACATAAAACTTAAAATACATCAAAATTTAAATAAAATTTCCTGAGATTAGAGACTGTCTAATCTATGGGTATTTAAGTTTAGATAGGGTATTTTAGTTTAGATAGGATAATTTTATTTATGTACACCTAATTACCTAGCTAGGATCTAGTACTCAGGAAAAGCGTATTGCACTTATTATCTCTACGCTAAAACTAGAGTGTTGTGGTATTGTACTCACTGATTTTAGCAGTAGGTACTAATATACAGTGTTTATGTCATACTAAAAATAACTAAAAGTCAGATATCTGACTTTTAGGTATTTTTATTTTACAATGGCTGAATTGAGTTCTGCAAGTAGACGTCTGATCCCTATTCCCTGTAGTTCTTTTAAGGGCACTGCCTGCGCGGACTTCGGTAAGAACTTATTAAAATATGAATATAACTTTCATCTATAATGTCTTTACATAATTCATGTATGGATTTATCTAAGTGCCCCTGAGTACTCTGACATTTATAAAGATTTCTATCTTCCTTAAAGAAAATATCTCAAATACAATATTTTATTGACGCTTAAGTAAGTATATACCTACTTATGCTTAGCAGCTTACGGTTGTTCAATTAAGCATTTGACCAAAGATACTACAAACTATGGATGCTGGGTCTATAACTGAGTCTTAGTGAATATTTTACAAATTAATTTTACATTTCAAAATACATATAACAGGAAAAACTGTAAAGAGAAATATTAAAAATTCTGCTTAGAGAAATATTAAGAAAATATACGAATTAGCCGTGGAGGAAGTAAGTTCGTATAGACCGGCCCCCCTACCGCCTAAGCAATAGCAATCGTTTATGACTTCATTTTAGTCATTTGGCACCGCCTATGTGACGTTAGCCATCAATTGCTTTGTGCGGATTGCGAAAGCAATCGTTGAATGAACAACTTTGATGGCTAACGTCACATAGGCGGTGCCAAATGACTAAAATGAAGTCATAAACGATTGCTATTGCTTAGGCGGTAGGGGGGCGGGTGGCTAGCCCTGAAGTTATATTTCTAGTATTTTATCCGTTTAAATGTATGTTGTATCTATCATGAATACATTTTTAATAAACTTGATGGCATGGAAGCTGAATCTGTACTTAGCTAAATCTAAGGATAATAGGCTATTTGAAAACATTGAAAATATACTATGGATTGTGGTAATCCTTAAAGATAATAGCCTGAAAAAGACATATTACACATTATATAAACTAAAATATGTCTACTTTTCGCAAATCGTACGAAATAAAATACAATAATTTTTTGATATGTTATCTGTGACGTAAAAGCTCTAAAAAAGCGGCAACTCTGGTGACGTCACATTATAGTAAACAAGAATTTCTCGATTGACTGTTGTTTGTGTAATTTGTATTTTGGAGTAATATTATTGGATCAGTAAGTTACTTTTAAAGTATTTTATGTCAATTTTTAGATGTGAACTAGCGTATTAACTACTCGTAACTAACGTTATTTACTAGTGTGTGACGTCAAAGACCAGCGCCATTACAGAATGTCGTTTTTGGCGGGATCTTGAATATCTATTCTTTAACACAGATTTTCATTGTTAATATAGTAGATCTCTCGGAAATATAAATGTAGTGTGCTTATTATGTACTAACAAATAATTTAAAACGATTTCCAAAAACTAGTCAAATAGCCTATTGCACATCGGAATGAAGTTTAATTAGAGAGCATTTAGCAAATATATTAAATTAAATTTCAATTATAAAGTTCATTGTGACACACACACTTCACGTAGCCACGTACTTATTATAAAGCCAAGTCGTTATTTTTCGTGTCTGCGTGTATGTGTACCTATCGCTATCTGCTGAAGGGTATTTTTATCCCTACACGTCCCTAAGACTATCCCTACGGGCAGCTATCAATACGAGTACGAGTTGCCCTAGCCCAGACATGAAATCTATCCATCAATGTATCCTTGGCTCTACCTCTCTGCAGAACCTTTTGGCAAGCTCGGACCACCCACGCGCGGGCCACGACAACAGATTTGTTTACTCGCAGGGTAAGTTTCGTAACTTACGAAGGCTGTAGGCAGTTCCCTTGTACCTACGCAAATAAATACTTATGTAAGGGAAGGTATATCGAGTATTGACTTTCCCCCAAGAAACTTAGTTGGAAATCACCCAACCCAAAACTGGGCCTCTGCCTTTGATTCTGAATAAAGTTGGTGAAAAACAAAGGAATCAAATTAGGGCCCTCAGTAGGTAAGGTAGCTTTAGTTGAAGACTTTTATTTTTTACGACTGCCCAAAAAGTGTTACACTAACCTACAAAGAGGGGATTCCTAGACGAATCAGAGTAACCAAAATAGACTTGGGGTTTATTTTCTCATTAGTGGGCGGAGCATATAGTTCATAGATCGGGTGATCCATGGGTCCATAAAGTTCCTGAATGGACAAGGTGGAATGATGATCTAATCAACACCGCAGGAACACAACCGCTCTATGTCCAGCAGTGGAAGTCGTTCAGAGCTGATAATGATGATGACAATGCTAGACGTATGTGCAAATATATATTTGCGTAAGTACCTATCAAAGTATATCGCGTGACTGGTAAACCTACACTACAGCCTATTAAAGACGATTTTAGTACACCAAGATGATTAAATTTTACTACGAGACCAAACCAACACCGAAACTGCGAAACAAAACATATTACAATACAATACAAACCATACATTTTGGTGATAATACAATCAATGAATTTTTGGATCTCCGCCTTCTTCCTACTTCTCCTACCATGTGACGTATGTACAAATTGTACAATTCTTATGCGCAAAAATGCACATGCACTAAATGCACATGTACATTACATTCATTCCAATTAGTTAACATTCGTTGACTTTAGTCAACGAATTTTTTTGGTCCCGTTTTATGGTAAGTTAGCTCTTATTAAGTTTTTTATGGCAACAACCGTATCGTATGTTATTTTTACTGCGAATTACACAGGAAATCCCAGACGCACTTTAGTTTAGGTGCACTTCAATTCCTATAGATAATTAAGTGCTCTAAGCAGCGTAAAGTTATTTTGGTTAAAGTCTAAACTAAAGATTTTAGGTAAATAAGTTATCATCATTTCATCCGTAGGGGGTAAAAAAGGTTCACTGCAGACGCACGCACCCCTATACGAGTAGAGCTTGGATCGTTCCC
The DNA here is from genome assembly GCA_949316475.1 of Hypomecis punctinalis. Classification (NCBI taxonomy): domain Eukaryota; kingdom Metazoa; phylum Arthropoda; class Insecta; order Lepidoptera; family Geometridae; genus Hypomecis; species Hypomecis punctinalis. Next base: position 15,242,651 of record OX438810.1, read on the forward strand.
GAAAGTTCTACTATTATTTCTACTATTAGAACAACCGAGAAAATTTTGTCCGGTAGTCCTACCGTAGAAATACCGGGATAAAAAAGCTTCAGTAGCGCCGAATGCAAAGTTTAACTTCGTTTAATTTAAATAAGATTTTTTGTAATTTTAAATGCCTTTGCACTAAACTAAGGATGTACCTAGGTATTTTGATATCCGCTAATCGAGATCTGTTAATTTCGTAGCGTAGCTTGGTTTAGCTTAGCTCTACGATTTCCGTCAGTGGTAAGATATGCTGCGCTATGACAATAGATGATCCTTATTGATGGATATCAAACACATTCTTACGTAATATATTAATATCGTCGTTGATATTTCAATACGTTCTATGTATTTTTTTTATTTCTTCGTTTGACGCTAAAAATAATGATAATTTTACGTGATATCGTCATAAGAAAACATGTTGAGACCAACAACTGAAACAAACCGAACGCTCGTGCCTCTACAGCGCTTGTTCCGCGCTCTAGCTTGCACGCTCGGCTCAGGTGAAACGTGACACCTTTTCGTGCGTGCAGCCGGCGTTCATAGATTTATAAGGCACTCGTTTTTACCCGCGGCTTCGCCCGCATACGCAATATATCATTATAATTTATAGCCTATGTGTTATTCTGATATATAAGCTATATTATTGCCAAGTTTCATCTCAATCCGTTCAGTAGTTTTTGCGTGAAAGAGTAACAAACATCCATCTATCCATCCATCCTCACAAACTTTCGCGTTTATAATATTAGTAGGATTATCACGTCAAAAAATTACATAAAATATAATGCAATGTAATGTTAGCCCATCTTACGAGCGTTCTACGTTGCGCTTCCCGATACGTGAGATAAGAACATCATGAGAATTATAAATAGTTATAAATTGTTTATAGCTAAATTCAAATAAGCTGATATGTAAATTAAACGTGTATAATGTATACAACAAGCGTTAATAAGGAGACAGCGCAAACCGGCCGGCGATATGAGATGGCTTCTCGGAAAGATTGGAGTTGCAAATATGTTTTCTGAATCAATTTCCTTGTAATATGATGACCAAATTCTTGTGGGATGCGCTCATATAGAATTTTGAGTGCTATTGCTACAGTGTTGGTAATTAATAGATAAGTACATCGCTTCAAGATATCACCCTTTGACTAACACATAAGGAAAACTGAATGTTTCGAAAAGATTTATAGGTATTACTAGTTTTTACCCGCGGCTTCGCCCGCATACACAATATATCCTTATAATTTATAGCCTATGTGTTATTCTGATATATAAGCTATATTATTGCAAAGTTTCATCTCAATCCGTTCAGTAGTTTTTGCGTGAAAGAGTAACAAACATCCATACATCCATCCATCCATCCATCCATTCATCCATCCTCACAAACTTTCGCGTTTATAATATTAGTAGGATAGGATGTGTTATTCTGATATATAAGCTATATTATTGCAAAGTTTCATCTCAATCCGTTCAGTAGTTTTTGCGTGAAAGACTAACAAACATCCATACATCCATCCATCTATCCATCCATCCATCCATCCATCCATCCATCCATCCTCACAAACTTTCGCGTTTATAATATTAGTAGGATAGGATGTATCATAGATAAACGTATCGAATCTGCAGCGCGAGTACCGTTCTTATACGACATACGTACGTTAATTTCACATTTAAATCGGTAAAAATCATAGAAAATACCGATTTTTTAGCGAATTTTAGCGATTCAAAAGTCAAATTAACGATCGTATAATAACGTTACTCGCGCTGCTGTTTTTACCGACTTCTAAACATAAAGAGGTACGTAAGTACTTATGTTTGTTTGTATGTATTTTTTTATTTCACCGATATTTTCACCAATTGTGAACCGATTTAAAAATATCTTTATATATTTCTTAACATTTTAATTTGAAAAAAAAAAACTTCTGGGTTGGTCCCATTTAAATTTTATCGAAATCAGCTGAGCCTTTTTGACACAAAAATATACATGGATGTCATATCGTTTCGTGCAAATTATTCGAATTCTGTGCACGGTGGAAGTCGATGGTGCCATTTTTTGCGAAAAATAATTATACTATCAAAGACAGAACCATAGAATTTTTTTACGAAGCAAGCTGAAAATCAGCTGAAGAGATAATAAAAACACAAACGAAAAAAAGAGCCACTAGTGGCGTTGGCCTTATCTTGAAAGGAATTTCAGGAGTTTCAACAAATGAGCTGAATGCATAAAAAAACATAGAACATATCGCGATAAAAATGTACGAAGGTAGCTGCTAGGAACTCACAAAAGAGTAAAGTAACTCTCATAATAAACAAAAAGGTTCTTAATACTTCTTTTTTACACGTACTGACGCTCAAAAAACAAATGCTCTATGGAATTGAATTAAATCCTACATAACGAGTAGTTGGCGCACTCACGCGCTGCATTAGTCGCATTTGTCAACGCCACGAGGATTAACACGAATAAACCAGCGTACTCGACTAACGTACTCTCAGAAGGAATTCCAAATAAGAAGGCACTTAAATTAGCACGAGTTATGGCTACGATACATGGTAACAGGGTAATTCTGTATGAAAAAGTGCACGTTACGCGCTAAGTTATGTTTTTATATTTCTAGATAGGATCGAGATTGAGTGAAAAATATTATTTTTCCAGTAATATAATTTGAGCTCGGTTTACAATAAAAATGCAAGCCGTGGTGGCTTAGAGGTAGTGACACCCGCCTTACAATCGTGAGGTCGTGGGTTCAAATCCCGGTCCCGTACCAATGAGTTCTTTGGAATTTATGTACGGAATTTCACACCACTGGCTTTTCGGTGAAGGAAAACATCGTGAGGCTACCTGCATATGTCCGTAGAAAAAATTCGATGGCGTATGTGAATCCACCAACCCGCACCGGGCCAGCGTGGTGGATATGACCCAATCACCCTTCGTGGCCTACGTCCTGCAGTGGACTATTAAAAAAAGGCTGATACAGTACATACATTTACAATAATGTCTGGTTGATATAAAAAAAAAAACTAAATATTTGCGCCAAAACCTTGCGAGTAAAAATACTTAGGCACGAGCGCTACGAGCTTTGACTATTTAGTGTCAAATAAATCAAAAGTTACGTGTTTTCGAAGGGGAGACTTAAATTCATAGATGAAAACAGCCGAATTTTTCTATAAAAATACATGTTTGATTTGTCAGTCAAAAAATAATTGTGCGTAGGTACATAGTCAACCAACTGTTTTAACCAACAATTTTTAGCAGTTTACTAAAGTTAATTAAGGTACCTATACATAAAGCCTAGGTCACGTAATCCCACTCCAAAATTTTTGTTTTGCAAGTTTATGTCAATAATACTTCGTACTTAAAGTACGAAGTCCTATTGTTCGCATGTGTCGCCGATACAATGATATCTCGTCTGATCACAGTAACCAAGTAGATATTTATTACAACAATTTGTATAAATTTAGAAAATACATCTTGGCTATCTTCGCCGCTCAGAGGATAACAGGTCATGATTAGGTGTGGCCTGGTATTCTTATTTGTTTATTTTACTTCTGTAGTATGTGCTGTGACATTGGGCTTACAGCACAATGTACTCGTAATAGTTAATTAATGTTAATCCTACTTCCTACTAAATATAATAAACGTGAAAGTTTGTGAGGATGGATGGATGGATGGATGGATGTATGGATATTTGTTCTCTTTCACGCAAAAACTACTGCACGGATTGAGATGAAACTTTGCAATAATATAGCTTATATATCAGAATAACACATAGGCTATAAATTATAATGATATTGCGTCAGAAATCAAAATATCACGCGGGCGAAGCCGCAGGTAAATCTAGTATTTAGTAATGTTTGCTCTATTATTATTATTTTTAATTTTTTGCTCTATTTCTTCTCTTGAGATTTACTGCTACAATCATGCTGTGTACGCATATTAAGGGATATTTTCCAGTACTGTACCTTTTCTGTATAAAATTTAGCTCTTAATTGAATGTATCCTTTTCTGTGTACCTTTATAATAAAATTAAAAAATATTTTTTTAATAAAAAAGCGTTCTTAAGAAATATACTAGCTACTCTAAGAAGGAATTCTAAGTAAGTACTTAAATTAGCACGAGTTACGGCTACGAGACAGGATAAGTAGTGGTTGTAGCGGAATAAGCGTAAGTTACTTTACAACTTTGTACAGAATTGCAAAGAGTCATTGCCACTACTATTACGAGTGAGTCAGTGTTTTCTACGTACTTACCATCAACCAAGGTGAGAATAGACCATGCATAAGTGTCGCTACACTAATTCAATTTAAACGATAGGTAGGCAATTGTAGCCGTGTTTATTTGAGACGAACGCAGAGCCAACTTGACCATACAAAAACAATAAGCTGTTATCGACCTCTAAATTTATATTATCTGATTTAAAAAATAAGACCTACGAATGTATTTCTTAGGTAAGCGATTTTGTTACAATCAAGGGGTGAAAAGAGTTTTTTAACAAAACTGTCCCGAACATTTTCTTGATGTTCTACAGAAAACGCGAAAACACTAGTCGATTCACAATCCTCTTTATGATAAGTTTGAGCAGTAAAAACCGAAAAATCCGAAAACAAAAAAAACATTCAGCGCTAACCTAACTACAAACCTTTTTTTTTTTTTTTTTCTCCCAGGGAAATCCTTTATAGATACCACCCTACCCCGGGGGAGGCAAGGTGGTTATGTGGGAGTCCCGCCGCTGGTCGGTGTACCCACTAAAAACCCTGGGGTGTTTCTGCCTGACGCCCATGTGCTGGAGCTACGGGGACGCTTTCGCACTCGTCCGCGGCTCCAGCGGCGCTGATCCCTAAGACCCGACCCTGATTAGTGGTGGAGCTTCTCCACCCTACTTTCCTTGAGAGGCGCGCGGAAACACCGCGCGCGCCATCTCGGGGGCTACGCTTCTCGGGCAACGGAATCCCCCGAGTCCGCCGCCCAAGCCCCGTTTTATGGAGGTTGGAGGAGAGCGTGGAAGACCCTCCTCCGACGCCCAGTTCTTCGTCGGCGCATTGGGAGATCGGAGAGAATCTCCCGCTCGCGCTCTGCCATTTCCTTTTGCAACATAACTTGTTCGCAAAAGGAAACGGCCGCCTCCCACAATCTCTCGCAACTGACCATTGAATTGATCAACGATGGAAGCGATAGATCGTTTCCTACGACTGCGACGAGGTCACGTCGCTCACTCGCCCAAGCTGGGCACTCCTCCAACGTATGCTGGGCCGTATCCTCGTCGCAACCGCAATGGTGGCACTCGGTGGTCGGTTCTCTTCCGGCTATTCGACACAAGTACTTTCCGAAGCATCCATGCCCGGAAAGCACCTGCACCAGCCGGAAGGTAAGCGACCCGTGCTCCCTATCCAACCAGTTCTCAAGAACGGGTTGGACAGCTCCGATGGTCCAGCTGCCAGCTCTCGGCTGTGCCAGCTCCTCCTTCCACTCCACGATCAAGGACCTTCTTGCTCGAGCTTTCCACAACTCGATCTCTCTGGATCCCGGATTGTGCCCGCGTTGTCGGAGCCCCATGCGCCATGCATACATGTCCGCATGGACCTCCGCCTCCAGATTCCATGGAGGTGATTGTGCCAAAACGCATGCCGCCTCGAAAGAAATTGTGCGATAGCCTCTCGCCACCCCGATCGCCATCATACGTTGCGGTCGCCTTAGCAAGGCGACCGTTTCACGATTTAAGGCATCCGCCCATATAGGCGCCCCATACAGGGCCATCGACCGTATCACTCCAAGATACAGGCGGCGACTACCGGCTTTCGGTCCCCCGAGGTTAGGCAGGAGGCGTTTGAGAGCGCCAGCTGCACCTGTAAGTCTAGGGACCAACTGCGCAAAATGCTCCCGGAAATTCCACTTTCCGTCGAGGCAAAGTCCAAGATACTTCATTGTGGGCTTCACCTCGATAGATCCAGTCCCAATAACGATGCTGGCACCCCTTGGCGGCGCTCGACGAGGGCCATGGAACACCAGGGCCTCTGATTTGTTCAACGCCACCCGGAGCCCCAGCCTTGATATTCTCCCTACTACTAATTCTACCGTCGTTGTGGCAAGTCGCGCAGCCTCTTCATAGGTCTTGCCTAGGGCAGTAACAAGGGTATCGTCTGCGTAGCAGGTCACGTTGGCGCCTGGATTGAGAGCTCCCCTCAGAACCCAGTCGTACCCGATGTCCCACATTACCGGCCCGAGAACCGAGCCCTGCGGGACACCGCACGACATCTCCCATCGCAGCAGTCGACCGTCCTTTCCCGGACACGAGACGTATCTCTCGGAAAAGTACGAGCCAATAATTCGGCTGAGATAAAGGGGTGCTTTATGGTGTTTCAGCGCCTCCTCTATACAGGCCCACGGCAGTGTGTTAAAAGCGTTTGCGATATCTAGAGACACTGCCACCATCACGCCACCGTGGGCCACCGCCTCGTCTGACAGGACCTTGACACGCTTGATAGCGTCAACTGTAGACCGGCCCACACGGAAACCAAATTGTTGGTCAGACAAGTTTGGACCAACCCTCTCAAGATGCTGGACGAGGCGAGCAGCTATCACACGCTCGAATAGCTTGTCCGCTTCATCCAGCAAGACAATGGGGCGGTACGCGGAAGGGGAATCGGCAGGACGCCCGTCTTTCCTCAGAAGCACTAATTTGCCCGTTTTCCACAACTTTGGGAACCGGCCCATTTCTAAACAAGTGTCCATCAGCCGCCGAAATCGGTCCCCTAGTTCTTCCAGAGCAAAAACCCAAGCGCGGCCAGGGATGCCATCTGGTCCGGGGGCCTTGTTTTTGGCTCTAAGCTTGAGAATAGCCACCCGGAGCTCGCCCTCCGAAACCGGTGGCACTTCCTCGCTATAGACCTGGACCTCACCTCTCGGAGATCCCATTTCGGGAGGCTGAAAGGCCATTCCATTCGGGAACAAGGCGGTCACAACGTTCTCTAGCAGCCGAGGCTCGAGGGTTTCAGTCAATGGAGGCGCCCAAGGACGAATCTTCTTTCGCACTTCCTTGTAGGGACGCCCCCACGGATCGTGGCTAAGCATCTGCAGTAGCTCTTCTTTTGCTTGTTCCTTCGAAATGCTGATGGCCAGTTGCAGAGCTCGCACTCTCTCCCGGTATACACTGTACAACCAGACTTCAGCAGCATTATTCCTGCGCCGCAGTCGACGTTCTCTTGTATACTCGCGCCTTGCTTCCACGCAGCTGCACCGGAGAACTGCAATCTCTTGAGACCACCAATACACCTGCCGCCGAGGAGGCCGCGGCTTGGCTCGAGCCATGCTTGCATCGCATATTTGCGACATGGCACTTCGGAACCATTCCGCTTCCTCCTCGACCCCCGTCGTGTTGCTTGGTGGTGCCAACCAGGCTTGGACAATGGAGGCCTCCATCAGCGCCTCTTTGTCCATCGTTCCTAGAACCCACCTGGGGTACGGAGGGGCTTGCCTGTCATGGCGACGTGCACCTGAGGTAGTAGAAGAAGTGGACACATCAAATCGGATATACCGGTGATCAGATGCTGTCTCCACCTCCTCCACCACTCTCCATCCCTGCACCATAGGCGCTATATTAGGAGAAGCCAGTGTCAAATCGACAATAGACCCCCCGTTCCACCGCACACAGGTCTCAGTTGACCCTCGGTTTAAAACAAGAAGATTGTTGCTTGCCGCCCATTCTTCCAGAGCCTCTCCTCGAGATCCAGTCGCTGGGCACCCCCACGCCATGGACTTGGCGTTGAAGTCCCCCGCAAGAAGCGTCTGACGGGGTAGACATTGCCTAATGAGAGCACCCAACCCGTCGAGAAACGACTGAAACTCCGAGAGGCTTCTGGTGGGAGAAAAGTATACCCCTATGAGGATAAAATCTTTCCACCTGACTGCCACGTAACCTCTGCCCTTTCCTACCACAACCAGGGGTTGGGTACCAGCAGAGGTTACGATAGCCACCAAACCGCTCAAATCACCAACCCAGTTATCCCTGGGTGGGACGAAGTACGGTTCGGAGACCACCGCGACCTCTATTAACCACTCCGCCATGCTTTGGACAAGAAGGTCCTGCGCAGCTGCGCAGTGGTTAATATTCGCCTGAAGGAAGTGATGGGCCATAATTAATTATTAAATATGACTCATCTCCTCCTCGTACCTAACTACAAACCTAACCTAACTACTGACTAGTCGAGGCTGTAGTTAGTATTTTTTTTATCTGTCTTATAATCCTAACGTAACTTTTAATAATAATTAAATAACTCTTTGAGGTAAACCTAGTGTGGGAAGCACTATCGTTTTCTAATGTTTAAATTTTTCAATTTCAATTTTCTATTGAACGTCACTTCTAACTTCACATCAGCATTCAACAGTGCACAGCTGAACATAGGCATACCCTTGTAGGATGAATGGGACATTTTGGGATCGCACAGACGCAATTTTGAGTTGGCGAAGTTTGTTCCACTTACTCGTAGTTCATAGTTTCGTTTTTGATAAATACAATAAGTTCCTTTTTGTTTCGTTCCCAGTTCCGTATAACCTTAGTTTTAAATACAACGATGACGGATATAGTCAATCGATTATGTTTAAATTAGAGTAGGCAGCTGCAACATTAAATGGATATTTTATGATAGCTATAAAATGTGACCAAATTGGATGTGCGAAATTAGACTTGCTTCTCGGATTAATCTTCAACTAAGGGCCGTAACGTGCAATTTCTGTTGCTATACCAAATGTAGATACTCATTTTTGGAGAAAGATGATCTACATATAAGAGATATATTCTTTAGCTCATTTTAAAATGATTGGAACAGTAGATTTTCGCACGCTTTTTGCATGTAGGTACTTTATTTAGCTACCTAAGTACGAGATAGTTACGATATATCGGCGGAGTCAAATTGAAACTAAGTCAAATTTTTTATTAACAAATTTATGAAGGGTTGCCTGGAAGAGATTGCTATAAGCAATAAGGCCGCCCTTTGTTGCACTATTTTATGTCGATTGTTTTTTTCTTTTCTGTGTATTTTTTCTGAATTGTATTTTTGTGTTAACAATAAAGTGTTTATCTATCTATCTATCTAAACAAACAAAATTTTACCGAAATGCTCATAACTTTACAAGCGTTATATCTCGACTCGCTCTTGACCGATTAGGTCAATTACTAAACAATCTTGCCAAATATATTCTCAGACAAGCAGGATCGCGCTGGATGCAAGCCGCAACGAACCGGTCTTTTTGGAGATCGATAAAGGAGGCCTATGTCCCGCAGTGGACGTCTTATGACTGATGGATGGATGGATATTATCAAAATCAGCTGACGGATGACGCTACAGCTTACCCCTTTTTGAGAGAAAAATTGCCTGCAATCAAAAATCGCCGACGACAAAAAATCAACCAATATGTAGAGTAGAATCTGTGTACCAAGTTTCGTCCAAATTCGTTAAGAAATGCGGCTTATACCTAGACAAAAATCAATACCCGGACAAGTGAAAGCAAAATTGTAATGTTGAAGCAAAGACATTTGCTTCTCTTCGGTCAATAAGATAATTCATCACATTACAACTATACCAGCTAAAATCCCTTGGCAGCAGACGCACTCCAGCCAGCGTGCGAGTGCGCAGACGGGTCGCGCATTAATCGACGTCGTGCGCGGGCGCATCCGTGACATTTGCGGATTATGCGGTATAAATACGCGCTCGTATCGTAACTGGAACAATAGGGATTACAACACTTGTATTTATGGGTGCCAGTTTAACGCCACATATCAACTAGTTTATTACAGTATCAATTATTGAAAGGTTAGGTTCACAGAGCCAAAGTTCGCAGAGGCGGCGCGCGGCGGCGTCTAGTCTTCCTCTACAGAATCTGCGTCAATGTACGGGTCATTTGGGACCTAATTATCACAGAAGTATATCGAAAGGTGGATTTCGACAACTCTTCTGCCACTGTTGGTAATATCCCTGATTTATGTGTAGGTGGTCCTGAATTCGGTACCGTTTGGATTAATAAAATTATCTGGGTACATATTTTGGGAGGTGATTTAAATATTTATATAAATTATTATAAATTAGAAATAGAAAAGGCTAAAATAAAATAAGGAGTAAGGCAATGATGTCCCCTTACACCGACAATTTTTAACAATTTAATCGAAAAAGCCATAACAAAAATAACAGAAGAATCAGAAAATGGAGGTGTGAAATGCAACGGCAAACGTATCTTTTTTATTCGCTATGCAGATGACATCGCAGCACTAGCAGAAAGCCAAGAACAGCTTCAAAAACTTATAATAATCATGGATCAAGCCTTTAGAGCAAGGAAACAAGCATTCAACAACAAAAAACTTCTTTTCAAATCAAAAATCTTAAAACACAATAAAAAAAGATTGATAAAAATATACGCAGAAAGATAGAGAAAGACTTGAGGCATTTGAGATGTGGTGTTGGAGAAGGATGGAAAAAATCAGCTGGACAGAAAAAAAAACAAACCAAGAAGTGCTAGACATTGTCAAAGAAAAAAGGAAGCTTATATCATTAATCGAAAACAGAAGAGGAAAGATGTTTGGTCACCTTGTACGACATGTCAATCTAATGAAAATAGTAAGAATAATAGAAGGAAAAATAGAAGGAAAGAGAGGAAGGAGAAGACCACGCAGATCATTTCTAGACCAAATTAAAAACAGGCAGACGTCATGTCGTACAGCGAGGTGAAAACTCTAGCAGAAGACCGCGATACATGGAAGTTGCTCCACCGACAAGAGCCTTGCTGTAATTATGATGATAATTATTATATCACTTTCTGGGTCTAGATGATACTTAGCTAATGGAGAGCTATGAGTGGGAAATTTACCTTATTTACTTGCATCCTAAATACAGAAAAATACTTACAAATGACACCCAAACAGTTAAAAGAAATAAAAAAGCAACTTTTGAACATTGTACTTTCTTGAACGAAGTTAAACGACCGACGAAAGTTAATGTGCACAAAGATAATAATTAAAGTATTTTTGTTTTGTGTCTAAAGTTTTGTGGTGAGGTTAGAAATCTAAAATAGGGGATCCGATTTATAAAAACGTGTATACCTATACCTACTTACTTATTTCTCTATGAAGATAAGTTTATTATAACGCTCTGTACTGTACTGGCGTCTTTATACGATCTACGTATATCTATGGTTGGCTCAAACGAGACATTAGATTAAATTAAACAACAAATGGTACATAGGTCTCGATAGAAACACAATAGAGAATATCTATTAGTAAACCACACATAATCGTAATAGAAACATTTATATCCTATAACTAACACGTCCTAGAGAGACGGCACACAACTTTCGACGAAATAGTTAGGTCTATGAAAAAAGTGGTATTTAATTTTTCGCGATTTCAAGAGTTCGTCCCATAGTAAAACTTGTTCATAATAATGTACATACCTACTTGATTGTGGTGTAGTGGTTTCAGTATTACTGAACTTCACAAATACTAAACACACTGCATTATACAAGTAGGTATAAAATATTAAAAGAATTAAAAAAAAATAAAGATCTTGATGCAATCGTAAAAAAGCATGAATTGAGCACTTACCAAATAAAATCAAAAATGCAATATTTGGCGCTAATTATTTAAAAACTAACTGAAATTAATTACTAAAACAATGGAATGATACTAGCTTCCCACAATAAACACTTTTCTCGAACCGGAATTCCAAAACAAACAGCTACATTGAACTCTCCAACTCTACTTTTAGATCATTAATGAATCTAAAAAAACTGAATACAATGTGACATTCAAAAGAATTTTCAGTGCAGAAATCTTGGCTGGCTAGCTCTAGTCTCGGGCAATTAAAATAACTGGTAATGAGTGACGCATTCCTGGAGTATCTCTCAGCATTTGAGATTGGCTCGCTCTCTGTCTTTCTTGAGACATTTACAATGAGAGCAACTAGGATGGATTAAATTTCGAATGCTCAGGAGAGCTCCCTAGTCGTGGCCACGACACTTTGATGTACGAGTCGGTTGCGTATACGCAGCGATACGAGCTAGCTTCTTTAGACAGATTGCAATCTTATTGCACACCATTTAAGGTTTGTTTTTATAGGACGTGATTTTTTTGCAAACTACTGTCGTGCGTGCACTTTTCGCCGTCGTGACGTAACTAATGTGTTTATTGACTCGCCTATTACCATACCATGCATAAATGGTGGCTATTTTACCATATTATATGTTACAGTACAAGTACTTTAGTCTAAAAATACTAGACTGGGTACTTAACCTATCTAATTACTTACATCGATTGTACTCATTTTTATGATATGTAACAATGATATCCTATATGATACTCACCTTTATTTTTCGTGAATATTCTGAACGTTTTGAAGGGTTTAAATCAAAGTAAATATCGAAACAACCAAAAGGGATTCCCATTTCATTGTATAAAAGTCCTATTATAAAAGTGATATTTAAATTGTAGAGTTACTGAAACAGTATATTTAAGATGAATAATTAGTTTGATTGGGTTTTTCTGGGTTTTCCCCAATCCTGCGCAACGAATGTTGAACCAATTTGAATGTATTCATAGACAAGGTAGAAAGGTGTGTTGTGTTATTTTAACTGTATACAATTTCGTTATCGAAATAGGAATTGATTTCAATGAATACATTTGTATTGAAATAGATTAATTTTTAAGGAGGCGTGTTGAAATATGATACAAAAACTAATCTATCTCACTCTAACATGTAATTGTATGTACTTAAGTGTTTCTCTTTCCTTCACGAGGTTTCATTATAGTAAAATACCTCTTTGTTCTACAGCTTTAATGCTTAGCCTACTTATTATGAATTCCTCACCACTGTTCTCATAGAGCTGTGCTAGACCGCACTCGTACCTATTCTACCAAATATCGGTAAATAAATGATTTATATTTTAAACCGATTAACTAAACAATTTATTTCTGGCATCCAAACCCTTTTAATACGAGGTAGGTTCGAGGTTGACATACGGCCACTCTAAAATTTACTTGGAACAACTGTGCAAGCTTCTCAGTTCGTAGCACCCTGTAGGCCTGTAATCGAATAAGGAAGCGTGCACAGCCCTTATAACCTGGCATCTACTCACATCAAAACTATTTCAAAAGAACAATGTTGCTTTGTGATTCTGGGAAACGCGCCGCTCACACGCCTTGTTTACTATGAAAACTTCACGATCGGGTTTCTTTCTGCTATAACATACGAGGTTTGCTATTGTTATCGAGTTTCAGACGATTCGCTCGGTGTTACTATATGTCGATTTACGTTTGAAGTAAGGAATACCCCTTTATTTTCTTTAGATTGTTACCAGCTCTTATTCGACACGTGATATTGGGAAAATAGTTGCATAAGACACTCCAATCTATGCAAATAACTAAGTTGATTTGTCGTTCCGTTGCTGCGTGAACGAGCAACAAACAAACATACTTTTGGAATTATAATTTTGTGTGGATACTAGTATAAAATGAATGTTTCTGTTTTAATTGATAAACAAAGTATTTTGAGATTTTTTTAATGACTAAACATTTTAATTTCTCATAGTTATTTATGTATATTTGTGAATTTAACAATATACCTGAATTTAGAATACTTCCTACTAATATTATAAACGCGAAAGTTTGTGAGGATGGATGGATGGATGGATGGATGGATGGATGTATGGATGTTTGTTACTCTTTCACGCAAAAACTACTGAGCGGATTGAGATGAAACCTTGCAATAGTATAGCTTATATATCAGAATGACACATAGGCTATAAATTATAATGATATTGTGTCAAAAATCAAAATATCATGCGGGCGAAGCCGCGGGTAAAAACTAGTACCTACATAAAAGTGGCTTTCTCGGCCAATATTTTACGTCATTATACAAGGTTTTAAAGAAGATAGCATTATGATAGCAACACCATCTTCATTGTACAGTTTCAATTTACAGTTGGTAGCAATAAATTTATGCATGTGAATGTTCCGTGATTTTAAACAGTGTCAAATCTCTACTAAATATTTAATTATCCTATGTATTGTACATAGATGACATCATTTTACAATCATCATTTGTCATCATGATTTCAGTCATAGGATGTCCACTGCTGGACATAGGCCTCCCCTAATGATTTCCAATAAGACCGGTTGATAGCGGCTTGCATCCAGCGCGATCCGGCGGTCCTAATGAGGTCATCCGTCCACCTTGTGAGTGGACGCCCTACGCTGCGCTTGCCGGTACGTGGTCTCCACTCGAGAAATTTTCGACCCCATCGGTCATCAGTCCTCCGAGCTATGAGCCCTGCCCATTGCCACTTCAATCTACCAATCCGCTGGGCTATGTCGGTAACCTTGGTTCTTCTTCGGGTCTCCTCATTCCTGATTCGATCTCGCAGAGAAACTCCGAGCATAGCCCTCTCCATGGCTATGGCATGGTTAGTTGGAGCTTACTAATGAGGCCCATAGTGAGAGACCACGTTTTTGTGCTATAAGTCATCACTGGCAAGACACACTGGTCAAAAACTTTCGAACGACTTGAGGCACTGAGGTATGTCAGACGAGAAGACGTTACGCAATTTTCCGAACGCTGCCCAACCGAGTCGGATTCGGCGATTGGCCTCTTTCTTGAAGTCGGACCTACCTAACTGGACTATTTGTCCTTACGTAGGTAGACGTACGAGTCTACGACTTCAAGAACCGAATTCCCAACTGAAACAGACAGGTACAACATGAGAATTACACATGACCTTTGTCTTGTCCATATTCATTTTAATACCCACCTGTTAAGAGACTCGATTGAAGCCTTCGAGCATCATGCCGTGTTCTTCCATCGACTTTGCCATGACCACGATATCGTCGGAAAATCGAAGGTGAGTGATGTACTCGCCATTGATGTTGATGCCAAATCCTTTCCATTCCAGGAGCTTAAAAGCGTTCTCCGGAGTAGCAGTAAACAGTTTCGGAGATATTACGTCTCCCTGTCCTACGCCTCTCTTCAAAGGGATAGCCTTGGAGCTCTCTTCCTGTACTCGAACCGACATAGTGGCGTTATTATACAAACACTTCAGCATTTCAATGTACCGATAGTCAATACGGCATCGTTGGAGAGACTCAAACACAGCCCATGTCTCGACCGAATCAAAGGCTTTCTCATAGTCCACAAACGCCAAGCAAAGTGGCAGGTTATACTCCTCAGTCTTCTGTATAACCTGCCGCAGCGTATGTATGTGGTCCATGGTGCTAAAGCCCTTCCAGAAACCGACTTGTTCGGGAGGTTGGAAGTCATTAAGCCTGTGTTCGAGACGATTCGTAATGACCCTTGAAAACAACTTATAAACATGGCTCGGAAGCGAGATGGATCTGTAGTTTTTCAATAAAGTGTTGTCACCTTTTTTGAAGAACAACACCACCATGCCTCTGTTCCACGCTTCTGGCATTATGCCCTCGAGGACGACGGTGTTAAAGAGCTTCTGAAGGACTTTTAGTACCTGCCTTCCACCCGCTTTCAGATGCTCTGAAGTGATTCCGTTGTCACCCGGCGCCTTGTTGTTCAGGACCATTCTAATTTCGTACAGGCTGATGTCTGGGATGTCTTCGGTGAAGTGTCGAGTCAGCCTGGCTCTTAGGTATTTGGCCGCGCTGTTTACAGGCTTTGCTACCGAGGCGTATAGCTGTCCGTAGAACTTTTCGATCTCCTCCAATACCTCCTACTGCCTTGGTCGACGTTATACTGCCATATTCTCTCTTCAGCTTTGTCAACTGGCTTTGCCCAATAGATAAATCCCTCGCGAACACTTTGGTGCCTTTGTTCCGCTCTATTGTCTCTTTAATGTGTTTAGTATTAAAGAGACGAATGTCGCACCGCACCAATTTCGAAATTTGTCTATTGAGCCGCCTGTATGACATCATCGGAAGACAGCAGTCTTAATGCGCGTCGTTCAGCCATGAGATTTAGAGTACGATCGGAGAATTTCTGAGGTCTATCTGAACTGCGGGGTTTAAAAAACTGAAAACCCACCGTTTGGACATAGGGCGCAGGCTAAGGGAGAAAACCAATGACTCCCGTTCTGGCTCGTATTTGGCGCAAAGGTTGGCCATCGCCATACAGCGGGGCAATGCGGCCAGCATTTTGGGCTCCTTTGCACCAGGTATGATCGCATGAGGTTAGTTTTTAATTTTAAGTTTGACTAAATATAGAATATATTAACATTTTTTGTCTAATAAAGACATAATCAGTTTACAATCAAAATCTTGTATTGAAATGTGTGTATTTTTTTCAGATACCTATCAATCAAACGTCTTGACCCTTGACCAATTTAGAATTGTTTAATGTTCGTCTAAATCTTAGGATTGATTTGATTTAGCTTTTTGTTTCTTTCATTTTTTAAGATTTAACGTAAATGCAAACCCATACAAAAACAGAGTTTTTTGAAACAGTGTGAATTTGTTCATGCAGTTAGATTAAATTAGGAGTTTTATAGTAAGCAGTTGTGCCACTTCACTTCGCTCACATAAGTTTAGAACATCGTAAAACTAATGGTCGATCCAGACGCATACGCAAACCTAATGATAGCAATTTATATGGAAACAAATAGACATTAGACTCGCGGCTAGTAGGTAGGTACTTGTTGTATCGGACTATATGGTAACTAGTTATTATTCTGTGGCTGGACAGATAGAAACTAGAATATAGGGTTTCTTCCACTTAGCTAAGCTAAGCTGTGTAGTAAAAACTAGTAATTTTACTAGTGTATTGATTTGATATCCATCAATAATCATATATTTTCATAGCGCAACTTGGCTCTAATGGTTTCAACGAAGTGTATTATAAACAATTTTATTTATATATTGTGTCAGCAGAATTTCAGCCTGTATAACTGGCCCAAACATAGTGCAGAAAGTACTATACATTAAATGCTTCATCATGGGCGTAGCTTAGGCACTTAGAACCTTGTTTACGCCCCCGGAAAACTTGAAATTGTATTTATTTCCAAGTTTTCGCAGTTTTTAAATATAACATTTTTTGGCGTGGGAAAAATTAGGCAGCTGCATGCCCCCACACTCCTTGAGAACATTTCTAGTTACGCCAATGGGATGTGAGCTAATAATGCAAGGAATGCGTCGGTACTAGAGTCCTCGTAGAGATATCCCTGGCGAAGCATTTTCATGGAAAAAATGCCAAGCCGATGGTACACGCGTTCCGTTGCACCGCTTAGGTTAGGTAATGGAAACGGTCACATATTTTAGTAGCGTAGCTTCGAATTCGCACACAACTTCAGTCTCGCACATCCCAAGTGGGAAAACATTGTCTTATTCTGTGGCTAGACGGATAGTAGCTAGGACTTATTCTGTTCAGACTGCGTAGGCAGAAATAGACGAGCGGGCAGACTGAATGCCGGGCATTGCTGTCCAAACGGTGGTGCTAGATTGAAGGTTTCCCCTAAATTTGGGGAAAAGATGCTACTAAAAGGCATATTTCCAAGTGTAATGGCATTTGGTAGCTTTTAAAAATAACTAAATTGAACAACAAATGAAAAATATGGTGGGTTAAAACACTTTTAAATTAAAATAGAAATTATAAGAGAAACGCCAGAGTATGGACTAAACACTGTGTAGAGCATTTTATTAGTGATAGTAAAAACGTATAAGCTACTGCTTCTTTTGTTTATGTTTTATCTTTATGTATATGATCTTTCTTCTTCTTTTTCTTTTCAGCCATAGGACGTCAACTGCTGGACATAGGCTTCCCCTAACGATCTCCAATAAGACCGGATGGTAGCGGAATCCAGCGCGATCCTGCGGTCTTGATGAGGTCATCCGTCCACCTTGTGGGTGGAAGTTCTACGCTGCGCTTGCCGGTACGTGTTTATGACATACATAATTATGTAACTCAGTTAAGTTTTTGTAGAAAAAATTGAGGGAAATGTGTAGGTATACGGGTTGGCAGCATCGCTGTTCATTTAGAACAGGGTGCGAAATTACGGATGAGAAGGTAAAATCAATATTTTGGTTCGCTTCGTGATAGGTACGAGTAAGTCCAAACACTTAGGACATACTGTTTATTTTAACCACCCAGAAAGTGGCCTAGTTTTTTGGGTGCAGTTTATGTGAATTTGTTGTTTTGCCTACTTTGTATCAATAAATACATAGTCTAGCACCAGTTTGAACAAAATGCGATCGGAATTTTGTTTATTAAAGTAGTTATAAGGTGCTTTTGCAGAGCGCGTTTGAGGGAGTATACCAAACCTTTTCTGAAAGTACAAGCATCGCAAACAATATTGTATGCTTCCATGGTACCCAGGATTTTCAGGGCATCATGATATTCAAAATCTTGATCGTGAGTGAGACTTTGTATAGATAATAGATATATGATATCTCAAAGTGACGAGCGTTATGAAACTGTCTGGTGATTCTCTGACGCTGAACAGTAATTTATAGCGTGTCGATTCTGATCAAGCAAGTTTATTGCTCGTCTTTTCATTTACATGTATATAGTAGGTTATCCAGAAATAGTGTCACCCGAAAGGGGTAACTCAAAACCTCATTATGAACTGCTTGTAGGGCCAACCAGGAATTTGTGAGAAAAACAGCTTTTTATGCATTTTGTCTAATTACCATTAAATCCAATTACTACTAAATATCATGCATTCATGATTTTTTCTCTAATTTTAAATTCTTAAGACATGAAAATTTCTGCCTAAGAAAAATGCGATAGTAGGTATACCTACTATCGCATTTTTCTATACATAGCATTCAGTAACTTATTACTTTAGGTACATTAAATCGTTTTCAGCGCTTAAATGTTATTTAGTTAGTTATTTTCACATGTAAGCACATGCACAGCGAATTGAAAAACAAATTGTATATTCCAAAATCAAGACGGTAGCTAGTGCGTGCAAATAACACTAACCACAAACTAGTCTAGATTACCTGTATAAATCTCCGACTCCATAAAATCTGCAGACAACCGATTTGCATTTGTATACCAAGCTTTCGGCACAGACAAACCTCTTGAATTTATATTAACTTTTCAACAACTCCAAAATATCAGTGTAGGAAGTGTAACGTTTCTAACAACCTGAACACTAAGAAAATATTTTCAAGATAATAAAAACTCTATTACGAAGCAATAAGGTGGGTATTGTCTTGTTTTTCTGGTAGTAGTCCTTATTATATCCTAGGTATTTGCATTCTGTCGACAACACGCACATAATTCGGCGTTACTTACGTCTAGCCCGCAGTTCAGGAATAGTCCAAGTCGGTGTTACCAGTTTCCCATCACTGAAAGGAACATAACATTGCAATCGATAAAAAAGCAAAAAATATTTTGCTACTTGCTTTGTCTTAATTTATTTGTAACCTGTAATTTTACATAAAATTTTCAATACACAACTCTAAAATATCAGTGTAGGGACTTGCCATTGCTTACATTTTACCCATAGATATTTATTTACCATTTATAATATTTTCATTAGAGTAATAGGTACATTGTCCACGTACCGGCAAGCGCAGCGTAGGATGTCCGCCGACTAGAATCAGCGCTAGATTCAAGCTGCCTCCTACCGCTCTTATTAGAAAACTATAGGGGAGTCTTTGGTTTAGGAGTGGACGTCCTACGTCTGATATGTTGATAATTAATAATTTTTATAATCTGATCTTATAGTAAACTCTACTCAGAATCTGCCTATCTTACTATATTTAATAATTACAGTTTAGTCGTCAGTAATTGGTGCTTTATTTTGTTTCATTTTAAGTACCAAATTTTGAAATATTTTTTGTGTGACATTTTTTGCAAAATATAGCATGATAAATATAGCAGGATCCACAAGATCGCGTTGGATGCAAGCTGCTTCCAGCCGGTTTTGTTGGAGATCTATAGAGGAGCCTTTTTATGTCCAACAGTGGACGTGGACGTCCTTTGGCTAAAACTGTCAACGACGACGACAGTTCCAAATATTATTTTTGGAAAAGTTACAATACTACGTCAACATTACGATTTCCGTTACAAAAATAAAGTTTGGCAACCCCGGACCAAATGGTACACTATAATAAACCTAAATAGTGTATCTCCAGACGAGGTGCAGCACATTCTAAACGGTATGCGGAGACTAATGAACCCGCCGTGCATAGATTTAGGTGCCAAAATATTCTATGTAAATGTAATGGTTTGGCGCAGGTAAAAATAAAATTAGCGATAGATTGAAGAGAATTAGAGATAGTTTGTACAAGCTTTGACATACCTAGAGATCTTTCTAGGGAGGCAGCTGCCTACTTGTGCTTACCCCAGAAAAATAGTATTTAGGACTACACAGTTTTCTGGGGTGGGTGAAAATGTTTCTACGGTGGGCACCGCCAACCCATGCGTAAGGACCACGTAGAGCTTTGACTTAGCATTTTATAACGCCAGCAAAAAAATGCCAAGTCCATGATAACAGCAGCGAATGGATTAGGTATTCCAGTTGTGTTTTGACGTATTAGCTGGAAATAGAAAAGTAAGTCTCGATGCTTTGCCTATCTAGGTCTTGGAAAGATAATAAGGAAAGTGGATTGCATCCAGCGTATTCGTCAGGTCTAAGGTCACCTAGGCCACATTTTGCTAAATGATCATTTAGATCATTGACTGCCTCGGTGGCTCAGTGGTTAGTGACCCTAACTTCTGGATCAAAGAGGTTTGGGTTCGATCCCCACCCAGGGC
This sequence comes from Hypomecis punctinalis, assembly GCA_949316475.1. Taxonomy (NCBI): domain Eukaryota; kingdom Metazoa; phylum Arthropoda; class Insecta; order Lepidoptera; family Geometridae; genus Hypomecis; species Hypomecis punctinalis. The sequence goes on from OX438810.1 coordinate 15,263,374, forward strand.
AGATATTTATGTGATGAACATAAGTGTTTGCTCTGTTTCTGGGTGTTATTTAGTTACTATCTATATAAGTACGAGTATGTATTTAAAAATAAGTATACGTAGTATATCAGTCTCTGGCAGCCATATCACAAGCTTTGCTTAGTTTGGGGTCAGAGGCCGTGTGTAAGATGTCCCAAAATATTTATTTATTTATTTAGATCTATTTTAGTGAAATAAATAATTATCATTTATTAGAGTTACTTTTTTTGAGAGACAAACTGAGGATCTCCGAATGGAAAAACTTTTACTAAGTATATTTTACTCCTTGTTATCAAGCTCATATTCCACGTATTTTCTCTAAGTAGGTGTAGGCGTGAAAATATTCCACTAGTAATAACGCCTCTACTAAGGAGAGTATTCAGGTATTCTCACTCAAGATCACTACAGTCCTTTTACAGCGTGTTACTAATTTTTTTGACAATGTTATTAACAAAAAACACTTTAACCCCCTTTTCAACCCTTTCCGTTCACCCCAGAGCGCTGCAAAATCACACTGTAAGTTATTTTACCTTCCTTAAAAACCCCTCAAAATTTGAGCTAGTTACAATACAATACAATACAATACAAAATTACTTTATTTTCACACCATACATTACAAAAGAACTTAAACTAGAAAAATAAAACAATAATCCGGTAGAAAAACGGGCGGCCTTACCAATTTCTTTCGGGTTTTAGGCTTTAATGACTGGCCTATTTTCTCTCTTATGACATTTTAGGGGAAACCTAAATACATACAATTTTTTTTTAAGAAAATTAACTAACATTGATCAAGTTGTTAAAAAAAGGCAAATTAAACATCTTTTTACAAAGTTGATCAAGTAAAATGGGTATAGATAGGTATAATTTATTCGCCTTTTATTCATCCATCAGCCATAGGACGTCCACTACTGTACATAGGCCTCCCCTGTGGATAACTAATAATATTGGACAGTGCGATCCTGCGGTCTTGGTGAAGTCATCTGTCCACCTCGTGGATGGACGTCCTGTGCTGCTCTTAGCGTTATGGATCCTCATTTTTGATACAGCATAGGTCGAATCAAACTTCTTGGCGGCTGTAATGTAAGCTACAAGTGACAGATAACCCAATCCTGACTGGAGCTCACGACAGCTGCGCGATGTTTGGATCATCCGCAGCTTGTAGCTACCATCACAGCCGCCAAGTGGTATGATTCGAACTATATATTTTTACTAGAGAATCGTCTGAACAGCTTTGTGTTTGCCTTAAAAGTATTAAGACAATGTACGTCTCAAAAAACTGTGCTGCAAGTATACCATGCTCATGTTTGCTCCATTCTTCGCTACGGGATCATTGTTTGGGGAAATTCGTGCGATGTTAACAGGGTACTCATAGGGCAAAAAAAATGTATCCGCGCAATGTACGGTATGAAGTGGGACGATTCCTGCAAACCAGTGTTCAAAGATAAGAACTTGCTAACAGTTCCTTGTCTGTATATTTATGAAATGGCCAAATTTGTACTGAGCAATCCAATTTTATTTGAGCCATATGACAATATAAATAAGAGAACTGCACCTCAAGTGCGTCTCAAACTACCACAGCCTAGACTCGAGATGTTTAGGAAAAATTGTATTCACATGGCTGCTCTAATCTTTAATTCTCTTCCTAGTGAGTTGGTTGAACTCCCATACGGTATATTTTGTTTCCAGTTGAAGAAGTGGTTGGTGGCAGAGTCAGATCATGTCGATTACATACATACAATAGAGCTTGTAGTAATTAATGTACCTTGTGGAATAATATATATATGTATATGTAATAATTACTTATTAGAACTTCTCGGCGTTGATTTCGAATGTTTAAATTATTTAGTTTTGTTGGATTTCAATTTTAAATAACGATTTTTTTTTGTACGCCTCATTATGGTTGGTAGTAGATGGATATGTATAATTTTAAGATCTCTTTTACCTACTATCATGCAAATAAATACTTTGACTTTATAAGTTACGCATATGATCTCTAACGCTTTGGAATACGGGCCCAGGTCTAGGGTTTCCGCGAACCGTCTGAGCTGACAGTTGCTGGGTACAGGAGATAATGGAGGCTGCGTGGGACGCCAGACGTCGCGGACGAATATTGAGTCAACAAACTGCACAAGACTAAATCTACACAAATGATAACAGGGGCGTGGTTCCTATCTTATAATGATCTGCCTACTTATCATAATAGCTTTAGATATGTATGTATCTATTGTAGATATTATGTATTTAATCTCTAAAAAGAGTGTTGTTTTGCAAAATACAAGGACGTTCAGATGTGAATATACTACTCATCATTATAAGCAACTTTTACTAATATGAAAGCAACTGCAAAATTACGAAAAAAAACGGTCAAGTGTAAAGGGAACGCTTTATACAGCATGGGAGCCACCCTTATTTTTATTATTTATTTTTGAAGTGAATTTACAACTAAATTTTCTGTGAATATTTCAAGCGTCTACCTGTTGACGTTATTAATATCGAGCAATAAACGCCAACTGTCTAGCCAACACGCTTCATGAGATATAGCCTGGTGATAGACAGACAGACAGATGCACACCGGAGTCTTAGTAATAGGGCCCCTTTGGGTATGGAAGCCTAAAAAATAACCTGATCTGAACAAAAAGCTCATTGATTTTTGGAAAAATGTATTAGCTACTTAATGATTTTTCGTAAAATGCTAAAAAATTGTATCGGCTCTCAACAAAATGTAAGGAACTGTGGTATGGAACACTTGTTTTTTGCTATTTCAGAGTTGGCGCCATAGTAAAAATTGGTCACATAGATGAGTAAATTGATATCCCAAAATATTTTTTTTTAAATTTAAGTACTAAAAATTTCATAGATTAGTTCATTTTAGTAGTACATAGTAATGGTTCCTATATAATTTGATTTGTATGTGGTATTGTTCTTGGTTATGATAATATTTAGACTAGTATTTAACTCAAATTTAAATTAGACCTATCATAGCATCAATAAGATTTAGATAAGTAATATTAGAAACCATAAGTAAATTTACATAAGTTGTCGTTAATGTAGGAGAAGTCGTTGGTTCCCGTAGTACAGCCCCCGGCTAGTTCATTATTGTTCATGTAAGTACCTTATTTTATGTCAATACATTTTTTTGATTGATTGATCAATAAAAACACCCTATGATGATATGGTATTTATTTATCTCGTAATTTTATCGCGCACTAAAATTAGTCCCGTAGTATATAATAATAATAAAAACACCCAATTTGTATGTATATTATGATGAACAGAATTTAATTATCGACCAGTTTTATCCAGTTCAGGACTGAATAATCTGATTGGTGTGTGATTCATCGGAATTGATCGGAAGGAAAGCATCAAGCCCAAATTGAATTGTTCCAAACTAAATGTGTGAGGACAACCGAGGACTCGATGCAGTAGAAACACCATTATTTCAACAACTCTTTGTAGATTTATTTCTTCCAATACATTGTTCCTTAAGCTTTAATGTAGACTTGTTCTTCGCTCCGACGGCTCGACCAGAATGGTCTTCAAAACCTCGTATCAGTCCCAGACCATGATCCTTAGTAAATTTATTTATTATTTTTACGACTTCCTCTGCAATAGCCAACCACAGCTCGTTTCCTGTTGCATTTACTTTTTAAATGTCTGTGGTCGACTACCACCCTCGAACTATCGTGTCCGTTCAAAAACCGCACATTATTTAAAATATGCAATTTTTGCCCAAAACCCAACAAATGATTCATAATTTTTAGGACAAATGACAATTTCAGTGATGAACTACTTAATAAATATTTGCTCTACCTACGTAAAACAACAAATCAGTGATATGATAATAAATATTTGCTCTAGTAACAAATCGGTGATATGATCACTGATAAAATAATGAGATCATTTGCATTAACGTCAATCGTATTTTTTGGTGTCGAAAACAGCTAGATCACGGTGATTCTTCAGTACCTAAGGATGGTAGGCATGCTATGGTTGGCTTGCTGTCACACGTGAGGAACCTACGGGGCTATGACGGTACCACAATGTCCACAAATTGACAATGTCTACTATGAAAGATGTATAGTAACGTGATGTCACATTTAAATCTCCCAGATATTTTGGTTGCTATATTTAAAAATTAATATCGCTGTCAAAAATAAGTTTTAAGACCGGAATATTTTTAATCGGAATAAAATAGTACCGATTAAAATACCGATAATAATACCGATGAATTGTAATACCAATTAACATATAAAAAAAACCAGACAAGTGCGAGTCAGGCTCGCACACCGGGGGTTCCGTACAAATCCAGAAAATCTCACAAAATTGAGAATTAAGTTGTATACCTACTACTATAACCATCGACAAAAAAGTTTATTTTTTTACTTTTCTCGTCGTACATCGAAAATTACACATTGTTAAAATAATTAAAAACCTGTTTTAGCATGTGCTAATTAAGTTATTTTATATATGATACCTTACATAATACGATTTACTCACTTTGAATTTTGAACCCATATTTTGTGAATTTTGAGGCATTATTTTTTGTGATTTAAATAAAAATGTACAGTTTTCAGATATATTCCAATATGTTTACTCTGAGACAATGCTTCTTGCCAAATTTCATAGTTCTATATATCAACGGGAAGTACCCTGTAGGTTTTGATATTTGTGAATGTCGAAATATGCGATTTTTACGACATAAACACTTTACCACATTTAACTTTTTTAAACGATAACTTAGAAGTTTTTCCTTTACACAACTGCAAGAGACCATAGATTATTATACGTACACAGTTTAAATTTCAACTCGATATCTTTACGCGTTTCCGAGATAAAGAGTACACATACACACAGACGGACAGACAGACAGACGGACAACAAAGTGATCCTATAAGGGTTCCGTTTTTTATATTTGAAGTTCGGAACCCTAGAAATAAAATATGCATATTCCATATTGAGCCCCCTAGCTACCTTCGTACTGAAAATTAAAAATGCTGCCGGTAGATGAGACAATAATGACAATCGATTGGCATTCGGTCAGTGTCGAAATAATCGATTAATCATTCGATAAGAAAATCGATTAATCATTCGAGTTTTTGCTAGTCACAAATCCAATATTTTCACAAACATAATTCCACATTCGCACTACAACGCGGATATTGTTTTAAATTCAAACATTAAAATAAGGTTAGCATTGAAATCTGTTTCATTAACACTTTTCCTTATTTTTTTAATAAAACCCATGAATGGGTTTGTTTGTTATTCATGTTTTCCTTATTATTCTACAAAAGTTCGCAATCTCTCATGCAAGTATATTTATTATCTTTTTAGATATGTCAGTGAAGTGCTATCTGATTATTATTGTTAGATTTAGAGTTTAAATTCCATTTCACTGTTGCCAAATCCAATGTTACAATACCCAGTATTGCCTTTTTTATATTTATATATATATATATTATAGGAGGGGCGATTTAGCCATATCCACTACGCTGCTGCGCTAGTCCAGGGAGGGTTAGTGTAATAATTAAATAAATACTATTTGATTAATAATCAAATAGTATTTATTTTTAAATATTAACAATATTGTTACTCAAACCATAGACAAAAAAGTACTCAAGACTTTTGTCTATTCTTAAACGTATCTTTGCATACTTTTAAAGAAGTCCGACCATCATTATCTTTTTAGCAGGTACCTACGAGTATGTTGCCTGTGTAATGTACTGTACCGGTCTTTTTAATAGTCCACTGCAGGACTGCCTTCCCACGAAGGGTAATTGTGTTATATCCACCACTCAGGCCCAATGGGGGTTGGTGGATGTTGCTTAGCCTGGATGTTATTTAATCCTACTAATATTATAAACGTGAAAGTTTGTATGAATGGCTGTTTGTTCCTCTTCCACGCAAAATTACTGAACGGATTGAGATGAAACTTTACAATAGTAATGTTTATACATCAGAATAATACATAGACATTTATAAAAATATTGCGTATAACGAAGTTCGCCGGATCAGTTAGTTGATAATAAATGTATGTTGACAGAGTTGAGATACTAAATAGCCATAAATTATTTTAAATTTAGAGTTTTTAAGACACATCGATTATTTTGATAACGTGCTACGTCCACCAGCCCGTTGGGTCGAGATATTGTAAGAATTGCAGGGTCCAACTTGCACAATATTAGCACAGCACCGATATAAATAGTCTACTTATAGACTATGATCGCCAGTGAAGATTACATGCTAAAATAATGATGATGATTTATTTTTTGACCGACGAACCACCGGAGGAGGTATACAATTCGACGCATATTTTTTTTATGTATATCCACGCATAACATTTTCCATAGTAGTCCGATTTCAATAATTCTTCGAAATTGGTCCCATTTAAATATTATCAAAATCAGCTGAGCCATTTTTGATAAATCAACAATAATGTGAAAAATGCTCCATCGATCCGTGCGAAATATTCGCGAATTCTGTACACGGGTGAAGTCGGTCATGCTAATTTTGCAAAAAATAATCTTGTTATATTATTGACTTTCTTTTACTTACGGAAGCACTCGCAAGATACTTAGCTTTTAGCGACCCCATAGATACCTTTTATTTTTCCGAGATAAAAAGAGGCCTATTTGTCACCCCAACCTTCGAACTATACCCATGATAAAATTCAACTCCGTTGTTTCGTTGCTACGTGAAATAGTAACAAACATACTTTCGGATTTATAATATTAGGAAATATTTGGTAATAGTTTCTATTAAGTCATGCATTCGGCGGTCACGCGTCACGCTCCATTGAGTGCCGAGAGGGTAGTCAAGTGATCAGTCAGTGATCAACTGATCACTGCGCGTGATTCGGTACGCACACAATACAGTTTCGTCTTCGAATCTAGAGTAAACACGTATTTTGGGTAAGTGTTTACTATGATGTTATATAAGGGATCACTACTTCTATATGTGGCTGAATATAGTGAATATGGTTGGACGCAGGTTGATTCATATGATTATGTGATTCATTTGAAACGAAATTTAATCTAAAAGAATAGATTATACAGATTACAATTAGTAAAAATATTTTGAGAGAGCTCCATGCTCTTAGTATTTGATTTTGTTGTCTTATAATTTGTTTTTAGTAAATTAATTAAATTTTTTATTAATTTTAGTATTTGGTTTTGTTGTCTCTAATAATTTGTTTTTAATTTACCTCCAAAACCACTAATTCCTACTAATTTCACTAAAGTGTGTTTGTTGGTTTGATACTCTTTTAAGCAGCAACATATAGTAAATAAGCTAAGTACTAAGTAATACTAAGTAAGCTGACTGCCTTGTTGGCTCAGTGGTTAGTGACCCTAACTTCTGGTCGAAGAGGCGTGGGTTCGATCCCCACCCAGGGCAAATATTTATGGGATGAACGTAAGTATTTGCTCTGTGTCTGGGTGTTATTTAGTTACTATCTATATAAGTATGTATTTCAAATTAAGTATATGTAGTATATCAGTCTCTGGCAGTCATATCACAAGTTTTGCTTAGTTTGGGGTCAGAAGCCGTGTGTAAGATGTCCCCCAAATATTTATTTATTTAAATGAATAGACTTGATTTTTGGCATGAATATAGGTATAATAAAGGTTGTAGAGTGACATACGTTACTTTTTATCCTGGAATAATAAGTTTCCTTTCCAAAAAACCACGAGGGCAAAAGCTGGTTAGCAATATTTGGTTACCATTGGTTAACATAGGAATGCGAAATCTTACTTTCATCATAACCATAAGTTTTGATTGAATAACCCTGGTGAGTAGCTTTCTTCTTACGCTATTGTTTTTTTGCACTAACATTTTGTCAACCCACCGCACTTAATAAGCTATTAAATATGTTTAAAACCATTCACAGGTCTATGGGACTACCTGGGAGTTTTGCCATTCTTACCTAAGATGGCATTCTTTTTTATAACAGAGAATGTACTGTACAAGTTTCTTGTTGAATTCATTTTCTTTTCTTTGTAACAAAGCGGTGTCTCCCGTGGCTTCAAAGAGTCGCCAAAGGTCCGGCTGGCGCCTTGTAGTTACGTTTGATCTGTGCTAGTGAGTAACTGAAACTATAGGGTCATCCATTAATCACGTAAAGCTTGGGGCATTGGGATAGGGCAATTGCATCAGAAAACGTCGGGAATATCGCTAGAGGGGTGGAAAATGGACGGTGAACTTATTACTGAGAACTCGATGTCAAATTAAACCGGAAAAAACAGTTCCGCATGTTGCAACTACCTCTTGACATTCTGTTTTTTTACCTCACTGCCAAGAAAGGGTATTGTTTTAATACGCTTTTATTAGTTTCACCTAGTTAGTTTGTCTGTAAAACCAACCCCTTTGAGCTCGATTTTGACCTACTTTGAGCGATTAGATTTTCTTCAAACTTTACACACCTATCAAAGAACGATGACAATGCATTTATAAAAAAAAATGATGACTCCATAGCGTGTTATTTAGTTTTTTTTTAAAACTATATTTATATCATTTATGATAATATCTACTTTGCCGAAATACACTTGATTTTAGATTAGAGAACGAGCGTTTAGTCTAAAACGTCACCTCTCCCTGACTCCTCACTCAATCACTTGGTAAATATCACCAAGAGAAGGTGATCAATAAATCTGGGTGAACGAAAACCGGACACAAAAGAAAATTATGGTTGCGAAACATCCGAGAATAGACGGGCCTAAAGAGTGCCACCAAACTTTTGTCTTCTATCTATCTATTCGGCATGTTTAACCCACTGCTGAGTATAGGCCTCCTTTCTTTCTCGCTATTCTTTTCGGTCGTGTGCTAGCCTCATTTGCTTCCCGACATGTTTGATGAATTTGACCTTGGACTTTCCCTAAAAAGCCTATAAAGGGTTATCCGGAACTGGTGTGCTAAGCCAAAAGGAGGTGATTTAGGCTACCAATATGTACAACTATGACTAAACCAAACCGAAATTCGAGAAAAAATCTGCTGTTTTATACGTTTTATCAATTCGAGTTGCATTTTTATGTTGCTTTTTTGGATTAGTACGGCGTAAGCACATAGCCTGTATATATATCAAGATGACTGCCAACATTGTCTTGTTGGAAAGACAACCTAACAAAAGAATTAGTGAACGAACCCTAATGTATGGCAGCGAAGTGGCGCCGGCTCTGGTGCCGTCGGGTTCAGATAACGTGTCTGTGATTGTATGGCTAATGCACCGGCGCGACGTGGGCCTCGGATTTATTGGAATGGACCTTCACGCAATTAAGGTTTTATAGTTAGGAAAATGGAGTACGTACGTGTACGTATTATGTGCTCCTTTCGGCTAAGAATGAGCATTCATGCTAATCTACTATTTCATTATGGAAGTTGTCAAAAAAAACATTTTCTCTGTTATCAACATAAACTTGAATGAATCTTAAAGTTTTATACATAACAATACTTACCATTGTCGCCGAAAACAATAGCTGTCGTAACATCAGCTTTTTACAGCACTATCTAAGAAACTACGTCCACATAAAAGGGAAACAGATCACTCAGGTCTATTAATATAATTTCCCAAAAAAATAGTCTTTGTTGCCTATAACTTAAACTTCAGTAGATTAAAACTACTTCGGTGAAGGAAAACATTGTGAGTCAACCTGCATACTTCCGTAGAAGAAATTCAATGGCGTATGCGAATCCACCAACCCGCACTGGGCCAGCGTGGTGGATATGGCCCAATCACCCTTCGTCGGAAGGCTTTCGTCCTGCAGTGGACTATTAAAAGGCTGATACAGTACAGTACAGATTAAAACTTATTTCACACAGTCCCAGCAAATATAAAGTAAGTAAGTTCGTATAGGCCGGGTGGCTAGCCTTGGTGTCAGAGTTTTTAGGCCGCCTGAAGGCCTCTGACATGGCTAAACGGTTAAAACAACCGGGACCTACAATTTAACGTGTCATCCGAGCCACGGTAGCGCTCAGTTGGAAAATGCCACCCGTGGTCACCCATCCAAATACTGACCGTGCGGAACGTTGCTTAATTTCGGTGATCGCTGACAAACACCTAGTCAAACTACGCTACGAGCGCTACCCAGCAAATATAAAACATCAACACCATGCATGAATAGTAATCAGTTCAATGCAAGTTCGATGTAAAAAAAAAGTTACGCCAGTGCTGAACACTCAATAGTCAGTCTACTTGAATTAGCTATTATTTTCTTTTAGGTATAAACATATTCGTATCGTATTAAGTATTATGCTACACATAGGTTCATATATCACTTTGAAAAATGCGGATATTTTAGCCAAAACGCTTAAGAAGAAAATATATTTAATACATTAAATTGCTTGATTTTTGTAGAGCACTTATTGATAAATTTTACGCGTATTTTGAAGTGGGATACAAGGTATGAGACCACAGTGATAAAAATGTGTTCTTTAATTGTCTCTTTAAACTCAAATCCAGTCCCAAACAGTAGCAAGAGCAATTATAAAACTGTTGTCAGCTGGTGTAAGGAACTAGTTTAGTGGTCGGCGCTCGGCGCGCCGGAGTGGCCGGCGCAGCGGCGTGGCCAATCGACCGTCGCCCTGCAAAAGAGTTCAACGCGTTCCGTGCGCTACGTAGCCCATCGATACCCCCTATATACGAAATGTACTATTTACTCTTTTGGTAGTTTTATACCCTTTGGTCTAAGCTATAATAAGGTCTTATAGATCGAGTGGCTCGCCCTGTGTAAAACTAACATAACAGCATTGCCTTATATTAAAAATGCATTTCCAAATAGATAAACTGTGAGCCCCAAAGTAAGCTCAAGGCTTGTGTCTTGGGGCTCGAGTGCAAGGTTATCAGAATTCGGAAAGATTTAAAAGTATTAAAAACCTACAAAAATATAGACTGTATTTTTTTTTTAAGGAAATGAATAAAATATGAAAAATTTAGCTAAATAATCAGAAACGGTTGGGTATCATCCTGTTTGAAGGCTATTTACCATACAAGCAATTTATAAGGTGTTCTGTTTGAGCATAAGACAAACTCAGTAGCCAGTCCTTTAGTTTCTTTTTGAAGGCGTATCTTGTGAGTTCATTGATTTCAATCGAAGACCTGTATAGCAAACTATATACGTTATTATATGTGCATAAAAAAGAATACGCAGGGCCTTTCAGAGAACGGACGTGAGGTAATGGTACAGCAAAGGCTCTATTGGATCTCGTCAGCAATGTCATGCGTTCATCGCGAGACTATATTAATACTTGTAATATAATTATGATACGGGTAATGCTGGAAGTAGAAGTAAACTTAAGTCTATCCGGGTTTACCAACACAAGTATTTTGGTTACCCGACCCAAGTTTTCGGTCTGGTAGCCTTGAGTTTACTTCTTCTTCCAACATTACCCGTAACATATGATACACTACACTCAATTTAAAATCCGCTCCACAGAATGTCCGCCTATGTCCAGCAGTGGACGTCCTGTGGCAGAAAAGAAGAAGATCAGACAATAGCACAATAATTTTGCTAACTGATCTCCTAGTTTCGGTAGTTATTAAATTGGCAACACCTGACCTGATAAAGATACGAAAAAAGTTTTGGCTAAAGTTTGAAAACAGAGTCCTCGTTAAACCTTAAACAGTTGTACCTAGGCATCAGAGAACGAGAGGAACGTGTACTCGGTGTACCAGTGCCATGACAATGGCTAGTTTAGCCTTCAACCATTACAACATTAGCCGTAATAACTGTTCATTTCTTTCTAAGCTTATCTTGGAAGTTTCTGGAACAATACAGAGGCTCATAAAAGTATATTGTGGCCACCACGGTACATATAATATGGAGGTACAATTGTTTGCTGCAATACTCAAATCCTTTTTGTATTTTCAAGTGCTATTGTTATGTCGGTTATTTTGTATGAAAGCACCTTAAAATATGTTTAGTAATTGATGCTTTTTCTTTTGTAACGACGGACGGCTCGTGTTTGTTTCTTTTATTGTAGTGTCAAGTGGCTCTAACATTGTCTGGTGTTACAGTAAATAATTAATTTACAATTGTCGCTCCAAGTCTCATTTAATTAGTGCTAAATGTTGTAATCTAAAACGTCTGGAGGCTATATTGGAATACTATAGCCTCCAATAGTACTAATGGCTTTATGAGAGGCTATACTTTCTAGATGTTCTTTTTAGTTAAGCACAAATAAAACTTAACGGAGTCTGTGAAGTTACCTACAACCTGCGCAAATCCCCTTTCCACATCACAGCTGATATGTGAATTTTCTACTGCGCAACGACTCACCTCGTGGTCACTGACTCTAAGTTTGATTCGGTCTAACTAAACTTTGAGATAGCGAGTTATGTTTTATGTAAAATTAATGTTCAAAAAAAAAGATTCATCTTGTAACGAGGGCAGGGCAATATGAGAAGTGTAGTTTTGAACCGTGAAGCTTACTATTAAAGAGGCAATTTGCTCAAACCCTAATACTTATGGATATCATTAAAAAAATTACGAGTATACACATGAAAGTATGATTGAATTCGGAACATAGTCTACATCCAATATCTCATCCAATCCATCCAATAAATTATTCTACCCAGTCGGTCTTTGATAATGCAACTATCATTCAGTCAGCTTATAATCTCCATAAAATGAAAGGTCAAGAGATAGATCTCTGCCTTCGGACAGGCATGCAAGATGACGTCAGCGACATAGACTGAACCGGTTTGGGAACCTTTCCACCGCAGGCTTGTAGTAATGCCAGTCGAACAGTAGATGCAATCACGCCCTCTTAATGTCACCGGTCGAACATAAAACACCACGAGAAACGGCAGAACAACGTCGTACAAGGTGCGGAAGCGAACTTTCATATCGCCGGGGCAGTAAATTCTCGCTCGACCACTCACTGATGTAGAGAGCTGAATGCGCCGAGATTGATAGCGCATAAAGGCTTCACAGAGTGGTATAATGGTATTGCATCATGGGTTTACGTGGCGAGGCGCGACGGAGCGCGGCGCCGGCCGGTGGCAACGTCCAGCGTTTAAGAATTCCTTTCCAAGTGTCCGGTTTCAGTGTGGCACGACGAGCGCTCATATTGCATTCGGTATTTATGTATCGGCGGAGCGCAGGTTGTGTCGTCGGTCGGCGGCGCCGCGGGCGGAGCGGCCCAGAGGGGCATACTTACTACGTGATGAATCCGCGGCCTGCCCCCCGCGGGCCGCGCGTGGGCCGCGCCGGGCGCTCCGTACTCGCCGGGTTTCCTCGTCCCCGCGCCCCACGGCCACTCACTACGCACGGCGCTCCGCGTAGTGCCGCCGCCAGTCGCGCCGCGACCCGCGTCCTCGCCGCACTCCGCCGCGCTCGCTCCACCGCGACCTCCACCCATGATATCATTCATGCTAATCTCCGCCCGTTGATTTTCCTGCCGAGTGACCGCAGTGGAACCGTCGCGTCCGCGAGTGTTGAATGTTCTCGGACTGCGCTCGTGTACTTTTGCACCGGAACCCGAGCACACGGAACCAGTTCGGAGCGAAGGAGCGCTCTTGCAGGAGCCAAGCGAGCGCCGCTGACCCGCCTGCGATGCGCCCGTGACCGTCTTGCGACAGTGCCACGAAACGTAAGGATCTGTTCACTTCAATCGGTTCGCGTGTTCAGTTCGCCTTCCTATTTGCATGGCGCATACGAGTGGATTTTATTTTCGTCTGGGGCTGTATGTGTGCGCAGGGTGCGCCTGTGTGCGTCGGCGCGGGTGTGTGCGCGGCGCTGGTGTGCGTGCGTTCCGTGTCCACACTCCGAGACGGCTACTCCCTGCTGGCCGCTTTATTTAGGTTGTTTCTGAGCCTGTCGGCACCCGCCCGGCCTGCGCCCGCCGCCACCCGCGCCCACAGGTAGAGCGCTGCCTCTACCGACCCCAGACCTTTACTCGGGTAATTTTGGCTGGGGCCATTTGCGGAAAACGTTAAATGACGGCTACAGGGAGTGTAGATAAAGAGCAACAGCCTGTAAGTCAGTTTCCCTGCTCGACGGTCGGTTGAGCGCGGCGAGCAGATTGTGGTAGCATGTGAACACCTACGCGGCTGCAGCGCGGAGAGAGGTCGCGAGCTGCGGGAACCGGTCGCGCGCCGCGCTGCCGTTTCGTACAACTCATTGCGCGATCCATGTCAATGATCTCGGAACAGTGAACAGTGTACATCACGCTCACAGCTATTATTATTTTTAATGGCGTAGGCATCTACGGACTTTACCTCTAAGGTTACACACTTGTAACAACAACTTTAATTTAGATAGGGCAACGGTTGATAACATTGCATACATAACTTCTCTTGCCACATGTCGTAGATAAGGAATTGAATACGCACTAGATACAATTTAACGCTTTGCTCTACAAACATGACAATGTATTGTAGAGTCTTACATAATACAGTCGGATATGACTTATGAAGTGTTCATTAACTTATAAATAACATGCATTACAACTGTATACTTAAGGGCCCGCTTTCCTCACGATATTTAAATTATTTCAGAGTTTTTACTCTAGCACTTCTTTACTTTAAAAAAACTTCTTTATTGATTTTTTACAGGACAAGGTTTTTTTAATTCATAATTTGTTGTCCGACAATGATCATCATTGCAATCTTCTTATACCTACATTGGCTCTGCAACTAGTCAGAAATCTTTGAAGTTTTATTCTGGAAAATAGATACAAAGGCCTACGACGGTACGAAAAAAAAACTATCAAAAAAGATAAGACAAAAAGAAACCCAAACAAACAAACCCAATTAAATTTAATTCCTTACAATTAAATTACTCAATACAGTATCAAAATGTTGAAATTAGAACGAGTAGGAAAAGTACGTTATTGTCGGTTAGCAATAATTGATAGCCTCTGAACTCTACATACTCGATTTATAGAGTATGCGCTACTCTACATAGAGTACTCAAACATCACGCTGATAAGGTAGAGAAAACAAATTAATTACTTAAATAATTATCTTGCTTTACTCGTATTATACGCGCAGAGTAGGTAATTTGTAGTAGATAACGCTAGGACTGTAGTAGAGCTAATTCCTTTCAATTATATTATTAGAATACAATGGAGTATAATAACCTGTAGGTATATTATGTATAAGTGCGTTGAATAAACACCATCATCATCTCAGTTCTAGAATGTAGGTCGTTGATTATTGTATATTTGCGTTTTACATCTTTTCTAAAGAGTAGTTTAAATTCAGGCTAGATGGAGGAAGATCCCAATTTCTAGAAATTTTTAACATAAAAGAGAAGGATGCAAAAGTTATTAAAATTATGAAAACTGTGTAGTGTGTACGTTTTTTATATCTTAGATAGTCCCTGACAAACTGTACATAAATACATATGTAGTTGTCTTCGAGATATATTTACGAAAAGGCATCAGAACAATTTTATATACGCATGAAACAAAATTATCAATTCACTTAGCCCAACAGTGAACAAGGCGTTTATCACGAATAGCTAATAGCCAATGAGGTTATAAGTTCTGTAGGAGAGATCTCGAATAGGAAACCATACGATGAGCACCATAACAAAATAACAATGGCTACAACAAATTCTGGTTGTAACGTAGAGTTTTTGACTTTATGGAACCTTTTAATGTATGCACCCCGAGAGATGGACCAAAATCGTCACACAGTGGGTACCGGCGCCAGACGAAGGCAAGAAAGGCCTAAAAAACGCTGGTGTGATGATCTTGACACTTCCCGGGAAGGTTGACGGGATTTGGCGAACGACAGAATGCGATAAGAGGAAGGAAGTGGGATCCCCCACTTCCTTCCACTTCCACTTTTGCCGTGAAGAGAGACAGCGTGGTTTGGGAAAAAAATGGAATCTTTTGAAGATCAATGGATTACATTCAGCAGGTGACTTCTTAAAATTGAGATATAATAACGATGATACTCCATCACCAAATCATTTGAAAATATTAATACAGGCCCTTGATGATCTCAGCTGCAAATTAGTATCGTAGTGGCACAGCATATAATCTTATCAGACTCGAGTAACACGGGTCAGTTAATTACATTATTTACTTAACTCATACTTATATATACGTACGCGACTGTTTACATAGGACTTCTTTGTGTTTTCCTTTTATGAGAAAGGTACTCAAGATTCTAAATGGTTTACGATTATTGTAACTAGATTAGTATATTATTATCATTAGGCATACGGGTATAAGGTTAAGGAGTCCTAGTGAATTTATTCGTGTTTAGAAGTTAAAACTTCTTTAGCGGCGTTGTACACTTTTTGGGATGGGTAAAAAATGTTCAACTCACGTTATGACACGTGACCTGATCAAAAATTTGTAAGACGGAGGAAAGAAGTTTTCGCTTCTACCGGCACTCCCGGAGTGCAACCCGTTTCTTTTATAAATCAAAAAGGAGGTAATTTAATTTAATTGTCAATGTTGTGACAGATGACAGATATTTTATAAACGTACATAGGCTGCGCTGCGTAGAAGTCCCATAAAATATAATATATGTTATCAATTTATTCATCACAATTCTAACTTTTCTAACTAATAATATTCTTTTCATGGAAAATAATTATGGTCCTTAAGACTCATCCCCAGAGCTCCCAAAGCTCTAAAACTGGCAATTGTTTTTATTAAATTTGCATTTGTATTATAAATAATAACTGAATTCCACCGTTTATCATCAAACAAACTAAATACAGCCAGCGTTAACCATCAAACAAGCAACTGGCTTATTTCATCGCTTAGTTACACAAAAAAGAATAGGAAAAAGAGAGAAAATAGGCAATAATAGTAGGCGTCTCCTTGGAAAAACCTTTATCTGCCCTACGGACTCTACACAAACAAACTACCTCTCATATTTATTATCAACACGGTTGACAGTTGTCCAATAATGACCAGTTTTCGACACAGTTGTATCTATAGGTATAGGGCGATACCATTAAGACCTTAAGAAGAGCTAAATCATAATAATGATAGCACTATATTTTTCTCTTCAAATAAAATGAACCGTGCATTGAATAAATATTGAAATTACAAAACAGGTTTACAAAATCTTGCCGTATTTTTGTAATTTCCTATTATTAAACGTGAGAAACAATTCGAAGTGAGTAGAGTAAATACATCTATTTAAATTTATTATTTATAATTATAGGCTAGTAGGCAAGAAACGAAATAGAAATTAGAACTAGACTTAACAATGAATAAATTATTGAGATCTTAATCATCAACAGTCATCTATTTTTTTATCAAACTTTATAAATAAAGTGGCATAATAATATTTCATTATATGTGTTTGTTATTGTTCCACCTCAGCAGCTGGATAGATTTAAAAGTAAAAATAATGGTAAATGCTTATTACATTTTGTAGGTGTGATCCAGATGCTTAACTTTTTCACGCAAAAAAAATAATAATTATAAAATAACAACTAAAACATCTGAACTCTGCTGATATGTAGATTTTCGTATTTCTAGAACTATGAGTTTAACCTCTTGAACTGACCGCCCCGCAGGGTATACATATTACGTAGATTATTAGATTGTTGATATTTTAACAAAAAAAATAACATCTGTTGAGTCTTCAAATAAATGAGTGCCATTTGTTAGATAAGAAGCAAAGAAAACAAAGAGATACCGAAGTCCGCTACTCTGCATGTGGGCGGCACACATACACACCCACACACACACTGTAAGTGTTTATCCACGTGTGCGTTATCACAAAGCTACTGCCGTAGTGATATCGGACGCTATCAGCTATATTACCGATAGAGCAACGCATACCTGCAGTATTTCTACATTTCGTGCCAAAATGAATGAAAAAGTGCAAACTATATAGTGACTTTATTTTTAGTTAGAGCATACTGTTGTACATAGCTTTTGGCCATGTCTAAAAGGACCCGGCCGGTTGAAACCTAGCATTCATTCAACCAGCAATTTAAAGATATTGTAAAAATGCAGATAGAGCAGGATATATAAGATTATTTTTTGCACTGGGAGGTAAAATGTCGTTTGCTAGTAAATATTAGTTAATACCGCTGAAATTTTAATTCTTACTACCAGCACTTACCGGTTTTATGCGATATGCTGCTGAAACTATTTTTATTTTACTAAGTAAAATCATATTTTGTTCTAGTTAATAAAAAAATAACACACATTTTTCAGGTCACTACATTTTATGAAAATTCATGAAGCATTTAAAAATAAAGACAATCTATCTTACATTTTAAATTAGGCAACTGATTTTTGCTGGTCTAGTGCTAATACTAAAATATTTTCATTACGATTTTGATCTTACAAGCATATTCATTTCCCTTCCGCTAAATACTAGGTACATCAAACGACCTTGTGTAATAATATAACCTTATTGAGGAAGAAATAATAACATGATAAAGTGCCATTTCGTTCCTGCACTACAAGGAAAATATTAACTTATTTCTGTATAACATGTGCACAAAGAAAGCACTAATGTCAGGTCTTTCTTTTTTTATTTGTACCCTTTGATCCTTTAACAAAATTTCAAAATAAAACCGATTTAAACGTTTGCTGTACAATAAATGACTGCTTACTTTTTATAACCTACGTGAGTTTGATGGCATATTCTTTACGTTGTAGAATATTTTCTTCTGAATGAAAAGGTTTATACATGGGATTTGTACAATACAATTTAATCTTAATAACAAACCGAAAATAGATGAAAATACTTGGCATAAAAATAATACAAAAATTTCAGTACATTAATAGGTAAAAAAACATTCTTATTTGTCTATGTACGAATGAAGTTTTCATAAGAATGTCCTACCTAAACCCGCTACGGTTTATCCTCATTATTTTACATAAAATTAAACGAAATAGTTTCAACTCACTTTGCCCGTTTTATAAATGAATAAATTCATATATTGTTATAGGCATAATTTAAATACCAGCTAAAGTTGAAAAGTTATAAACTCATAATTTCTATAATAATATTATTTTTCCGTGAGGATGAGTCCGTTCAAAGTTCAAAATATAGAGCAAACATTATTTATTTATATTATATCTATATAAGGCTAATTTACGATAACTACATACGAGTATGTATAAAATGGAATTACCTTTTATTGAATTAAAAAAATATACACAAGTCTAATCCTACTAATATTATAAACGCGAAAGTTTGTGAGGATGGATGGATGGATGTATAGATGTTTGTTACTCTTTCACGCAAAAACTACTGAACGGATTGAGATGAAACTTTGCAATAATATAGCTTATATATCAAAATAACACATAGGCTATAAATTATAATTATATATTGCGTATGCGGGCGAAGCCGCGGTTAAGAACTAGTTATTTATAAATTTACGTGAAAAAAAAACCTGAAAACAACTGTCTCTTTTGTAATACCTGCCCATGAGTTAATTTCTCAATGATTCTTCGATTCAAAACAGGATGTTCTCTTTTCAAAATTTAATATTTCCGAGAAACAGTGATCGTCAATTTTTTAAAAACCCTTACATCAAAGAATAATCAGAGGTTACAAATCGTCATACGTCAGAAGTGATCGTAAAACGCAGGTATACGAAGCCGGCCTTTGGTGTCACATGACAAGACAAGACGCTGACCTCAAAAATAAAAACATATGCACCCGATTCGAAGAAAACGTTACTTAGTCTGTAACTCAGGAAAATGTTTTCTTATTTGATATCGATACTGTCATTTGAACATTTTTTTATTATTATTAATATTTGTTATACCAGTTAGAGATCATTACACGTTATTTTATCATTATAACAAGTAAGAAAAGACGTTTTATTTTCATTATTTAAGTTATTTTAGACATCCTACGGGAATACAGTGTTTAAAGGTGGTTTTTCACAGCGCAAAAAATAGCATAAAGTAAATCAATAAAAACTCGGATCCCAGAGTTTATGGGAAATAATTTATATTGTTTTATATATACAAAGTAACCAAAAAATATTAAATTAATGTCATAATATGTATCTAAATGTCAGAGAATAAACAACAAAAAATAATGCCAGTCTCCTACGTTTTAGAAGATGTATATATTTCTAAAACTCGATTTCATTTTTTAGGTCACTTCTGTATACAGTAACAAAAAGCTCAACTTGACTTTCTGTAATCATCCGCTATTTCTGTCTGAGCCAGAACAATGTAAACGTCGAAACAATTTACATTTAAATAATATTCAACGCAAACACACATTGTTGCAAGGTAAACAATGAGTATAAAGGGTGTTGTTTGTCAACACGGCCCTTACTGTGTTTAATGTTTGTATGAACGTTGCCTACCTACTAGCTTGCACCTCTTGCAAATAAACTAATGCACTACTCTGTAAATAGGAGTGCGTTTACGGTTCCCAGATAAGGCGAAATATTTTGTAAAGTGATTTCAATTTCACACTTGACCAGTCTTGAGCTCACCGATTTGTTTTTAACATGTTACCAAATCTTATATAAATAATTCACTGGGTAAATTAGTTATTTATTCATAGCTACAACCAGCGTTCCAAAATCGTGGTACATATTCTTGGTTAGTCAAGTTTTAAGTTTATGCTATCTCTAGCTAATAATCAAGTCCGATTGATTATTTTTTACATTTGTATGAGAAACAAGTATACAAAGACAATTTTAAAACTTGAGATTAATACGGAGAGCGAAATAAAATGTAGGTATTGTTTATCATTTTTTTTTTATTCTTAATTTTATAATTTTATTTTGAGCTGCCTCGTGACATATCAATACAGAAATGTGCTTAAACGTACTCCAAGCGGTGGTGTTAATTCATATTCTAGTCCGCAGTTTATAGTTATATGGAAGCAAATATTAACTTTGGTCTAACTGTTGTTTTATACGTCGATTGTACACTTTTTGCATGGGAATTTTAAATTTCTTTCTTTACAACACCGCAAAAAGATATGTTATGTATATAAATGTGTAATTTGAGTAGGTATTCGAGTATCGAGTGAGTATGACATCCAGCAGCTAATTATCTTGCTCTTTGCGTGTGTTTTACACAAATATACAGCTCGTTAATGAGATTAACAAAATTCTGGAAATTCTAATGTAGAATGTTATAAATGAGTGAAATAAACTTCATTGCAATATTTATGCAAATCTACAGATATATGTATCTATGTTCCTTATTTATAATTGCTATGAGTAAATAAGCTAATCAATGCAACATAGAGCTATCAACGTTTACATGAAAATAGACTCTAGATTAGTAGGCATCAAAACTATTATACTAAAAAAACTTGTATTTATTTGTATATTAAGCTTATCTACCCCCTGCTGGGTACAGGTATCTCTTTTCCGTCACTAAGTATTTTCGTTCTTTTACAAGCCTTATCCATTGCTTTCCGACATATTTGATAACAAAACTTGTTTGAATAAAATATATGAATAAATCTACCTACACCTAATCATTTGTACAAATCTATACCTAACAAGTGAATTTTCCTCTTACATTTAATGCTGACATTTACTAGGATAAAGCTAATAACGTGAGGTTAAGTAACCGGTTACATTGAGTCGGTCTAATCAATGGGCACTGCGCCGGCGCACCTTACATAATGCTGCTTTCGTGCTGCAGCGCTTGCGAAATGTCTTGCGCAATGCGATACGCAAATACGGGAGCCGAGAGTTGCATACCTCATGTAGAGACGCGGCGAACGCGTTCTTTTCGACTATTTTTCGACTATTCGCGTTCTAGATAAACCTCTTTTCTCCTCGATTGGCAGTTTTGTATATCCGTGGTAAATATGTGGACGACGGTTATTTTGTAGCTAGAATATCATCTCTGTATTTATCATTATGGAACTTTTACTGTGGTACCAACCCGGAAATAGAGAGAAAAAAGCTTTCCAATACATTTTATTGTCTAAAATAAAGCCTGTACATCTTAACTTACTCTTGTATCGTAACTTATCTTTCCTCCAATCGATGGCTCCAGTTTTTTTTTTAAAACTAATAGAAATGTGATGATTTTTCGTAAGTTTATTTATTAAATACTAGTTTTTACCCGCGGCTACGCCCGCATGATATTTATGATATTTTGATTTTTGTGCTATCCTATGGGAACCCTTTATTTATCTGGGATAAAAAGATTATGTCACGTTCCGTCTTTCAAACCCTACCTTACCACGCTTAATAAAGGAAGTGGAAAATTCAAAAAATAAAACGGTTGTTCGATTCGACAGTTGATTTTTTTTTACATTTCTCGAAGCGCACTCTATAATAACTTCTCAGAGTTATCAGATCTTACTTAACACTGATCGTTATATTATGAAAAAATTACGCAATATCATTATAATTATTAGCCTATGTGTTATTTTGATATATAAGCTATATATTATTGCAAAGTTTAATCTCAATCCCTTCAGTAGTTTTTGCGTGAAAGAGTAACAAACATCCATCCATCCATCCATCCTCACAAACTTTCGTGTTTATAATATTAGTATGATTTGCACGTGTCACCGAATGGCAATTACAGATCGCGTCGCTAATTGATTGATTTGTAGGACTTATGTTTCGTACGCGCTTTGATAACGGATTTATTTTAAGTATTAGCCTAAAAGCAAAGTCTCGACGAAACGGAGGAGACTCAATTCGACTCGTATATTTTTTTATGTATAACCACGCATAACTTTTTACCTAGTGGTCCGATTTCAATAATTCTTTTTTTATTGGAAAAAGTATTTATCGAACTTGGTTCTATTTAAATTTTATCGAAATCAACTGAGCCATTTTCGATAAATCAACAATAATGTGAAAAATGCTACATCGATCCGTGCGAAATATTCACTAATTCTGTAAACGTTAGAAGTCGGTCATGCCTTTTTTTGAAAAAAAAAAAATAGCAACTATAAGGCCGACAATTACTTGATTTTACCTTACTTACTTGTAGTTTGAATTTAGTTGTATATTATACGGTACTGTGCTGTTTGTCACAGATGCCTCTACCTACGGAATTGTTCAAAGAAAGAATAAGGAAAAAATGCGATCTCGGTGCAATATGCCTACCGCGATACAAACGTGAATATTTTTTGGACAAGTTTGATGCCGAAACATATTTTTCACTTAATTATAATTCTTGGAAAATTGCGTTTTTTTTTTGTAAATACCTATGTTCTTTTACATTACAAAGATTGTAATTTTACACTCTAAATGTGATGTTCTGGGTACTTCACCTCACTACACTGTTATAAGAGCCCTTCTTAACTAAAACATTAAAAACAACAAACAGCAAATACATGCGAAAACAAAATAATTGATCATACTAATTAGTATTAAAATAGCCAAAACTAATAGTTTCCTGAAGATCCAAGATATAATTACATTACACTGTTGTGATAAAAATCGGCTCATTTATTGTTAATGCAGTAATATCTCAACAAATGTTGCCATATGCGATGACGTTGTATAACATTGCCTTGAAACATGAACTACAACATTCATCAATAAACCTACGTTATCAATTTTATCAGATTACATTGATATGCCTTATCTGTTTACGCAAAACATATATTGTATCTGTACCGGAAAACTTTTTCAATTTTTATTTCAATTGAAACATTTTAATTCACTTAAACAATAATAGAAATTTTATATCGATAAGGAATCGTTACAAGCGATAAAAGTAATTAATAAGTTTAAAGAGGATGTATTTATTGTATTAGGAATTCATGAAGAATTGGGTTTCTGAATTAGTAGCCTAGTCTAGTCTAGCCTGACCACTAAACAATTTAAGAAAGTAACATTTGTTTAAGAGGAAGAAAGATAAAGTAATCAATTTAAAAATACCTAGAATGGAATAAGAAGTTTATTTCATGACTTGAAATATTTTTTTTCTATCTTATCTCCTCCTTCTTTTTGTCAATAGACATCAGTAAAAAAAATATCCCTTATATTTTTGACGATGTGGTTGATACACGCAAAAGAAAAATGCACATTCTGTTAACAATAACTTGCAAGTAATCATTATTTAAACGAGATAGCTTGTAAGTAATCATTTTACTTTTATTTTTCAAGTGAAAAGTTCTTTAGCGGCGTTGTACACTTTTTGGGATGGGTAGAAAATGTTCAACTCACGTCAGGACACGTGACCTGATCAAAAATTCGTAAGACGGAGGGAGCGAGTTTTCACTTCTGTCGTCGCTCCCGTAATGTAACCCGTTGTTTTTTTCTCTCTAAAATGTTCAGTTGACGACAAATTAATCTTGAAGTCTATAAAAACACCCACGTGCACAATTTAACCTTATCGACGAAGAAAGGCGACATTACCTCAATGATATGCAATAGATAAATGTGCAATCAGTCTAACTACGCATTATGCAAGGCAAATGAGTTTCTAACTATATTTCGTTACGACATAATATAATGGATTCAACTCCGACCTTAGAAAGGCTGTTTTGCATAACATGTTGATGTAGAGACGATGTGAAAGAAATACCTCACAACGTGCTAATGAATTTTTATCATACGATATCGTTATTTTGATCGTTGTCATATTTTTTTATCCGTACTCCTTCCTCTATTGTACCGCCTTTGGTTTCAGGAGCTTTTTTATATTATTTTATTACTAAAATTATTTATATTATATTATTACTAAAATCGTTGTCATATTTGGGTGTATGTGAATTATTGTGTAGTAATATTGCTATACTTTTATATTAACTTCAGAATTTTCAATTTCACTCGTGTCATACGTAATCTTATCCAAAATTTACTGAAACTCTTGA
The DNA here is from genome assembly GCA_949316475.1 of Hypomecis punctinalis. Taxonomy (NCBI): domain Eukaryota; kingdom Metazoa; phylum Arthropoda; class Insecta; order Lepidoptera; family Geometridae; genus Hypomecis; species Hypomecis punctinalis. The sequence goes on from OX438810.1 coordinate 15,288,101, forward strand.
AGATTAAAAGTCACTACGTTTCGTTGATATAGTTTTTCTTCTCTTCTTCATCTTCCAGTTTTTTTATTAATTTGATTTTGTTAGTAGTAGTTTAGTAGTTGTAACAAATGGAATAGTTTATGAAATGGTCTTTAAGTTTTGTTGAAATAAATTGCTATTTTATATTATACATATTTTTATTGGTTCTTTTCTACTTATATTAACTCTGGGTTTAGTGTTTCATAATATTGCTCATAATTGGCAATCACTTTTAATAAACAATTGACTTGCACTACTAGGCATATGCCTCTCTATGGATGCGTTTCATTTTCAGTTAGTGATTTGATTTTAAATCAATCAATCGTGATAAGAACGACTTTTTTCATTACATTATATTTCGTCAAAAATCGTGCTGAATGAATTAATGAATTTTCACTGACTTTACCCAAAACAATGTGGGTATAATTATGTATTCTGTATACGAGCCCATAGTGAGAGTATCCTTCTCTATCCAATAGATGAGTTTTTTTGGGTTCTTCGATACTGTCTTACTTAACATAACAGGAACAGATAGATACTATCTAAACGTTGCAATATTGTACGGCACGTTAGTATTACTTACACATATTTCTTTGCCTCAAACAAATCCTGTTTCACGTGTATCGTGACACAATTATCATTATATTGAACTACGTCTATGTACTCATCTATTTACACACACGAAATGTAAGGAAAACAGGTATAAAATGTTATGCACGTATTAAATTGCTATCGGCATATACGTAACCTAAATAAATATTACGTCAAGATATCAGGTTCTTAAGGGGAGATAGAGTTTGGCAGATATCGCGCGTTCGTACATTTTAGATTATATAAAGTATAAAATTACTGTCGTATATTAAAAAAAATTTAGATATAAACACAATATTTCAACTATTGTCTTAAAATATTTAAGAGTACCTATATATAATAACTTTTCAATTTCTTAAATTGAAAAATCCACTTCTTAGATACAGAAAGAAAGGAAAAGTACTGTTTTTTCTTATAACTTGGCAAATGAAATGTTATCGTAACACAAAGTTCAAAATTGACTGCGATTGACTTTCTAAAAAATATTTCCCAGTCATTTTATACCATCCAAAATATTCGAATATGTGAAAAAGGTTTATTATACTCTATTTCGCCCTTAAGGAAAGTGATACTTATGGATCTGTTGTTGAAGAGGGTAAGATTTTTTGACAGAATAAAAAGACATGATAAAGAGACAGGGTCGACAAAAGCCATCCTTGGCCTTTAGGCCACGTTTGGAGTGTTATATAAATACGTGAAGTATCGATCAAATTATAATTATTTTTAGAAGAATCTATGAAATTAAGAATTTATGAAAATCCTTAAGGCACCTAGGTATAAAAGGTACTACACCTTTTAAATTTTTTTTCGCAGTTGTAGGGTTGCGTACAACTGCGAAAAACATTTAAAATATGTGCGTCGATTATCGACAAGACGTATGGAACAGCTGATTCTTTTAGTGATTTCGGGGTGGTCCCATAGTTTTCATAATTTTCATAATAAATTCAGAAATAATTGAGCCTAATATCAGTAACCAGTCGAGGGAGATAATGAATACAATATTACTTTTGAAATATTTTTGTCAAATACACCTTGTGTTACTGTGACAAACAATACTCTGCTTAAATTATTATTTTTCTATATCAGGAAGAAATTTAAATACAAATTGGAAAACTCAGCAACAATGCGTTATGTTGTTGCCAGCTTGCGCCTGTATGATGTCGATACAATCCGTCCAACCACTCCTGTCCTGTCTCAGTAAACTAACGACCCTTTCGAATTCATTCCGTACTCATTGTAAAGAACTTACACCTAGGGTTACCATACTTGAAGATTCGACCTGAAATTTAAAGATTTATTTGGTCCATTTCATGATTGGAGCCGGGCTCGAATCTCGTAATTTTTAGAATTTTCCATGAAATAGGGTTCACATCTATTTACCATTATATAAAGTTATAAAACAAAAAATATTCTTCTTTATCCTGTCCGTCCTTTTTATAGCTCACGGCTGAGCTAGTTGATTGGGCTATAGATATCCACAACGCCAGGCCATTGCGGGCCGGTTTTTCTTTATATCAAGACTGATTTAAATATAAACTTTATTGGTAATGTAAATTGCAGACATGAAATAAAAAAAAATCTAAAAAAGGAAAAACACACAATTTTTCATTGACGTAGGTACATTTTCTCCGGCCTTTTTAGTTTTCCATCTGGTAACCCTACTTACACACGCATCAACGACCTCAGAGAATAACATCTTTTGTCAAGGCTCGGCATTTCAAACCGACAAGGAATATAATGCTGCTTTTCGATGTAAGTAATTGTCCTCTTATTGGATCGGAGTAATGAAGGCGGGCCTCAGGCGTGGTTCTATAAACTTGATTTAAATAGTGGTTCTGTGGTCGCGCCTTGGTACGAGTATTAGTGTAGGTTTCTGAAATCTCTGTTTAAATTAGGAACTTTTGTCTCGTCTGGATCGAAAATACTAATCGATATGACATAGACCCATCAATATCTGTAATATACGTAATTGGTAGTGGACTGATGTTTAAACCCTCTTTTAAATCGACTTCTTAAATAGTTTTTTTTATCAGATTTGTAGCAAGCTATTTTTTGGAAATTTGATAAATTAAATTGAGAAGCACGTGTTTCATAGTAATAGTTCATCAAAGCTTCACTAAGTGGTCCTAATAAAAATAATTTTGATATGGTTTGATGTATAAGTATGGCATCAAAACGTTCGTTCTCTCAAAAGTAGAGTCGATCCATATTATTTTTTCAGTTACTTTATGCCAGGTTATGAAATTGTTTACGGTATCCTGTTGTTATGTTAAAATCAATAGCGCGTTCCTTAAAATTTCCGACACGTAACGTAACTTGACAATACAGACTCAGGGTCCTGTCTATCAAAAGTTTCGATCCGTTCTGTGATATGTTGTCATCTTTATGCCCAAATAAGTTAGTCGATCGATACCTCTGTATGTCTATATATGTTCATGATCTACGAGTATATTCTTGTAGAAACTCAATCACCAAATGTCAAAGCGCGATCGCCAATCACAATCTGAATAATGGAACAGGGAAGCTTCCTAAGGGACTAAATCCTGACATGTTGTCGTATAATTTGGCTTGATGATATTTGGATCAATGTAACATGATATATTAGATTCTGAACTGATATAGATAGAACTTATTGTAATTCTTATTATTGTAATAGATAATTCCTTAGGCACAGATTAATAATAAAGAACGAAAACTGGAGATAACGTCGGAAAACTCTGTTTACTTTGGCTACAGCGGATAGCTAGAAAAAATCACAATCTGAAATTCATATTATGAGCTATAATAACATCTGTTTCATTTCAGGGACTATCATGTTTATTGTTTGTTTGTATTTAATCAACAAAGTAGCAAAATTAAATGTTGAATAGTAACATAATATAATTAGATAAGTTAATACGATCAATGAGAAGTTATATCCAATCTTTTGGTTTGACTTTAAAAGCTTCTGGCTTGACATTTGCGTTCATTGATACCTTGTTGTAAACAAAAAATATAAAAAATAAATCTTGTTCTTCCTTATACTTTTCCTCGAAGTGTACCTACTACAAATAGGATTAGTGAATTATGATTCGTTATTAGAAGAGATCGTTTTTCAGAAATGGAGCCACCGATCGTCATTCTGTTACATACACAATAATTTTGTTACTTACTATTAGGTTAATTTTTATGGGAAAAAAAATAGAAAATTATTACTTAAGTGTATCATTATCTGAACTTTAAACTATGTCCATGTAAATAATCAAGTCGATCCCTCTGTCGAAACAGAAACAAACAAACCAACAGACACTGCCGGGTCTATATACGTACATAAAATGTACTTACTTAAATTAGTAAATTTAGTAAGGATGTATTTAAGGCCTGTGGTGACAACAACAAACAATTTTCTGTCTATTTAATACTTATATTTTTGTAGTAGAAAACTTGTATACCGGTCCTAGGAGGTTAGCATAGCAGATTAGCAATGTATTCGCTATAAAGTAGAGTAAGGCTGGCAGCGGCGCGATAGGCGACGGCCTTGCCCCCCGCGCCCCGCCGCCCGCGCCGCGTGCTTACGTCACGCACGCCACGCACCGCACACGTTCAAGTTCAATGCTGCCTATTAATTTTACCGTGCCTTGCCTCGCACCACTAATAAACTTTGACAAGGACGTTTCGTCTGGCAAGCCGAAGCTTTGGCCAGTCGGAACCGAACTGCGGGTCTAAAGCTGCTTGGGCAGTTCATTAGTTGTCAATTTTCATTCATTTTTGTCAGGGGAGTACGGATTTCTAAGACACATACTAAGCTTATTAAAATTCGGAGGCTCATGATAATCATAATACCAGGTCATCCTATGTTAGGTAGGTATATTAAATTATAATCATTGTATCCTACTTTTTTCCCTTTGGAGATAAATGAATTTGAATTGAATTAAAATTGAGTCACACTACGAATTTTGTGCCATTGAATGTACAACAAAATATACCTATTCGAAAGAAAATAAAGAGATGTCGTTGTCAGATACATTATGTAACTAGTTTCTACCCGCGGCTTCGCCCGCATACGCAATATATCATTATAATTTATAGCCTATGTGTAATTCTGATATATAAGCTATATTATTGCAAAGTTTCATCTCAATCCGTTCAGTAGGTAGTTTTTGCGTGAAATAGTAACAAACATCCATACATCCATCCATCCATCCAGCCATCCATCCTTACAAACTTTCGCGTTTATAATATTAGTAGGAAGTAGGATTTGTAGCTTTAAGTGATATCTACCGAATAGCTTGAAAAATGGAAAAACATAGTTTAATATCCCGCTCAAAAGTATATTTCTGAGGCATCAAAAAGTAACTACATATAATAGCTTTTATAGCATTCACCATAATTTTCAGAATTCCTTGTTATTGTTTCAAAATCGTAGTTGATTATCATAATCGTTGTTTTATTGATATCGATAAATATTTCATTTATTGATCAAATGTTTCATTTTAGTAGCGTGCACTTAACCTGTCACTTTTCGTCAGCAACCTGCAATACTTGACAAAAACAAAAGTGTCATTTATAATTTTCTAGAAATAGCGCATTGAATTGGAATTTAATAAATAAAAATGTAGAAGCCTACATTTGACCCTGAATTGTAGCAATGAATCAAGTATTATTAACGAGTTCCGTTTTTTATCGTCAAAGTAGGTATAATGTAGATATCATGAATTACATGTTAGTACTTATTATCCCGCTTTTTCGTTCTATAAATTTGGGGAAACGTTTTGTCTCGAGTAAAATAAATTATTTATGTATGGCAACCTTATCGTCAAGGCTAAATGTTTTGCTTTGCAAATCCGGATCGTTCTTGCTCTTAAACTTAAGGTCCACACGTTTCGCTTATTGATTTAACTATTTCGCAACAAAAAACGACAAGTTTCCTTTTTTAGTTGATTTGTTGGTATTCACGCTTAATTAGTAGACAGTTAAAGGTTTTGTTTTTCGATTCGATACGCTTATTTCATTGGGTGTTAAGTTTGATTAACATTTTATGTATTTTATATTGTGGTTTCATTATAAAATTACAGTAATATTCAGTACGTTCACTGTACACGTTGAAGCATAACATTTGTAAGGTTAGTAGAAAAACGTAAGTTCGAATTACAAAGAATTGTTTGGTATTTCCTTCTACATCCAGCTCGGGTATTATTGAAGTTTTCAGTGAAACGTTTTGAAAACATACACACTTGTGTTGGGTCCATTGAGAGAAGTTCGTTCCCTGAAGTGCGCGTGCGCAAGCGTCAATAATTTTCAACAATCGAACACGCATCAACCGCCACGCGTGACAACCCATTGTGTGCTGTGACGTCATTACTCGCATGCGTCGACTTCACCGAAATGTTATTATTTGTGTTCATCGGTGAAAACAAATGGTTACCAGCCAGCCCGGAACCGCCCTTGCATTGTCTATAGTAGCAGTTCTGAAACTTTTATACGACAACACCGTTTTCAGACAAAAGATTATTAATTTTTGCAAAAAATAGCATGACCGGCTTCACCCGTGTACAGAATCATTATTACATAGTATAAAACAAAGTCGCGCTGTCTGTCCCCATGTATGCTTATATCTTTAAAACTACGCAACGGATTTTGATGCAGTTTGTTTTAATAGATAGATTAATTCAAAATAAATGCTTATATGTATAATATACATACGAAGCCGAGGCGCATAGCTAGAACGCAAATATTATGCACGGATCTATATAGCATTTTTCACGTTATTGTTGATTTTTCAAAATGGCTCAGCCGATGTCGATAAAATTTTAATAAGGCGCATAGCTAGAACGCAAATATTATGCACGGATCTATATAGCATTTTTCACGTTATTGTTGATTTTTCAAAAATGACTCAGCCGATGTCGATAAAATTTTATCGCTTTAATTACACATAAAAAAATATATACGCGTCGAATTAAGTACTTTCTCCGTTTCGTCGGTCAAAAAGTGGTTATATTCTTAAAAAACGTTCACTGTAACTTGTACTTTAGAAAATAGAGAGAGATATAACCAATTTTGAAGTATACTCTTTCCAATAAAAAAAGAATTATTGAAACCGGATTACTATAAAAAAGTTATGCGTGGTTAAAAAATATATACGTGTCGAATTGTATACCTTCTCCGGTGGTTCGTCGGTCAAAAAAAAATACGCTTCGAATTGTATACCTCCTCCGGTGGTTCGTCGGTCAAAAATGAACGGTTTCAAAAATAAGCATAAATGGTTTCGTGGATTCGTACCGATGATATCATTTCATTTTCCAGTATTGTTAACTTTTTCACGTTGACTTTTGGATAAAACCTTCGCATAATTCACGTAAATCTCCGAAATACACTTTAAAACACCCTACAAAAGATTAACAATCGCTTGACACCCATAATAGACAAATTATATTTTTAAATTCCAAAGTCGCCAGTCTATTTTTTGCCAAAGTTTTAGAAGCTAAGCCAGTTTTATTTTTAAATGAGAACAAAAAGTATCGGTGGCCAGTAAAGTGGACTAGCCGGTCGAAGTAGCAAAGTGATCTACCTAATTGTTTTAGATGGCGGGATCGCCACAAATTGTTTTATTTTTAGACGTAGAGCAATTAGACGCAATTAGAGATGTGTCCGGAATCAATTTTATTAGGATTTAGTGTGTTTTTGTGGTGTTAGTGGAAATAAACTTCGGTGGTGTGTACGTGACTGCGATGCGGAGCCAGTTTATCGTTGTTTGGCAAATTACAAAATATTTGTGAGTTGTAAAAGTAAGTGGATATCGGCGGACATAAAACGCGGTTCGTATTATCTTTTTTTTTCTTTTCTTTATTCGATTCACTGTGAAATAATTTTGTATGAACGTAGCAAGTAATCGTTATAATGTACATGCATTTTAAAGCGATATACTCAGAGCAAATAAAAAATAAGATTTTTTTTATTGTGATTTTTTAGTGTAAAAATCATTTGATTTTTTTTATCAGTGATTTTTCACACAACTTTGCTAATATCGCCTCAGAGCAAATAAAAAAATCAAATGATATAAGCAAAGTTGTGTGAAAAATCACCAAATATGTAACAAACACTTCTCTACATAGGTACTCAAAGCTGTTACGAAATCATTTCTGATATTATTCATTGTTCATCTCAGATAAAAAAATCGATGTAAATTTTGTTTAATTTAGGATTATTCTGCTTATTTATTTAATAATTCGATGAGGCATTTCCGTATTTTTTGGTCATAATCTCAAACAATACTGCATGCGGGTCGCCGGTTTGCTCGTGGCGTACACGAAATGCACCGAAACTACTAACTTAGGCTAAAATTTAAACCCTGGAGTCTGTGGTTTGTAATTTTCCAATTTTTTTTTCTAACTTACACTGTTTATAAACGATTTAATATTTATTTATTTCTTGCATTATGTACACTAATCTTATTGTCTAGATACATATCCTGTTAGGGCGTTGCAAACATAGGTACTTAAGGACTTAATATCTAAGAAAATTAATCTTTCGATTAAACTTTAAAAAAAATACCGCTATTCTATATAGATTCTAGATCAATACCTATTTTCATCTAATAGTCACCATTTTTATAAACTAAAAGGTATCGTTCAAAATATTTATATTTTCGCGTATTGAGCGAGTCCAAAACATGGAGCTTATCACAAGCCAAAGGTCGCGAAGATAGTCCCTACACAGGCCACACCTAGCAACCAGCTGTTTACTTCGTAGTCTTCGTACTATCTCTCCAATACGACAATAAAATCGGCTTGATAATAAAACTGAGATGGCTATTTGATCGCGTGACCCGGGAAGACCAATTTGATATCCGAAAACAAGTCACAGAAAGCAAGGAAAATAACACAACATACAGCTCTGAATGCACTCTATATTTTTGTTTATAGGAAAAACACTGCATTTTATAAATATATCTTGAATTTTTTACATTTAATTTGAAATGCAGTAAGCTGCGTTTTTTAAACTCGAAATACAAACAAATGTATCTCGATTCTAATATGTATTTAGAGCAGGGTGCCTATAGTTTTAAAAATTTGAATTTTATTTATTTCAACTTAAAAATCTATATATGTAGTTTGTAGAACTGAGGACACGTGTGCAATGCTTAAAATATGATTAATAGTTCATAGTTTCCTTTATAGACTATAGAATTGTTGTTTTTAAACTTTTGCGATTTTAACACATTATTATTAAATACTACGGGACTAATCGCGCACTAACCCGTGACCACGGTCTATGCAACTCGGTCCAAACGTCGGGATGAGGAGGTATTTATTTATCTCGTAATTTTAGCGCGCGATTAGTCCCGTAGTATATAATAAGACTATAGAATTGACACAAAAATTTCACGCTGTAGAAACGAAATGAACGTTAGAAAATATTGTTTAAATTATAATATGTGTCGTTTTATGAATGGCTAATACATAACATAAATTAATTTTGTTGAATTTTCTCATGAGTTATAGGTACCTTTTTATATTACTTGATTTTCGAGAACAGTTCAATTAATTTTGTTCTTTGTTGTAGTTTAATGATTAAAAAATGATGCAATATTAATTATGACTTAAATCACTCAGCTTATTAGAGACAAGGCTATTAATGGAACACTTAAACTGTTGCTCTTTTATTATCTGGGATGCTATTCTGTGGTAATAGACGCTTTTCCTGTCTCGCCGAGACAAACGAGATAGACAGGGACATAAACAATATCGAGCGTGTCAGAATCCCACCCTTATTCGGTTCTAGCATGTTTCTAAATATAAGTTGCCCTCAATTATGTTTAAGATAATGTTATTTTGCTCTTTTCGTGAATAAACTTTATTCGCAACTCCAGTAAGCCAGATGGAATTCATAATGTGCCCTTTCGCTCATTGTTAGTGTTACCAAAAATATTGTAAATTACTCTTTGTGAGGTTTACTGTTGAAAAGATGGTATGGGAATTAATCAGAAGGTTATGTAGAGCAACCGTAAAAGTATGTATAAAGGGTAATTAAGCTAATACGGCTGATAAGTAATTTAATCCTAAGCTAATCTAAAAATTTCAAAACTCGGACTTTGAAATATATTTACTAAAACCTTTCTAGTAGGTATTATGTTGTTGTATAATCTACCAATATCATGAACTTATTTGTCTATTCAATAATGATAGCGAGCAATCAAAAACCCACTTAAAAACTATTTACATAATTAAAACAAAAGTTAAAAAAATGTTTAAGCGTGATTGACCTGCTGCCAAAAGAATTAAAATACTGATAACACTGTTTGTTTGTATTACGAAGCTCAATGCCGGCGGATAAATGTTGTTTTTAACAGTTATATCACAATTGGTTATTTCATGTTAAATACTTATACATAGGTAATATTATAAAACAATGATACCGTGATGTTGTACACGTGACTGCGATTCTGCTACACGGAAAACGTTGGTAAAATGAATCAACACAATTTACTATGTCTGTTCTAAACTTAAAACTTAGGTCATCACTGGATAACCGACTGTTGTGCCTACATTCCGACTCTACATTAGGCGAGGTGACCCCGTCCTATGCAAATTCTATTTATTGTAAAAGGATCGAAAGAAGCCGCCCACGAAGTGCACCTTGAAACTTTAAGGTAACAGCCATCAACAATCCTCTATCAGCGTATTTAAATAAGAATGGCACAAAACGTGAATCAGCCTTTCAAATAAATGAGCAATACTCGTATCATGTCAGTATTCGATTGGCATCGCGCTTGTATGCAAAGTTGTTCGGTGTCAATGCAAACCGAGTGTAGACTCAATGTTATTTTCGGAAGATAAAATATTCAAGTAGTAAAAACAAAACAACGATAAGAATCAAGGCTGGCGCGTAGGCCGTAACGCGAGTGTATATGTAATATTAAATAAGCAAACGCAGTAAAGCATTATCCAAAGTGTGCCAGATTCCGAAGTGGCTTACTTCGGAGGTATAATTTATGGTTACGATAAACATCGGTTTTATCCGTATGATAGCATGTATCAATGGTACGTAAGGCTGCTTAGCATACAATCGTCGGTAATTCCTGCCGACAGGTTAGTCACGCGGCCGCTCTGAGCGCTGTTTAATATGCCTCAGACGATGCAAGTTGGCTACGCGCAGCGATCGCCGGACCGAAATCATTCTGCGCCTAAATTGAGAAACGATAACTGTTCACACGAGGTCAGCATCGATATGTTTGCTAATGCGAATCGATTTAGTATTTTAATCGCGCTCTCTCTTCCTTTCTAAGCGACAAACTCTAGTAAGATTCTTATAATCGAAACAATGAAGATTACCGTAAGCGTGGGTATGAAATAATAAATAGAAGGCAAACGTTCGAGTCTCAGGCGAATTGGAACGGTGAGGAACGGGACAGAGTCCATTGTTTATTTATCATGAGTGGAATGTAGAGGCAAGAGTGCCGCATGGCGATGGCGGGTCTGTCGGCCCGGCCGGCGAGTCAGGGGAAAGCACTTGGCAAGAGTTGGTATCTCGCGTCTGCCGACCGCCGGCATTGATTGATCACAGCGGCTATTCTTGGTACCACTTAGACTGAAATATTTTGGCAAATGATTCTAATTTGTGGAGTAAAGCTCTACAATGGATGGGATAGCTTTTATCGCGTAAATTGTGACCGTTTTACATGTCTATTGGGTAAATGAGTAAACTACTTTTATTAAATTAAATGTAGATGTTTTTACTGTTGCGTTTCTAGAATCTAGAATGTAATTTTCCGCGTGGGATGTCGTTTGATGCTAAGTATTCGGACGCTTTTTTTACGAAAATTAAGGTGACCTAAAGATCTATTTCAGAATAAACTTTCCATTGAAACTAGATTCTAAAATAATTTCTAACTATGTAGCTCAAGATCTCGGACTCAAAACCATTGAGAAATTTGTGCTAACAGTACTATCGATATTTACTTTTTTCGGTTGTAAGACATGAAACTCTTAGATGAAAAAAAGGCATATGATTAAGATTGATAAGCGAAGGTGACTTTACCATCAGGAGACCCATCACCTTGTTTGCCATGCGAAAATCTATTTATTCACCATCACCACCAATTTTAATGATACTATTTCAAAAAAGTTCCGTTTACTACACGTGTAAAGATGAATCTCACATATAATATTTCTTTACAAAAATATTGCAAAACAGATCTTAAAAATAACTCTGATTACGCAATTCGAATATTTTACGACGTAAATATAAAGTGATGAGATGGAATCCAACGCAAAGCCTGTCTGTCATGGATGATAATAAAAATAGCCACATATTATCGTGGAATCATATTTTTAGACTGAAAACGTGAATGTAGATAGTTTTATTTGCGTTTTATCTGTGCTATCAATGATATTTTATGTTTATGTGTGTGTAGATGGCATATTAGTTTGTATTACGTATGTATATAGAAAAGAATATCAATTAACTCTATCAATTTTGGCCTTTATTACATTTTTGTGACCTTTAGACTGCGTAGAATCATCTTTGTCAAAGTATTTTTGGTAAAACATTTTGGTAAAGTAAAATGGCGCAAATTAGTAATATGGAGGGAGAGATAAAGAAGGCATTAATTGCTGTTATTATACTAAATCCCAAAATGATTCAATTCCTGTGACGTAATTTTTATGTGGCCCCAAATAAATTTCGTCACTTTCATTCAAATTGTTCGTCTGTAAGAAAGACAGGGACATAAGATCTAGAACAAGTATGACGTGGAACATTGTAAAACCTAGATTGCCAAAGCGTGACGCAAATTGGATATCATTCATATCAATTCCGCCAATTATGGATGTACACTTGCGGTGTGTCCGTACATACAAGGCACGAGACTTTCATTAGGTAGGTACGTATAATATATGGTATAATATACCATATATTATACGTACGATGCATACAAAGTAATAAAAAATACAAAATCTTTTATTTTATATATCTGAAAGTGTCTGCAAAGTTTCGTCTTAAGGTAGGTACCTACTATTTCTGTTATATATGGTACAGTACATTACGCAGTCGTGTATTTTTCCTACAACACTTTAGTTAAGAATTTAAGCAAAAATACATTAGTTTCGGAACCAGTTTTATCATAATTTTACCACCTTACTAGGCCACTTTGAGAACGTGTTTTCTTTTATCTCAGTGATAAGGTAATAGGCGTGTACCTACGTAAATGGTTTTTACAATTAGACGCTGTACTTTCAAGTCGGCTGTTTCGTTAATTACGAGCTCAATTAGGCTTCAGAGCCAATTTCACACCGTATTGATGAAAGCCGGTGCCGAGACCATAGCCAACTTGGTGCTGAGACGGGTGAGTGCCTTTTCTCAATTCAAATTTTCTCATCAAAGGAATTGGCTGTAATTTTAATCTTACCTTTTCTTGTGAAGGTATTTAAAAAGTCGATTTCAACCTAATTCTGTTTTTGGACTATATGTTTATTATAGTTTTTGCAACGAAATATGTTGTAATATAAATCATTTGAATGCCGTCTTAGTTTTTCTGCCATGGCTATACAATGAAAAAAGTAGTAGTATACAATTCAATAGTTATTAATATTATTAGTTATGTATGAGTTGTGATATATTTTTAGTAATTTAATAGAACAAATTAATGAATTTTTGTCCGGATTCTCCCGTTCTCTTTCTCTCTTCTCGTTAGATTATTATAGAGTAGTTTTTACCCGCGGCTTCGCCCGCATGATATTTTGATTTTTGACGCAATATCATTATAATTTATAACCTATGTGTTACATATAAGCTATATTATTGCAAAGTTTTATCTCAATCCGTTCAGTAGTTTTTTGCGTGAAAGAGTAACAAACATCCATACATCCATCCATCCATCCATCCATCCTCACAAACTTTCGCGTTTATAATATTAGTAGGATAGAGTTGAAAAAAAACGACGGATTGCACTCCGGGATTGCCGGCAGAAGTGAAAATTTGCTCCGTCTGTCTTACGAATTTTCGATCAGTTCACGTATCCTGACGTGAGTTTATACATTTTTGACATTTTTGGTCGGATATGATAGTTACTACTATCACCTGCGAGACGTTTTCCGATCTATCTATCTATTCAGCCTGTTCCACCCACTGCTGAGTATAGGTCTCTTCTCTTTCTCGCCATTCTTTCCGGTCTTGTGCTAGATCTAGATCTTTTCCGATCGACTATATTAAAGGAGATATTGCAAAAATATATAGAAATTGGGCCACCAAAAGGTATTTCATAATTTGCTTCGTTTCTTTCGGAAAATGATTTTCCCGTTATTTTTTACAATAAGTGTCCATTAAAAGCACTTTTTTGTATTCGGATTGAAAATTACATTGACATTGTTTAAAAATAAGGCATTTTTTACATGTAGGCTATTAATTCTATGTAGGTTATATCAAAAAGGTTACATGTGACCGAAATGGCAGTAATTCAATGACTGAACTAAAATCAAATTGTAAAATGTGAAAGTACTCATAAATTAAGCATTTAGCGCGGTTGTTTTATTATGCGCATTAATTTATCATAGTTTATCGGGTTTTTTGCGCTACTGTACCTCGTCTGAGCCCTTTTTGCAAGATCTTCTTTAATATAATCCTGTATGTACGGGTGTATCGAACAAGGCTATAAAGCGAGCAAGATTTCACAGCTCAGCTGCTTCGTTTTAATTTAGCCGTTATTTAGGGATCAATGTGAATTAATTTTGTCGAGACCCCCGACCTCTTCTGGCTGGAAAGGGCCCCTAATCAATCACGCTCCGCTTAAGGTGACGCATTGATAAACTATAGTTTCAAAATCGAGTACCGCGCCCCTTCACTCGGACAAAATTTTACGCGGTCTCACTTGACAGGATCACGCCAGAGCGGCGGGCGGCAACGCTGGGCTAGCGTACGTGGCGCTGCTAACGGCGCGGCGGCGGCACGCGTCAACTCAATTTGCCTAGAGCATAGATAATCATGGAGTCGCCTTGTCCTTAATCAACAATTTAAAAAAAAGGCAAAAATTATTTTGATCTTTTTAATGTTTTTTTTTTCATACAATACAGGGTTATTTCAACTGCTGTTTTTAAACTTTCGCGATTTGAACACATTATTATTATATACTACGGGACTTATCGCGCTCTGAAATTACGAGATAAATAAATAACTCATCATCCCGACGTTTCGTCCGAGTTGCATCAACCGTGGTCAAGGGTAGACACTCCGTAGAATAGTGAGTCTACCCGTGACCCGCAACAAAATGTATGGAACAGCTTTTTTTTTTTAATTTTGAGAAATGTTGCAGAACAAAAGTTGTTAGTTTTGAGAAATGTTGCAGAACAAAAGTTGTTAGTTTTGATGTACATATACAGAATAAACCTCTAAAAGGATGCTAATTGATTAGAAATAACCCTGTATACAAATTAATGTTGATTATGTACAGGTATCATAATCAATGAACTTATTTTTATCGTGCTTCACACACTTAGAAAAGGGTTTGGATGCCAGAAATAAAATATTTAGTTAATCGGTTTAAAATATAAATCATTTATTTACCGATATTTGGTAGGATAGGTGCGAGTGCGGTCTAGCACAGCTCTATAAGAACAGTGGTGAGGAATTCATAATAAGCATTAAAGTTGTAGAACAAAGGGGTATTTTACTATAATGTAAACGTCGTGAAGGAAAGAGAAACACTCACATACATTACATGTTAGAGTGAGATAGATTAGTTTTTGTATCATATTCCAACACGCCCCCTCAAAAATTAATCTATTTAAAAATCAATTCCTATTTTGATAACGAAATTTTATACAATTAAAATAACACAACACACCTTCCTACCTTGTCTGGGGATACATTCAAATTGGTTCAACATTTGTTGCGCAGGATTGGGGAAAACCCAGAAAAACCCAATCAAACCAATTATTCATCTTAAATATACTGTTTCAGTAACTCTACAATTTAAATATCAAAATGTTATTTATTTATGCATACAGTGAGTTACATAGGCTTCAGTAATTGAAACTACCTTTTCAATAAGGTATAGTATTGTACTCTGATTCATATTGTTCAAAGAATTCAAACAAATAGTGTGCTTTGATGATTGTTCTAATACACTACCACTATAAATATCATAACAACATTACTTCTCGTGACATAAATATTTGGCTCAGTTCTCAAATGTCCTTTTTAAATTAAATCTGTGGTCCTGCAGATCGTAACGATCTACCAGATAAGAGCTAATTGTCTCTCATCTATTTCCTGGTTCTATAGAGTTCACTCTATTGACCACTGGCTTTATAAACCTTTCGTTTACCACATCTCACACCTTGTATTCATTCGGTTCATACTAATTTAGTGAACTTACTTACAATATCTCTTGACTTCAATAAATTAATAAAAATAAATTCATTAAACTTAATAAATTAGTAATTTAAACAAAAAAAAATAGTCTTCAATAGAATAGAAGTCAAGATTAAAGTACATTATTTTATGATTACATTTTTTTTTTTGTGTATACCTGGTTACATATACCAATAAAGTCATTGTATCATTGCACCACTAATAAAATTAGCATCAACAATAACAACAACGAAATCGATACCAATAAACCATAGAATAACACCAATAAAGTCTATGTACCATTGCACCACTAATAAAATTAGCATCAACAGTAACGACAATATTGTTAACAATAAATCAAAGTAATCGGCCAAGATAACTTTCACTGATTTTTCATCAAACTTGGTTCCATCGTTAAAATTTTAATTTTGAACCGAATAATACTGCCGCCAGATGCGACTAAATTTATAATTTATTGGTGTGTTAGCGACGCACAAAATGCGTTATTCAGTGCTTTGTAGGGCTCAACATCTTAGGTTTCAGAAGCAGTTGTCACTGACTTCACCTAGATTATTTTCCGAGACCTTACTTCTGAACGTTTCATACAATACGTTCTTTATTCTCCGTACGTAATACGTACTATTTATCATACCATTTATTTGTCAATATGATGCACTGTTTAGTGGTAGCCAAATACCCGCTATAATATTGCAAACAGAACTCATTATCATTATCAATTATTCATTTGACAAACTCAACACCATTATTTACACCATTGACAATTTTTAACTTTAAATTATATTGAGCTTAGCAAAATAATTTCGGAAATATCGGAAGGACTATAGATCACATAACTGTATGCACGTCAAATAAAGGGTGTTTTATATTAAACCTCTTTGATCGGTTACATTATTAATTCACCATTCATACGTATATACTTTGCAAAGTTTATCATTCTGTCGAATTTATCGTATTCGCTCTCAATCAGTGAACATTACTTTGCTTTTTAACATATAATTTGCTTTGCCAATGTGGATTAATATCCAACAATTTGGCCATTTTTTTTTATTTACGCCTCTATTTAATGAGCTATCAAAGAATAAAAGCAAATATCTCAACTGAGTTATGCCTGATCAAAATATGTGTTCAAAAACTCACCCATTTCCATCGCTTTACCTTTTGCGTTTTATGTACCTGTTCCTCGCCAGGTTTGCCAAAATGACTGTCATTGTCATACCGGTCTGCTGCTGTCTATTTCATCTAAGTGGGATTTCTGGACGAAACAGAACGTCCTGTAGCATTCTCTTAGCACGATCTTGGGCGTCATCACTTGAAGTGTTACTTTTATTATCGCCTTTTTTGTGTTGTAAAAGTCTATTTTAGCCATAGAACCATATGTTCGGGTTTTGTGTCAACATTCCGTAAATATTTGTAATTTTCACTTTTGATCATCAACCCTGATACAAAAAGTTTATTTGTACTTATAAGCTTGCGCATTCAATTGCTTTAGAAAACTTCATTGGCTCGTTTTCTTTTTTGTCTCTTCCGTCGCAAATAATAGCAAGCTAGACACTTTTTCCTTTAATGTTGTACTCCATCAATATTCCAAGTTCGCAAATTAGAATTTACAGGTTTAAGTTTCTGCGTCGTATGTATAATTTGTTTACAGCTTATCCTGGAGAATATTCATCGAGATTTTCAGAAAACTCTGGTCATCGTCTTTTCCGCATTCGTTTTATATCATTCATTTTCCATCTACGTGACGATTTTATTTAAGTCGGGGATGTCTCCTCAAGCTAGCTTCTCAATGACTATTGCCATTTGCCATATATCACAGCATCATAATTTACTCTCCGGTAGCCTCATAGATAGTGAACTTATCTGCTTCGTCTAGTTTGCAGTTGCTGCAGCAGTATTCGAAACCAGTTCATTAAACATTTCGAAATGTTTGATGAAGGGGCTCATCTTTTTGTAGATCATCTCCCAATTAATCGCTTTGGTCAGCACGTTTACTTCTTACACAGAATTAGCTCAAATATATATGGACTGTGAGTGATGTCCTTTTCTTAGAGCCATCAATACTTCTTCCAACATAAATTGCGTCCAATTTTGAGAAAATATTCGCAATTATTACTTCACTTGCGAATCTAAGCAGAGAGTCAGCCACGATAAAGTCCTTTATGGCTCTCTGTTTTCTGTGCGTCTCTTATGTTAAAACTAACGCTTTTTGTGAAAAATATATCAATATTCTGAAAATGGCATCACATAATCTATGGAATCCCCGACCGAACAATCGTCAACGTCACCAGTATTTTTTTCTATTGAAATGGTAGCTGAATCATTTTCTTTCCCTTTTGAAATCACGTATTCTGGGTCACGAATTGGCCTGTTCCTTATGTGTCTAGGGTCAACCAACTCGGGAAGAAGACAATCATAGTAAAATTTAAGCAGTTTTGGCTCCATTATATCTGACCAAAATTTATCGTCTCTTTCTATGATTTCTATTTTCATTTTTTTGTCTCCATACCATATTCCAAGTAAGGCCTCCTGTTTTCTGCAAATATGTAACTGGCCTTGGACTTGAAAATACCAGTCTGATTTTTTGTTGACTACTATTTCGCCGTCTTTATTTTTTTTATAAAAATGCATCTTATTCTGTTCAATCGCCTCGTCTATACCCATTTTAAATGGTGCTATGGGACATTTTATTTCGACTATTTTGTTGTCATCGGTAATCCCATCAGGCGTTGCCCCCAAAAATGGATATTGCTCATCTATAAATAGACCGCATTTTCTAATTTTTGTGTCTACCATAACCGATAATTGTTCGATTGCAATTTTTTCGTGCTTTTTTCCGTGAGTTATTGATGACACGTTGTCAATATTTGGCTTGTAAAGTAAATTTTTTACTACGTTTCGGCATGTATTCGACTCTTTTCTTTTTACAATTTTACCGAAGTTTGATGCAGTTAACATGCTTCGCCTTAATTCCAACCATTCTCCAGATTCACTTTGTAGTATAGTTCGTTTTTCTACGTCTTTTCGCTGTTCTTCGGTTTTCGTCAAATTCTGGATGAAGGTGTCTTTGGCCTTTTTTAATGTGTCGTCATCCAAGTCTGGCTTATCCACAATTTCTCCATAATCTAGATTTAATGTACGCGGCACCAAAGTACGATTTTTTTTCCTCTTGCAGTTTTGTTTTGTTCTATTCTTTTTTTCATTTACAGCTCTTTCGTATTTTGTAATAGTTTTTTTTGGGCTATTTCCATAAACATTACGGTGGACAGTCGACAGCAAGTTGCCGGTGTTAAAAGATATTACTGCACCAGAGCATCTTGCTTGGTAAGCTCTTCTTTGAGAATAATTTACCCTTTTTCCACCAACAAGTTTGGCAATGACTCCGTTAAATCTTTCCACTACATTACTGTCGACATCTTCAATTAAACTATGGGCTTTTTCAGCCAATCGTGCGACATGAGTTTTTATTTTTTGCCAAAGCAAACTCCCAAAAAACGGATTAGGAGCGTCTATTTGCATATGTTTTTTGCATAATAACTGGTTGCAAGTTTCATGAGAGTTAAACGCATGGCCAATAGATGCGTTTATATCTTTATATAAACCATCTGTATTTTGGCTCTCCTTGTGAAGTTTTATAGCGTCGCAAATATATTTCCTGGAGCGCATTATTTTCTCTTGTGTCAAATATTTCCCGTCTGTAACGTTGAAGTGAGTGTCTGAAGTAAGTTGCTGTAACTTATTGCAATAGTTCCTCAGTAAATGATTCCGACAGAAAATTTTTGACACTGTTAAGCCTGGGTATGGCCGAGCATTTATTATTTTGGCATAGGTGCTACTGTCGCCATCAGCAATAAGTCGCGCGTATATTATACCGTGCATTTCAATGGATTGTTTAAACCCCTCAGTTATTATTTGGGATTCCATAGCAGTAGAAGCCCCTTCAAAGTTTTTATAACAGACATGTTCTTTGGGACTTTCTTTTTTGTTTTGAGCTCGGGCACAAATACAACAATACTTATTTTTGACACACATGTACAAAACTTGGCCAAAACGTCTGCCAATTATGGCTGCAGCACCCGATAATGCAGCATAGTTTGTTCTGTATGAGCGTTTGCTCCAACACCCATCTACAATGACATCAATCATGGGAATGCCATCTTTTGTAACCCTGCCTTCAATAACAGCTGCTTCTTTCTCTTTTTCTCCGGCTATTTTCATTTCCTCCCAGGCAGTTTCTTCCCAATCGTCACAAACATCGTCCTGCATTTTATTGTAAGTGTGTTCAGACATAATGGGTAATCCTACTGCTGCGGAAAACTGCTTCAGTTGCGCGTGACCACAACCTGCTGCCATTATTCCTGCAACAACATCTTTGTTTACATCAGCCAAAGATGATTTTATTTTGTTTTTATAATTACACATAGAGCAGACAAATGTAAATTCCGATTGTAATCCAATTCGATGTTCAGAAACTAATTTCATTGAGGCTAATCCGCAGTCAAACAGAGATTCATGTTGAGAGAGTTGTATTAGTTGTGATGTAAAATGATTAACATCTATTACTCGATGCCCCAAGTCGGGTATTTCTGTATGAATCTGAAATTTAAGCACATATTTTAGTATTTATTTAGTTTGAATTTCTTATTATGTAAACATGCCTTAGCTATAACAAAATCCTTACTGTAGTTTCAGAGGTACTTTCGAATATGTATGGAATATCTTCATTTTCAGGGTTTTGTTCCTTTAACTGAAACAAAATTACACAAGTTCAACTTGCAGACGAAGTAAAAAACGACATTTTCAAAATATAACCAAATCGACAACATCCTCTTTTTTGAAGTCGGTAAAAAGACAAGACAATAATCGCGATAGTTTAAAAAGGTACTTAAGTTTACCGTTTCCACCGAATCCTCTGATGTGGGCAACACATTTTGTAACTCTTCATTTTCAGGATTTGGTTCTTTTAACTGAAATTAAATTACTTACATTACTATTAAAGGAATTAGACATGTACAAAATGGAGTACAGTGGCGGAGGTATAGGTACTAACTACTCACTAAATACCTGGAAAATCTTTGTGATAAAGCAGGGAGAATAATTTTAATTTCGTTTATTTAAAAGAAGAAAAAATAATAACCCTATCGACAACTTCCTCTTTTTTGAAGTCGGTAAAAGACAATACTATAACCGTGATAATTTAAAAAAAGTGTTTAAATTTACCGTTTCCTCTGAATCCCCAGATGTCGGCAACACGTTGTGTAACTCTGCGTATGTTGGTGATATTTCTGGGTGGCTACAAAATAAAATGATGTAATTATATAATTATTAAAAAGTTAAAGCTAACACAATTATTTAGGTGATAGAACATCACCTAATAAATATCATTATTTTAGATAGGTTTCTAAAATATCAAGAGACGACTCCATAGCTTTTTGTTCTGATATTTGTTTCCTACAGTATGGTTAGTTTGTACAGACAAATCTTAGTAGGTACACACTTGAAAATAAAGAATAGACGGAGTATTATTACTAGATACTTTAAATTGATTGCTGACATGATAGATAGGTACTTGGCATGGACTCACTCTCTATCTACTGGCCCTGTTGAGGATGTGGATTGACAATCGTCAGGTTGCAGTTTCCGTTTTTTTGACCTAAAAAATTGTAAATATAGGTAAATGCAGAAAAATTGAAGTACCTAGGTAGTAAGAATGTGATAATCCATAATCTGTAGACGAATGTGTATTTGCCAAATATAGACTTTATTATTAGGGCATTAGAGTGCAACTATTTATTGCAAGTTTATTATATATGTAATTCGACTTACCCAAACATTCCGTCATTTTTTTTAGGTTATCTTTTTCGTTTTTGTAAAAACAATTCTTTCCGCTTATTTTTCCTCCCCATTTTCTATGCACACTTGTTCACTACTATTTACACACTACCAAATAAAAATACTACCTAACTTACTACCTACTATAATAATGTTCTAAAGCTACAATATAATATAGTACACTAAAGTCTAACTTATAATTTTGAAAATAATTCTGAAGTAAATTACTCGGTTGTCGTCGCACAGAGTACCTAGAAGACAATAACCAAAAACAAACAGCACGCATCTCGCGCCGTCCGTACTTTGCGGCGTTGCCAGCCCGACGCTGAGCGAATCATGCGCTCGTCGGAGTCGCAACGTCGCACCGGTACGGCGGCGGCGGCCCAGATAGTGCCGGATCAAATATTCTGAGCAAACACTGTAGAGTAAAAGCTAAACTAGAGTAGGCGCGAAGAGATTTGATTGAGTTTTTAATTAATTACTCATAATATACAATTTAAAAAAAAAAAATTCTCGGTTTATAATAAAGAAAAGGGATCTGGCTATTTTATTCGTAAAAAATAATGGGGTGTTGTCGCTGATAATTCTGAGCATTCGAATTACTAAAATTTTTTTGGTGAGCAATTTGTTTTATTTTTTTTTTAATAAAGCCGGTTACTTTTCAAAATTTTGTCCGGTTCATTCAATTTATTAAGATTTTCCCTTATCTATGACATTTTTTAAATTTGAATCGATATCATTCATCCTCTCACATCGCGCATTCAAAAGTACTCGTTTTTGCCGTTTTCGTGTTTCTCGGCCCGGTGCCTCGTCTTAATTTGTTCCACGGGAACTTAGACAAAAGATTCATGTAATAGATGAGGACCTGGTAATTTGTTTACAAAGATTTCTGTGCTTTATTCTAAATCAGAGACAAAAGAAACTACTTCAAAATTTGTAGAGCTTTTTTTTAATATAATTAGGTGCAGAGAAATATACAGGGTTGTTCCTAATCAATTAGCATCCTATTATTGGCTTATTCTGTACTTACATCAAAACTAACAGTGACAGTAACAGTGACGGCCTCAGTGGTTAGTGACCAATATATATATATATAAGTATGTATTTAAAAATAAGTATAATATATGTAGTATATCAGTCTCTGGCAGCCATATCACAAGCTTTGCTTAGTTTGGGGTCAGAGACCGTGTGTAAGATGTCCCAAAATATTTATTTATTATTATTTATTTATTTAACAACTTTTGTTCTGCGACTTTTGTCAAAACACATAAAAGAAAAAAAGTTGTTCCATAGAAAAATATCGTTCAGCCGCGACAAAATGTATGGAACAGCTGATATTTTTTTTTTAGTTTTGAGAAAAGTCGCAGAACATAAGTTGTTAGTTTTGTCAAAATAAGCCCCTAAAAGAATGCTAATTGATTAGAAATAGCCCTGTATATGGGTGCTCTGCACCTATGTCTTGTTGTCTTTCTATTAGCGGAATATTCTAAATGTTCAGTTAATCCTGCCTGTTATATCAAAATTTAATTTCTGTATAGTTTAATGTATGTTTACAATATATTGTAGGTACTGACACATACATTGTACAAAATATTCATTTACCTTTCTACTGGTTATTTTTAGTAAACCGCAAAACCTGTTATTAAGCTCGTACATTTAACAATTATTTGCACGGAAAATTGTATCAATGTTACTATTAATGCAGGTACCGAGATTGAATACTATGTATTAGTAACCTAACAACAAGTCATGCAAAGTGAGCATTGAACGAAATAATTGCGTGCTTGAACAAAATAACGTTCAATTCAATTACATTTTAAGGTTACTGTTACAATTCAGACAGTTATATAATATGATAAACGCGAATGATACCATAATATGATTTTTAAAACCAATGCCAGAGGTCTACCAAAAAAAAGTTTTAGTTTATTTCATACTCTTTTTTAATAAGTAGGTATTATTTGTATCTTATCTTAGTCATTTTCACGCTAAGTTGTATAAAAATAATATTGTCTACCATTACATATCGCAGTGAGTGTCTTCAAAATAAGACAGTACCTACCAGTATGTAGTTTCAACCACATAGGTACTATTAACTACAGGTATGAGAAAACCGCAAAACGATGGCGCAACCAGCCAAATATGATCTGAGTTCATCGTCCGCTGGTTCCGTAGTTTTAAAGCCAACTGGCTTTAGTAGCCAAAAAACATTAAATTTACATTTCAATACGTGTTTTTAGGGTTCCGTTCCTCAAAAGGAAAAAAACGGAATTCTTATAGGATCAGTTTGTTGTCTGTCTGTCCATATGTCAAGACTCTTTGTGTCGGGATCGCGTAAAGATATCGAATTGAAATTTAAACTATACACGTATATCTATGGCCTCTTGCAGTTGTGTAAAAGAAAAACTTTTCAGTTAACGTATAAAAACGTTAGAGCCGTGTATGTCGTAAAAAAACGCATATTTCGACACTCACAAAAAAAACACCTACAGCATTGTCTCAGCTAACACTCACATGCTAAAACAGGTTTTAATTATCAAAACAATGTGTAATTTTCGATGTATGACGAGAACACAGAAAAAAATTTTTTATCGATGATTATAGTAAAGAGATTTTAACGACTTACTTCCCAATTTTGTGAAATTTTCTGGATTTGTACAGAACCCTCGGTGTTCGAGCCTGACTCGCACTTGTCCGGTTTTTTTATTTACAGAGTCACCGGCGCTTGTAAATATTGCTAGCTATTTTAGAACAGAGCAATGGTGTAAAAGGGAATCTTCTTAATTTTTTTACAATTAAATATTTTCTATAGAAGGAACTACATATTTGAATAATATATATAGATAGTCAGAAAATTACGAACTCTCTCCTACTTGCAATACAAGATAATTCTAGAATGGATACCAAACGAAAATACAGTCATGTTGCACACGGACGGAACCCCAAATAGTATCAATCGTAGGCAAATACCCGTCCAGTTTTTCTAGTACAAACAAGCCGTTTAAAATTCACAAACGACCTGTTTTAGAAAGGTTGTGTGCGTATCTAATGCAGGCCTAAAATATCTTCCATTTAGCAGCGGGTGTAGGCGGCGCGCTGACACTCGCATCCGCGCATATTCACCTACTTACAATGTTTGTTTGCTTAGAAATTCTCGGAACTCATTATACCTAGACACGGCTAGAAATGCCTAAATTATGAACCGTGTGCCAATATGAAGTATTGACTCGCCGCGAGTGCCTCGGGATGTATGTAGCACATTGTTTGCTGCTTTCATACATTTCACGCGTTTTGATTAGCGTCGATTTGGGAAGGTGAAACTGAAAAAACAATAGTTTTCGGGTGAAATAAGGAAATATTACTACAGTGTGAATGGTAGTATAGAGTTGTAGAGACGAGTCGAAAGTTGAAACTCAGTATTACTACATGATTCACAACATATTTAATCATCATTACGCGTGTGTTAAGTATCGGTGCTAAATAAGTATTGTTAGAGAAATATGTACCTTCAAAGTCATTCATTTGTATTAAAATTAATACAACGAAACAGAATTATACGCGGTAAGAGTCTCATAAGGATTATGACAGAGACGTACCTACATCCGAAGCATGTTTATTTTTCTTTATTAGAGCAGTCAAATAAAAATTATCAGTTATATACGAATGAACGCCTTTTTACGCCTTTCGTTAATTGAAAAATACATTGTTCTAGATTGATATAGATTTGAAACTGTTCTTGTTGTTTTTATGTATAAATAATCTATGTAAATTATAAATTATGTATTAGTTTATTATTTAGTTATAGGTTTATTTTATTTTTATGTATTTTAAGTATTTATATCTTTTATTTATTGTATGTAGGTTTATGATGTATATTTTAATTTATATGTTTTTTTTATTTAATGCGCACCCCGTCCATTATTTATACGCTATCTATCCTCTCCATCCTAAGGTTGCCTGGCTGAGATCGCTAATAGCGATAAAGCCGCTCTTTGTTACATTGTTTTTGTATCTTTATTTCTTCTTATTATGATTATTTCTTGGTGTGCAATAAAGCGTTTATCTATCTATCTATTAATTAATATATGCCAACCCGAATTAAGTCGAAGACGAGCCGCTTGTATGTGAATAGCTCTACATGTCAAGAGCCAATTCCAAGACAGTATGTTCTCATAGTAAATCCCGTAGTTTATATAAATAGATGTTCACGAGAAAACTTCCACACTGAATGGTATTTTCATCATGGACGCATAAAAATATCGTCGTCGGTGTGCGGTGGTGTGTGCAGAACTAGCTGCGTGGGCGAATCGAACCACCACGTGACCGCCATGTTATGTCTACATCACAGCTGGGATATACATTAAATCAAATTGTATACGGTGCTGTAAACATACTGGCTACTCAGCTGGTAGTGGCAGAAAAATTAAAAAAAAAAAACAACTTATGATTTTGGCTATATGTGCCGGAGCAGTTGTCTCTACATCATTGTCTCACCAGTCCACCCTTTGATAACCCACTGTTGGTTATGGGTTATGTTACGGGCTTCCGTTTTTGCCATTCACCTATAATTGAAAGACGTTAATTTTATTTTAATTTATTATTTGAAATATGATCGCATGATATAGAATAGGGCGGAAGGCTCTGAGAAGCAAGAACGAAATATCATAGAGACATAGTTGAAGACAATGTATGTATAATAATTATACTTCATGGAAAATGCATCGAAATTTTTATTGTAGACTGTGTGATAACATGTGGACTTTAAAAACCTTTTTTGGAATATTAACATTGTCATTCAGTGTGGCAACGCTGTGTGCGCTGAATTTGCTGCTGACTGGGATTATCTCTTGACCTTCATCGGTTTGTTGATAAAATCGCTTCTCATGTAGTTAAATAGGTTAGTCGCATGTAGGCATTATATGTTATTTACTAGTTTCACAAGGTTGAGTCATGCTGTAGATGAATACGAAAATGAAATGGCAATGAAAAATCAAAAAAAAAGTTTGGAATTATTTTACATAGCGATTCCACACTAACATGCGGATTCAACATATTTTTGAATTGTTTATTACAAAAACCTCTATAAAATTGCATTAACCAAACTCAGCCAAATTAATAGAAAAAAAATAAACAAATAAAACGGTTTTTTTTACTCACGGACTATCTAGGCAGCGAGTCCAGCCAAAGTGTTCAAAGAAAACTGGCGACGCCAAATCACGAG
This sequence comes from Hypomecis punctinalis, assembly GCA_949316475.1. Classification (NCBI taxonomy): domain Eukaryota; kingdom Metazoa; phylum Arthropoda; class Insecta; order Lepidoptera; family Geometridae; genus Hypomecis; species Hypomecis punctinalis. Next base: position 15,315,108 of record OX438810.1, read on the forward strand.
CTTGGATTACGTAAATCTCTTTAGAATGTTGTAGGTATATTATGTATACCAACACATACACTAAAATTTAAGGATATTCTACATAACACTTGGCCCCCATGTAGATCTCAATTCTGTTGGTGGCGAAAACGTTGGCTCCCATTTCACATTTATGTTTTTGATGACATTTTATTTTAATAATAACTCGGTCCAAAAAAATGAATGAAAAAGTTACACATAGAAAGTTAAAGTTTGCCAAAGTTAAGAACTGTGTTTCCTTAATACATAAACTTTATATTTGTTTATATGTTCGTCGCTTGGCCGGTTTGCCCTAAACTTTTCGGTTTCCATTGGGAAATTCGCCTACGCCGAGACTTTTCTGACAAGGGGTAAACAAGGGACTTAGGCTTTTAGTAGTTCCAAGACACATTAACGGCCTTTCCACCGGTCACAGATGTCTCACTCACATATTTGGAAGTTTGAATACATAGACATTAACTTTCCAAAAGCCACAAGTAACATTTATTAACATATAACGCGTACAATGTATCTACTAAAGAAAAAATTGTTTTGATTTCTTTTGATTTGAAAGAAGAAATCGCAAAAAAGCGATTATTATAGTTTTTTTTTCGATTTACTGCGTCATATCAAGCCATTTAAAAACGCAAAATAATATAAAACAAATGTGCTTATATTTCATTTTATGATAAACAAATGGTACATAAGTACGAGTATAAGTACCTACCTATATGTAGTTTTTTTTAATAGGTACACAAAATAAATTGGTGTATAAAATACCCTTAAGTATTGTAACACTTTATTAAGCAGCACTTAATGGTATTTGGACTAGAATACGGGCTTACCCAATTTTTATCATAGTTATTCAACCAAAAACTGATAAAGAAACATTGTAATCTGGCGGATCGACCTATTATTTTCGTCCAATATGTCCGGTCTATTATAGTCATACTGTATCAGCCTTTTTAATAGTCCACTGCAGGACGTAGGCCTACCCACGAAGGGTGATTGGGCCATATCCACCATGCTGGCTCAGTGCAGGTTGGTGGATTCACATACCCCATCGAATTTCTTCTAAGGACGTATGCAGGTTGCCTCACGATGTTTTCCTTCACCGAAAAGCCAATGATGTGAAATTCCGTACAAAAGTTCCAAAGAAACTCGGGATCACGGGATCGGGATTTGAACTCACGACATCACGATTGCAGGTCGGGTGTTACTACCACTAGACCACCACGGCTTTATAGTCATAGTTTAGATTAAAATACGCTTACATAAATGGTACATAACGTTTGTGGTTCTACCTCAGATAGATATTCTAAGGAAATATTTTTCATGGTTTCCTAAGAAAAGTAGTTTTAAGGACATATATAGTAGGTACACAGTATAGTAAAGTACCCTGTACGACGTACGCACATTACAGTAAGTCAATAACAGCTTGTTACAAGGATAAGATTGGAATGTTACGTGAAGTCTGTTGAAAGCGCTAAATTTCTCGTCTTTATTTCCTGTAAACTATAACTTGAATATTTTCAAGACTATATCCGCCAAAATTATTTTTTGGGTTCCTATATACAACGCCTTTTCAATGAATAGAAGGCCAATCGTAGCTTAACTTTATGGCGAATACATAAATTAATTTAATATTTTTTTGATAAAATAATATAAAGACATAGTTTTGTTTCCTATGATGGCAATTTATTATTATGATAAGACATTCTCAGACAGTGACAAGCGATTTCAAATTTTGCTGATAGCTAGCCAGACAGACAATTTTTGTATATGTCCAATAATTGCAATTAATGTAGGTATTATTTACACGTGTTTAAAACAAACCGGATTAGGCCAGTTAGGATTAGGCCAAGAAAGTGCCGATGCAGCAATGGCTGTGTAAAGCTGTCAACTGCGAGTCAAACTCATGTAGTGAGGGTTTCGCTTTGCCATACTTCTAAAACACGAATTAATTGTTTCAAAATATGTTTAGACCATACATTTTTATTGAAATAGACACTTAAGAACACTTTTTATAACCTCTACACCTTAGCGACGTGAAACTAAATTGAGAACAAGATGAAAGAAAGAAATTACTTAGCTTATTACTCTAACGATTGGTGATCTCATTACTACCAACGATCTCTTTCAAGTAAATAAAAATAATATGAAGTTTCAAATATAAAAATGACTTATTACAGTTCAAAGACACAGTCTTTCGCAAAAGTATTTACTTAGTATCTATCGTTTGCACACGGAACCCTAAAAATGACGCTCATTTGGAAATTAAGTACCTAATCGTTTTTCGGTTGTTGAACCTACTAATTAATATTAATCTAGAATCAACAAGTTTAGATCGGAACTAATATTAGAACATGTATGTAAGTAATTTACTATTGTCATTCTGAAATAGCGGTAAAAAAGGCTGACTATAACAAAACCATGAAGCCACTTTTAATTTTATATTGAGCCTTAGGAATTAAAGTATTATCACAGTGAAAATAATTATAACTAGCATTTAAGCACGGTTTTAATTATATTTCCGGGATAAAAAGCGACATTATGACACTCTCCAACCTCTAAACAAAAAAATCCATGCAAAAAAGTCAAATCGTCTCCCCGTTGCTGCGTGATAGAGTAACAAACTAACGATTAAACACTTTTCGGGTGTGTGATAATTACTAATAAAGATGGCTTGATCTAGTCCATATATATTCAGATTTAACATAAAATCCACCAAAAGCAGGGATTTGGTTAAGCTGATGTTATCAGTTCTAATTATATCATTTTTGTCTTCATCATAAATTAAATTTAGTGTTTCAATATTCCTTTAAATGATGAAATGATTACAGGAAATATAAATTGATTGATTCCGTAGTTTGTAGTTTATTATTGCTTGATTTACGGTATTTATTTAGCGAACAATTACGTATACATACATAATTATAAGAAAACATTTTAAAAATGTGGTGTTTTTCATGTTAAAAAATCAAACTAAATCATAAATGAATTACGCTATAGGAACAATAAAGGACAATTATTTTTAATTGTATCGAATATCAAATAAAGAAAACATGTTTTTAGATTTTAGATGATTTTATTTATACTACTATATATAACGGGACTGAACTCACGTGTGGAGGTAGTCGTAACGACTATAGTTTGTGTGCATTGCGAGACGGCTCCGCGTGCTAGCACTCGCCAACTTGAGAAAGGTCGCTGAATGCGACCGAAACTATAGTCGTTACGACTATCCCCACACGTGAGTTCAGTCCCGTTATATATAGTATAAAATGTGTGAAAACCACGTTAATTTATAGTAAAATTTTAGATGATGATCCGAAAATCGTACGATAGAATGAAGTTATTATATCATACTAAGTCTCAGAAGCTGGAATACTAACGAGAATGAGATTAAAATGACTGTTTTCATCGCCATGATGGCGCCTAATTAATGTATTTATAGTCACGAGTAGCCTGTACTGTGTACAATAGCACATGTGTGGGTGATCATTGCTAATGATACAATGGCTTGCATTGTACTCGCGCCACAGATTCGCTCATACTGTTTCACTTAGCCACTTGTTTCATGGTCGTTGTGGTAGCAGTTATCCTTTTCACATTGCACAGGAGGTGGGTACGTTGCGTTCGTTATGGGTACCTATAGTATGTGCCACCAAAGATGAGACTTGAGAAACCACATTGGTTTGTAATAAATATACAAATTCTGGATAATATATATACAAACGTTTAAAAAACGTTTAATAAGTAGATATACAAATTCTGGATAGTTAGTTTGTACACGACTGTACCTGCGCAAGATATTGACGCTTGTCAAGTCTAATATTTGGTGGCACGCACTATAATGTAAGTTGGTTATCATTTTTATTAATGTTTCAAAATATATAGAATTCACTAATAACTTAGTGGATAGCAAAATATATTTTGAGATTAACAATGCAAAAATGTGTGGTGTCCGCAAGTTTTGAACCTGCGTAGCATACTGCGACGCGATACGAATTTCCGTCTCGCCGCTTTACCAATTAAGCTAGGCCGCACCTGACGCTTGGTGTTTATTATTATAACTATCGTTCCGCCCTGGCTTTGCACAGTTTTTACATATAAACCTTTCTCTTGAATCATTCTATCTACTAAAAAAAACGCATCAAAATCCGTTGCGTAGTTTTAAAGATATAAGCATACATAGGGTCAGACAGCGGAAAGCGACTTTGTTTTATACTGTGCAGTGATGATACAGTAAACAGTAGTAATAAATGAGTATAAAAGTATAATATGTGTAACATAAAAGTATATGTATCATATAAGTAAATTGTCTCTTCTCTTTCCATAAAGCCACATTCACATCGCCAAGCACGCCTAAAAGTCTACAATACAAAAAATCGTTCCGTTCACAAATTACAAAGCGTAGAAGCTTCAATCTTCATAACACGGCGGAATGTTCGTATTTTGTCATTTTTATGGCAACATCGTCGTATATGTAAATATAGAGTGCCGGTGCGAGCGTAGGCGAGGTTGTTTGCCTCGGCGGCTCTATTGCGTGATTCTCTTAATAAAACTGTTGTTTCACTAAAAACTGCTCGCTAGACTATAGAGGACAAACTTTTAAGTATATTATCTAGGTAACTACAAAAGAATGACTTAGTAAGGACGCGGCAAATCGTCGTAGCCACCATGATTCAGGATAGATCTTGATTGATTAATTCTTGTGTCTATGGGCTAAATCCTTCGCTATTTGTTTTTGGTTTTTGCCTTAAATATTAGTTAGGAACTTAAATTACATCAAATAAATCAAATTTATACAGCGTAATTGAAATAACTTAATTAAAAAAAAACAATTCATTGCTAGATTGTATACTTAATTATTGTACTACGGAAATAGACATACCTACACTGGTTTTTTCAGAATTAGTTCAGAAACATATGTACGTAAATAGAACGCTATGCTTTTCTAGAACAAATGCTAAGTAAATTAAAGACTTAGAGCCTAGACAGTTAGCTCGTGAAAGAACCTCGTTCTAATCTTACCTACTTCTATAGGCACGGATTGCGACTAGACCAACCAAAGACAATCTGAGGCACGCAAGCGGCTGCGACGAAGATTCGCAATCCTAGTGTCCTTAACACAGCATGCGCCACTTTGATAGCGATCAAAACGCAAGTAAACATTATAATTAGCAATACTGCAATGCAATTAACACGTCAGTCTTTTTACCGCAAACAAGTAAAGTGTGGAAACTCGGATTTACGTAACGTCGCGTGACTAGACGTTCATTCAGCACAGCAGCTCGATGCGACCCCGTCGACCATTATAAATCGAACTATTTTGTATTGCCAGCACAAATATTGTAATATATTGCCAGCTATTTTCAATTTGTCCTGTGATGTAGCAAACATCCGAGCCAAACATCTACTTTATTACTTGTTTCGTAATTATCGTGACTTTAAATTCGATTCATTCACGTTCTAGAAAACAAACCACTAATTATAGCTAAAATACCGACGATATCAGTTGTTTACCTACTAAATTCCAATTATAAGTACTTATACTCAAATAAACTTATTACAGGCTGTCGAATAGATATCGGCGTTTCGGATAGTATCGTCACATTTTTTAGTAAATGATTGGCAACACAGTTAATTTGAAATTTAATTTACAGCTGTGACGTCAATAATTTAGATTTCGTAAGCTAACATGGGTAATAGATGATAATAGTATACGATCTCGAATATGTTTGCGTTACATAAAAGCGTGTTAGAATAATTTATTATAGTTTAAGCACGGTATAAACGACGTGGATGGACGTTGTGAAGCTTTCAGCACGAAAGATAAATTGTTACAAGACTACCTACCTACTATTAAAAATACGCACCTCATCTCTAAAATTAGATTTAACAGCTGTGTTTGTAAAATACTAAAACAACGCTCTAGTGTACGCTAAACGAAATACGGTACACTAAGCAAGTTGATGACTTTTAAACATTTCTGAGAAGTAAGGACTGTATTGACAGACTTTGTTGAAGTTTTTATAACCGAAGCAGGCATTGCATGCTTCATATGGGTAACATCTGTTTGAAGTAGCGTAACACGTAATAATATATCCACTAAGATACTTAGCTGGTGTTTGTCTCAACGAGTAGTCTATAATTGAGAAGGTAGAATATAATTAGTAATTATAGCAGCACAGTGTACGCCGCCACCGCACCGGTGTGACAGGTGAATGATGTGCTTGTTTACCAAGGGTTGCCAACTTTTAAAAACATGATTGGAACTTTTAAACCGTGATATCCAATTTATTACTGGCAAAAATTGGGACAAGCTGCGTCGGTGGAACTTGATTAAAAAGTTGTTAAAATTAATCCCTCAGGCGTAGGATCACTCTGGCCTCTTTTTATTGAAAAAGTGTGTATATTTTTTTTTTTGTAATCTAGTCTTTTTTGGCTTCGCTTCCGATGTAAATAGATTAACAGAACCTCAATTGTGGAGATGGTGTTGCCGCAATTTCGAAATAACTTGTGGAAACGTCTATAATTTGGAAAGACGACTTGTAAATTAGTATAATTGGCGTGTGTCTCTCCGTCTATCGAAACAATTTAACGTTGGTTTTGCTAATTTCAGAGTCACATGTAAACTTAGTTGTACAATGTTACAAAAATACCTCTTTGAATTAATGATCACTTTCCATCACTAAAATAATAAATAACAGTCTCATAAAAGTATCTCATAATTCTAAACATTCACACAGAAACCCCAAAAGCAAGAGGAAATAATTTTGGCATCAGTTCTGATATATGACACGGACGGACGACAACGTCAAAGGACGCCAAGGCTCCTTTCATATCTTATTAATGAAAGAGTCGAGACATTCGTTATACTTACCTAGATATTTGATCTGTCCATATCGTGGTCCCAAACGAGATATTCAAAGAGAAATATGACGATAAATGTCGATGTAAATCTGGTAACCCTGCTAACATCCGTGACAGGTGACCAACGCAGATGGAGCGTCACAGAGCTCTTTCCATGACGAGGCTAATGCTCTACCCGCAGAATTGAGACATAACAATTTTATTATTTACAGTAAAAACAGAAAAAAAAACAAAAAGTTAATAAAACTTCAGACAAAGTCGAAACTAATCAGAAATCGCAGTACAATATCGGTCAAGTCGTTCAATTCACTAATTATTTCAGGCTATTGAAAATTTAGCAACAACTGGCGGCTGTTACGTGGGTTGCGTTCCGATTTCAGACTTTATGGTCTACAAATAAACATAGGCCTACCTTAGGCCATAATTATCTTATACCCTGTCCCAGGGCAAGTTAGTGGATTAACATCCCATCGAATTTCTTCTTCACACGTATTCAGATCAGATTTCCTCTACTTTTCCTGCAACGAAAAGTCACTGCTAAGAAAACTGGCTGCCTCATCGCTATCAAATGAGTAACAGTTTAGAATTATTTCTCCTATCTCTTCTAGCCATTTTAAAAGCACATACTAAATACGTACACACGCCTGAAAAACATTACTCTCCTTTCTTGAGTAGTCAGTTAAACAAATAGACCCAGTCAGACGACCCTGCGCGATCTGGGCTGCTAATGGAAGGAAACCAGACCGACACTGTATATTAACAAGATGCTACTACGCCTCGTAGTTGCGTAGATATCTATTTTTTTGCGTTTAGTTTTGCATGTTCGTGTAGTAGTTACATGGTAATTCTAAATTGCACGTACGTAATTTATGTAAGCCTAACTACGCTCCCGAAACACGTTTACGTAAAATAATTGAGTATATAACCGTTGAAATGTATGTTTAGAGGTGATTACAATTTAGCACTTTTTGTTAATACTGTAGCAAAAGACTCGTGAGGTGAGGGAATGAGTGAATAGCTCTCTCGGTACTCTACTGTTAAACGTGCTAGCCCAGACTGAGTTTGCAATTTATAGAGTACTTCTTCTTGGATCTAAGTCTATACGAGATAAGGGTAGGGTATCATTGTATTAATCGTTATGACCAACGTTTACACTAGTTTAAAGTCACGAAAAATTAACAGTATTCCATACAAAAAGTTTGTTGAGTTTCGGCAAACGGTATGAAGTATTTTTTTTTCATTATTTCGATGTGGGATACATAGTAAATCCGTCTGTGAGGTGATATAAATATCATGAGCAAGAGTCGATACGTTCAATAACAATTCGCTTGTTTCTATATATCGATGTTAGATATCGAATATCATTGAGAACATTGTAAAAAGCTGATCGGTATCTCCAATTTCCGATACGAAAATGTACAAAATTCGGTAAAATAAACACAAAGTAACCTTTAAAAGTTAATAAAGTAAATGGATACTTTACGTACATTTTGTATTCCGTTCGCGAAGCCTCTAGAAGAGTCTTATAAACAGAACCCTGATATAACAGAATTCCCGGAGCAAATCGAGCGTAAAGGCAAAAAAATATTGCCAATGGTTGGGTTTTTTGGCCCGATATGCGCTGTAGATACCTACTACATATAATATCCCAATTTATTTTATTAATTTAGGCATGATTTATTTATATATATAATGTGCTGTATTACTCCACAGTGATTTAGTTTGAATATTTCTGAACTCTATTAAAGGTTTGTAAATAACTCCTTATTGGAATGAAACTAAAATGTTGCAATGATATTTATTTTGTAATGACGTTTCTAAGCGCATGATGGAATAAATAAATTTTGAATTGAATTAAACTATCACAAACATTAATTTTACTTTTCATAACTATTCTTAATAATGGTCAAGTTCACCGTAAGATATCATGGTTTATGATAAAATTGTGTATATACGCTAATTCGACCGAAGCAAAATAACTACACTAACTTTAGCCTCCGAAAAGCAAAAAAAAAAACTAAATTCCTGAACCAAATCGGGCGTGGAACGCGGAGTCAAAATAATACTGCCATTTGTAAGAAGGAATCTAAGTAGGGTGGAGGGAGCGGGCGAGTGGTGGTAAGAGGCAAGACGAGCGTGAATGGAGGAGGCAAGGTCACGGGCGCCGGAAGTGGGTTACGGGCGGCGCCCTATCGACCGCCCGCCCGCCGCCGCCCGCCCGACACGCAGACTAATATAATAACACTCTATGAAAAGATTATGTCGGAATTTTTCATTACTGAAGTGTTTGCCATTGTCTTCGAATCGCTAGGCTGTTTTGTACTTGGATGGAAGGTGAGAATACCTTTTTATTCGGAATCCAAAATAGCGGTTGCGTTTTTTTAACAAGCAAATCTAACCACTACCTACCTTTTCTTGAAGTAGTTTTTGTCAAGTCCTACTACGCCGTGATGCGATATATGATAGAGCAAAGATAAAAAAATTCACAACGTGCGGAAGGAGTCTTAAGGAAGAGGTTATAAGTGGATCTAAGAGGGATAGAGTGGGATGTATACCAATAGGAGAAGCGTTCTTTTTAGTATCGTAGGGTTGAACAAATTATAACGGAGAGAGAGGATATAAGCATTCTGATGAGAACGAATAGGAAGCCACTTGAGCTTAGCGCGATATTGGGAGATATGATCATACTTCCGTAGACCAAAAATGAAATGATACAGTAATTCTGAAGGCGCTCAAGTTTGTCTAGTTGGTCTTGTCTGAGATTAACAAGCGTCAGCGTAATCCAGAATGGGAAGGAGAAGAGACTGTGTGAATTTACCACTAATGGATTTCAAATGAGCATCCCAGCTTAGCATACGATCGAATATTACTCCAAGATTTCTTACAGGTTCGTTGTATGGTAATGGGACACCATTAAATATTACACTAAGAAGTGTAGCCCAGTCAATTCTTGAAATCTTGTACAAGCTGCCAATTATTATGACCTGTGACTTAGCAGGATTGACTTTTAGGCCATGAGAGTCGCTCCACTCAAGGATTCGGCCGAGGTCAGCGTTCATTGTATTAATGGCACTGTTAAGATCATCAAGATGGGCTTGTGTATAAATTTGGAGATCATCTGCATAAAGGTGGTAGGAAGAAGTAAGATGGTGGGAAATAGAATTTATAAAAATTGCAAAGAGTAGGGGAGAAAGAACGCCACCTTGCGGAACACCAGCTGTAGTGTTACACCAAGAAGACAATATATCTTCCAGGCGAACACCCTGCCGACGCCCATACAAGTAACTGTGAAGCCAGTCTATGACCGATGGAGATATGTTAGAAGAGCGCATTATTGCTAACAAAATGTCATAGTCAACGGTGTTGAAAGCGTTACTGAAGTCTAACAGAGTTAGAACAGTAAGCCTACCGTCATCTATACCCAAGCGGATATCGTCGGTGATTTTAACAAGCGCAGACACAGTGCTATGCCCAGGACGGAAACCGGATTGGAAAGGATTCAGGAGGTCATATCTGTTAAGAAAGTTGTTAAGTTGTTTGTGTACAAGACGCTCCAGGACTTTAGACAGGAAAGGAAGGATGGAAGTAGGACGATATTCAGAAAAGGAACTAGGTTTGGGCTTCTTTGGTAAGGGAATAATCGTTGCATCTTTCCAGGCAGTAGGAAATACTCCACTGGTGGTGTAGTTATTGAAAATAATGCAAAGAATGGGAAGGATTATGTCGAGAATGGGCAAGAGCATGTTCCGGATTATATTACTCGTATAGACCACCGCATTGGAAGAAATCGACATTAAGCTCTTCCTGTTATTTTAGTTTGTATGTGTTTAATTATTTTAGTGTTTTAAAAAGCTGTATTCTATTGATTTTGTACAGATACTTTCAATGTAGGTATCTTCGTAAAAGACAACAAAAATGGCTGATTGGTACCAACATGTACGTACTCTACCGAGCCATTGAGTTGTTGTCTTCTGATTTGAATAATCGATTGCCGTCGTCTAACGAGCATGAAGCTCGACAAAGAACATTTCGGATAATTTCGCGAAAAATAGCTAATTAGCGTCGGATTGGCTACAGTTCAATAACAGACTTCGACAAAATTGAAAAACATTTGGCTCGATACTATCAAGTTTGGCAACGAAAAAGTAATTTCGAATAGATCAAGTATCTCTGAACGTTGCTTACAAAGCGAATAATAATAATTATAGCTGTTAAACTACTAGTAGGCTCAACATCTTTTGTCGCAAGATATATGAAGTTATTGAAATTAATTTTTTCTTCCATTTGCTACTACGTGACTAAAGCCTTTCAAAAGATTTTAGGCTTGATTAAAGGACTTCTAAAAAATAACGAGTCATTTTAGCTACCGTGACGGTTAGCTAAGTAGGTATATTATGTAATACGAGTACAAGACAAGTGGTCTCGAGGCCTATGAGCGATCGTACTCGAAAGCTACGAAAATCACATCTCAGTCAGCATCCAAATGAATTCTATAAACTGGTTAAACATCTGCAGACTAGCCGTGTTGTCCATTGCTTAATACGATGATAGTTAAAAAATATATTCAAGCTAAGTACACTACTTAAGTCCTAATCCTAATTCACGTCGATGTGAATAAAACTGAGCACAAACATAATTTATAAACTGTTTCGTATACTGTGACAGATTGGCGACGCGGTCACAGAAATCAGAATTAAACGTGCGGCGGCCATGTTGGATGCGCGGGCGCAGCGCCGCGTGATGTAAGCGCTTCCGCGGGCCATTCGCGAATTTGGCTCGCCATTCATACGAGGTTTTTTACCCCGCGGCCTTGCTGGACTCGCCTACGTCCCACTGCGGACGGCGAGACAACGCTGCCCGCCAGAAACTAAATTAGAACGCGAATGATAACGTGCACCTACCGATATTGTCGTACGATTGTTTGGTTTCTAACATCATTGGTAACTTTCTAATACAAGTTACCATAGCATACTGAAGATTTGGAGCAGATAGCTGACTATCCCGATGCCATTTTATTAATTTTTCATGGCGGTTCTCTTGGTTTGTTATTGCATTTAAGCTTAGCAGTTTAATTAGGTCTTAAATAGTAGGTACCTATAGCGAATTCAAAAATTTTAATACAATATATATTTTTTTTGTTTTTATTACATATGAATGGCTATTGTTTACAAGCACACTCTTTCAACAATCTTCCCCCGAAACAACATTAGCGCGACATGTACATTTTTATTTAGCAGAGATTTAAACCTAAAGTGCACTTATATTCTTATTACGCATTAAGTAAGTAAGTTCGTATAGGCCGGGTGGCTAGCCCTGGTGTCAGAGTTTTTAGGCCGCCTGAAGGCCTCTGACATGGCTAAACGGTTAAAACAACCGGGACCTACAATTTAACGTGTCATCCGAGCCACGGTAGCGCTCAGTTGGAAAATGCCACCCGCGGTCACCCATCCGAATACTGACCGTGCGGAACGTTGCTTAATTTCGGTGATCGCTAACAAACACCTAGTCAAACTACGCTACGAGCACTACATTACGCATTTAAAGTAACATACGATATTATGTCCCATGTCAATTACCAAAAAACCGATCAACTCGAACGACGCCCAAACATCGCCTCGATACCGAGAATCGGAAACTGGTAATGCAGGTGGCAATCTCTAAATATCCTTACATAACAAGAACACGGTTTAGCTTTTGTTAAGTGAATCGGACCGCGGGGTTCTGGGAAAAATAAAACCAAAAATAGTCGACGGACCGAAGCCCGAGCTAGCTAATTGGCTTGAATTTTTAAAGCCTTACTCATTTAGTCACGATCCCACCATCTCTCATTGTTTTTTGTGAGTCACATTAGCAAACAATGTACGCCGATCTCGTGTTTCCTCATTCGTGAAAAATAACGTTCAGTTTGTTTTTACGAATGTGAAGCGACTCTACCAGCGATAATGCGTTTAATTGCCTCGCCTATACAAATAATTACTTTTTATAGCACCATCGAGATAATTGTAGTCTTCGATATATTCCGTTCTGGAATTAATAGGACTGAAATGTTTTCCCGTTGCTCCAATTTATCAATGGTATGGCTAAGTACTCGTATTGAGGAACTAGAGACAATATAATACGTTGGGTTTCCTTTCTCGTATTTTTTCATTGTTATTCTATAATAGCTTGGTCGTAGAATTCACGGAAAATTTCGGTAGGTAACTAGTACTACCTACAATTAGATTGAATCAGCTCCTATCATAATATATAGTGAAATTCTGAAAAGCAATATGATTTTTTATGTTATATGTATGATATTATGGGCTTTAAGCGTATATATTTCCTACAAATTTTAGTAACTACCTAATTAGTTAAGTAAATCTTTCGGTCATATACGCTTGTAGTATCTATTTTACAAACATTTTTCCAGTGTTAGGTCATGATGTGCCAAGTTAATAGCTACGTTATTTTGATACTGGATCTTGCCAACATTGTATGAACACAATTTGCGTAATCGTGATATTAAAAGCGTAATAAATGCAGCATGAAAGACTTGCCAAGTTTTTTCAGATTTTACAAGAATCGCTGGCCACAAGGCCACGGAGGGTTCGTGAAATCGTGACCGGTCTAGAACTAAAAAGTAGAAAATCTGGTCTTGTGTAATCTCTAGCTAGTTTCACATCTTTTGACGCCTTTTATCGAACATTTTGTAACATTTTTTGTACCTTGGACCTAGGCGACGGAATACCTAGACTAGACTGCGAAATTTCTAAAAGATTAAATCGAATGAGTGACTATCGGTGAAGTTACGTAATCTAAGGTAACGACGTTGTTCTGAAGTGAAGTAGTATTTTATCGTTACATTCTAATTCTCAATTATCGAAAACAATAAGACAAAAGTTGGAACAAAATAATATTATTGACAAACTGTTACAATTTCCACATATTCTTTTACGCTTAAGTTATTTAAGCGCGTAGGCACTAAAACATTTAACTTTACTTAACTAAGCAATTTGGCTTTGAACCAAAAAACACGGAAGATGTTCTTGAACTGCTTAGCATAACTGATACCCACGTTAATGGCAAAAGCATTTTCCTTGTCCAGGAAGTGAGGACGAGTACATAAATATGTAAAACATTTAATACGCAACGTAGGTAATGTAAGATCCCTTAGCGAGGCGTATGCTAACTCAACAAGAATGTTTGCGCAGGTGCGTCGGCGCATACTTACTCTTCAAATTATCGCTACACCACAAACACGGAGGAATGCTGGTCCTCAGAGCGTGACTGCCTGTGAAAAGCTGCTTTGTTGGTCCTTTGCTAGTGGTAGTGAGAGGCACTGGCCAGTTTTTTAGACGAGACAAAAAATTAAGAAACTACGAAGCGTGAAGAGATTCCACGAACTAAACTTAACCGAGAGCTAAGTTTATATTTAACGTGCCTATCTATACTAATCTATGACAATATTATAAATAAATAGTAGTATGAAATAAAAATGTTTATTATCCAGACTTCTGTCCATAAAGACAAATTATTAATTATAAAACATTAGGCACATATCAAATCACAAATTATAAAACATTACTTAATTCAAATTACAGAATAACATTGATATTAAAAATAAAACAACAAAAATAATCACTATCACTACATAGTATAAAACAAAGTCGCTTTCCGCTGTCTGTCCCCATGAGTATATCTTTAAAACTACGCAACGGATTTTGATACGGTTTTTTTTAATAGATAGAGTGATTCAAGGGGAAAGTTTATATGTATAATACACCTGTGCGAAGCCGGGGCTGGTCGCTAGTTGAAAATTAAATTAAATTTTTCTATACCATAGGAGCGTATGGTATCGTGTATTTATTTTTTAGTATTTCTTTGTTTGTGTAATATTTAGACCATGGCATCAAATTAAAAACAATTCTGTTAGGTACAGTACTACCAAAAATTTCAGGATACAATATGATTTATGAACGTTAATTATTTTATCAAAGTACCTACATAATACAATTACATGTTATACTATAATTTAAATTTCCTTGACAACCTAATACTAAGGTACGAAATAATACCTAATACTTAAATAAATAAATAATAAATAAATATTTTTGGGACATCTTACACACGGCTTCTGACCCCAAACTAAGCAAAGCTTGTGATATGGCTGCCAGAGACTGATATACTACATATACTTATTTTTAAATATATACTTATATAGATAGTAACTAAATAGCACCCAGACACAGAGCGAACACTTATGTTCATCACATAAATATTTGCCCTGGGTGGGGATCGAACCCACGCCTCTTTGATCCAGAAGTTCAGGTTCAGTTCAAGGATCACTAACCACTGAGCCACCGAGGCAGTCCTTATAAGTATATTTAGTTAATCTCACCGTATTATAAGTTTTAAAGTTACAAAATATATCCTAATATAATCAGGAAGCTGTATATTTTCCGCTGGTTTATACCTATAGTAGGTAAACAATGCTATAAAATGTAATTAATTTTATTGCGCTGTTATTTCATTACATACAAACAATTGCAAATTGCTAGTGACACGTAAAATATGAGGCGAATGGTCGGGACTCGGGTGATAAACTGAGTCTGAGTACGGAACCCTAAAAATAGAACAAGCGTTGTTTATAGTTCCACTACAGACTCGACAGCGTCATATGTTGAGAACGCAGCTCACAGTAGGTAGGTATATCAGTATGAGAACTTACCATAGCTATAATTATTATTCGCCTAAAATAGATAGGATATTGCGGCGTTTCGACCCGTAAGCGGTTCAGCCCGCGGGGCGAATCGCCCATGACTCTTTTAATCCTTTATTAGCTTTACCATATTACAAAACAAAGTACATGAACAAAAACATTACAAAATATCTAGTTATACTATATGGCAGCCTTATCGCTTCAAATGATTTCTTCCAGGCAACCAAGAACGGAAAGAAAATAGCAGATTAACAAAACAACGGCCTTAATAAAAAAAATATAAAAATAGCTCAACTGACTTCAACCATTGCTATCTACGCTACGTACAAAAGCAATGTAAGCCATTTTTAGATTATTGCTTATTTTTTTAAAACCAACAAACCAATTTCTGATACAATGTATACGGAACCAATCAGGGATGTACCCTTTGCAGTAAAGAAATAGTAAATTAATATCATAATCGGACTACTCTGTAAAAAGTTATGCGTGATTACTTATATGTAAAATAATATTACTTATAACGCGTCGATTTGATATCAAATCTCCCCAGTTTCGTCGGTCAATAATATGAATAATTTGAAATTATTCATATTAATATGAACCTCATTCATATTAATATGAATAAGGTTCATATTAATATGAATAATTTCTGTCAAAATATGTAAGTAAAGAAAATGCCTATAATATATTTTCCAATTATGCACATAAGGGTGCGCCTGATGTTACAATTTTCCATATCCATTTTCGTACTATTAATAATCGGTATTTTGAAAATTCGACCTTTTGTAACCAACCCGCATTGGGCCAGCGTGGTGAGTATGGCCCAATCACCCTTCGCAGGTAGGCGTCCGTCCTGCAATGGACTATTAACAAGATTCTTTTAGGCAAAAATTAGCATGACCGACTTCACCCGTGTACAGAATTCGCAAATATTTCGGACGGATCGATGGAGCATTTTTCACATTAAAGTTGATTTATCAAAAATGGCTCAACCAATTTCAATAAAATTTAAATGGGACCAATTTCGAAGTAGGTATACTCTTTCCTATAAAAAAATAATTATTGAAATCGGACCACTATATAAAAAGTTATGCGTGGTTATACATAAAATATATATGTATACGCGTCGAATTGTATACCTCCTCCGGTGGTTCGTCGGTCAAAAAGGCTGGTACAGTACAGTACAAAATGGCCATTCTGCAAACTAACCCTTTATAAAATTAATTCTTCTGGGACAAAATCATTTGTAGAAATAAATTATTCTGAGATCTATAAGCGTTTGTAGATTTAGTCACTTTGTACCTAAACCCTAATTAGTAATGAGCATGATTAAAAACGGGAAAGAGAATCTTTTAATGGAATCAAATTTGAAAAAGCAAGTGACTTTATATTTCAATTAATTTCAAATCTAGCAACTAGGTGCTTAGATCCATACAAATACTAGCGTTAGCCCGCGGCTCCGCCCGCGTGGTATTTTGACTATTGTGCTATCCCACAGGAACCTCTTACTTTTTCGGGATAAAAAGTAGCCCATGTCACTTTCCGGCCCTTGAACTATATCCATTGTCAAGTACCCTTGTGTTCTTTTGAAAGGAATCCTATTTGTTCAATAGTCGATTGCTTTTGTCAGAAACATCTTCAACCAACAGAATCATATTACAGAGCTTCAGTGTTTTCTTTCAATACTACTTCGTATGGAGTCTCAATCCTTTATACCTAATTATTTTTCGCAAAAAATGGCATGACCGTCTTCAACCGTCTACAGAATTCGCGAATATTTAGCACGGATCGATGTAACATCATTTTTCAGATTATTGTTGATTTATCAAAAATGGCTCAGACGATTTCGATTAAATTTGAATGGTACCAACTTCGAAATATACTCTTTCGAATAAAAAAGAATTATTCAAATCGGACTATTAAGTAAAAAGTTATGCGTGGAAACACATAAAAAAAAATATACGCGTTGAATTGAGTACCTTCTCCGTTTCGTCGGTCAAATAGTGGTTTTTGAAAACTAAATTCTAAAAAACATTTACTGTACCTATTAGAAAATAGAGAGGTACTTAACCTTTTTTCAGAATTCAAATACCTAATACATAATAATACATAATATACCTATCTCACAATTTTTCTAAATATCGGTACCTTTCGATATAGGATAAGGAAAACTACATAATTATTGTTACCTAACCTGTATAAATAATATCATTTTTTTTTAATCTAAGCTTATTACAACATTTGCAAATATTCAATCAGAGCACAGCTCTTGTCGGTGGAGACACTTCCATGTCTCGCGGTCTTCCGCCATTGTCTTCACCTCGCTGCCGTACGACATGACACCTTGTATTTATAAAAATTGTGTTACTTATCCTAGAATACCGCTGGCGATAGGGCAGGTCCAATCTATGTATTATTGTGCTATATATCGAGTGGGTATTCAAACGAACAAAAAAACGTGAGTTCTTTAATAACTATAGTGTATGAAGGGACAGAATAACCATTTCAGGTAACGTATTTCAGCGTTCATGATAGCACCGCTCCATATTGTCATCGTAGTCGGGTAGTTTTTCAATACTTATTTTGTTGCCAGTCTTCATTATAAAACAGTAATTCTGTAGGCACTCTACTCTTTGTTAAACCAGTCTACGACAAAGTGTTATAATGTGAAGTGTCCTGCAATTAGGTTCCACTTAATCATTCTGTTCGTCATCTTAACGCGCAGTCATTGACTTTGTCTCATCGTTTTTGCATCAAATTCTTTACTGTTTCAACACATAGCGGCTACGTTGTTGCATGTGAATAAAATCTATTTATAATGTTGACGTCGGCGCTCCACATTCTTATCTGGGCGATACAGTGAGGAATCTTACGCAGATGTTTGCAACAAGGGCCGACTTGTTTGCGGCTGGCCAATTGTAAATTGTGAGTCGTTAGTGTTTGTTTTTAAATTTCCACGTGGATACCTGCTCTTACCGACTCTTCAAATGTTTCACATTTTAATCATATCAATAGTGAATTTATGGTACCAGGTTTATAGAAAGAAATTCCTATTAAACCTAGGTTTTATTTTGTAGGCAAGCGCGACGTTTCCCCGTTTCACTGCTAAAAGTACCTACCTACCTACTGAAATTCGTTAGCAAAAATTCTAAAAAGCGTTTTTAGCATTCCAAACTTCTTATTAATCTGTAATTAATTAATATGTAATGTCTTAAGCAATTACTTGTTTTAGAGTACACTTTAAGGTACTTCAAACTAAAATATCTCTTTATTTTACATATCTTAGTCAAAGATGTCGAGTCTATCGTGTAACAGTGTTTTGTGTTGTTGCAGCCCGTCCGATGATCTCGGCGAGCCTGCCCGGCGAGGGCTGCCTGGGCGCGCTGGCCCCGCTGGGGCTGTACCCGCCGCCGCCCGCGGCCGGCATGACGCCCGAGTTCCTGGCGCCCCCGCCGCGGCCCTACGCGCGCTACACGCCGCGCCGCCGCGACGCGCTGCCCACGCCTCCGCCGGCCCCCAACCCGTACTCCGGCGTACCGTCGTACCCGTTCCTGCCGCACCCCGTGCCGTACGCGCCGTACCTGTACCGGTCGCGCGCGCAGCCCGCGCAGGGCTACCCCATCCGGCCGCGCCCGTCGTCCGGGTTCGTGCCGCCCGCGCCCGCGCCGCACTCGCCGCCCGTCTCGGCGCCCGCGCCGCAACCACCCCTCAGAGAAGTAAGTACCTATGGTTTTAAGTATCTAGTCTTCGGATGGGTGACCGAGGGTGGCATTTCCTTTGACTCATTTGTAACCTTTCACTCTTGTCAGAGGCCTTCAGGCGGCTTAAAAACTAACACCGCGTCTAGCCAGCCGGCCTATACGAACTCACTTTTTAAATGCTTTTTAGTAGAGGATAAACGTATTTTAAAGGCTCTGTAATACTGTAACCACGCATAAGTTCCATCATCATTATGAACAATTTTTACTATGGGACTAACCCTGAAATCTCGATAAAATATCAAGCTATTTTTTAAACTGAACGAAATTTCCAATCATTTCAATTTAAAGCCGAGCCTTACTCGTAATACCACAGCATCTGATTGTGATCACCACCTAATTCCAAGTGCTCACTATTCCAGGAGCCAGCCCGATCTCCCGAGCGCGCCGCGCCAGCGCCGTACTTCTGCCGCGGGGCTCTCATCCGCCTCGAGGATGGCTCGTTGCGGCGAGTCGAGGAGATGCGGACGGAAGACTTCGTGATGAGCGCGGACCGCAGCGGGGAGCTCGCGCTGACGCAGTGCACGCTGCTGCGGCTCGACGAGCGCGGGGACAGGCTGGCGCTCACGCTAGCGTACGGCAGAAACAAGACTCAGGTAACGCATCTCTTTCTTCTGCTATGCCATTCAATATACGTAACATTTCGCGATGAACGCGGACCGCAGCGCGGAGCCAGCGCTGACGCAGTGCACGCTGCTACGGCTCGACGAGCGCGGAGACAGGCTGGCGCTCACGCTAGCGTACGGCAGAAACAAGACTCAGGTAACGCATCTCTTTCTTCTGCTATGCCATTCAATATACGTAACATTTCGCGATGAACGCGGACCGCAGCGCGGAGCCAGCGCTGACGCAGTGCACGCTGCTACGGCTCGACGAGCGCGGGGACAGGCTGGCGCTCACGCTAGCGTACGGCAGAAACTCAGCTAAGGCACCTGTCTTTTGCTATACCATTTGCGATCACTGGATTAAGAATACATTAGTCTTCAAGATGAGTGGGAACAGTAGCAGCCTGACGTGCGTGGGGATCGTTTAACACTCACGCTAGCATACGACAGAAACAGAACTTGGATAAAGCATTTTTGTCTTGTGCTATGCCTTTTATCACCCTTCGTGGGTAGGCCTACGTCCTGCAGTGGACTATTAAAAAGGCTGATACAAAACAAAAAATAATGCCTTTTGCGGTGGATATGAAGTAGGTTTGTGTTCGTGGTGAGATGTAGTTCATGTAGTACAAATCTCATCTCACTCTCAGACTGTTATCCGTACGGCCGTACGCGTAGCAAGTCCCAGAAGAATTAATCCTTAGTAAATGGTAATTAAGGTGGTAAATGTTCCCAAATGTGAACGTCGCCTTTACGGATCTATGTTATTCTGCTATACTATTTGCCGTCAGTCGATAAAATAATAAAAGACTTATGAAGTTAGCTGAAGATCGTAATAACTTTAACTTTCAACTGTTCTACGTCATAACTAAACTTCCTAGTAGTAACATCACATAGCAAATACCATAGTTTCGATGTGCTTGTATTAACGATCCCGTTTCCGTATTCCAGGTGGAGTTGGAGTCGACGGTAGAGCACCCGTTCTTCGTGTACGGGCGGGGCTGGGCGTCGTGCCGGCCGGAGCGCACGCTGGCGCAGTACGGGCTGCGCGTGCAGCGGCTGCAGGTGGGCGACATCTGCGTGTCGCTGGTGCCGCGCCGCGCCGCGCCCCCCGCGCCGCCCGCGCCCGCCCCGCCGCAGACGCACCCCGAGAACCTCAGCGTGAAGGAGGACGCGCGCAAGCGGCGGTGGTCCGCCTCCGACGCGGCAGAAGACTGCCCGCCGCTCAAGAAGCGCTGAGCCCCGCGCTCCACCATCCTCGTCGGACTAGACAGTGTTGTGACGTGACTATGTGCGGTGCGCGCCCCCAGTGATCGGATCGGTGTATGACTTGCGATTTCGCGGCACTCCGCAATAGTACGCTTATGATATTCTATTCGGGAACTTTAGGTGCTTTTTCTGTCGGGTGCTTCTGTACGCGATCGTGTACGTTGTAAATATGTATGTAAGGACGTTACGCTCCTTGGACGTGTCACAAAGTAGGGTATTTACCATACGTCGCCGGCGACGTGGCCACGAGTCATATTTCCGATCGTAACCGTGTATCGTCCGTTCGTGACAGAATCCTGTAGCGCGTCTTTCGTAATCAAATCGATCGTTCAACGAAGGAGTTATTTTTCATATGAGCACAAAAATAACAATTTATAATTTTCTACCAGATCTTAAAGTAGTTTATATATTGTGATAATAATGAGATTTTAAATCGCCAGTCCACACTGACACGTGGCAATGCATGTAAGACAAAATAAAAGGTACAATGAATGTTAGATTGTAGGTAGATGTAAAGAGCTGACGTATGCTTAAATGTCGACTGATTACTTTGTTAATGGACGGTTTCAGTTCTCGAAGCAGTGATGCGGCTCTATTCGTTTGAGGTTGTGAGTGCAGACATATCCATGACGGCAGTGCCGGGCGGTGCGCACTGCCGGCACTGCCCGCTCTGCCGGCACTGCCCGGCACTGCCCACACTGCCGGGGCACTGGCTCCCGTTCGGTCCCCACGCGACACGTTCCCCTGCACAGTGTTGGCAAACTCTTCTGACAAATAATTTGATCGTGTTAATATTAAATGTTGATATGATAGTTATATTTGTAAAATATAAATGTATCATGTTATTTAGATGTCATCTCTATTGCTTTTTACGTCCATGTGTGATACACATTATAACTTTTTCTATGAGAAGATGTATACATAATAAACACACAGTCTGTGATATTTTGTAGTTATCGGTCAGAGTAGGTATGAAGTATTGCTTGAATAAAAGAAAATATTATGTATGTTTAGGATAGTAAGTGCATTATCGGTAAGAAATTGTATAGTTGTCGTATACTCAAAAGTACTGCGCTGAATACTATAACTAAAAACAAAATGTAACAAGTAGCGTCTGTGATTTAAATACATATATCGTCGTTGTGTAACGACGACCGCATTGCCATATCAAAATCAAATTAATTTTATGTAATCATTAAGTGTAACTGCACAGTTGTTTTTAGTTTAGCGTTCAGCTGAATTTATCGCATAATGATCGAGCAGTTATTGTCAGAATTTATCGAAAGGCCGAGAGGTCGTGGGCTTCCTAGGAAGCGGCCTCGGAGCTCGAACCCGCACTTGTACAGTTATCGTTTGATTACTTAGTTTGCCATAACGCAACAGTAGTTACACGCGCCAAATGCTCCGGGAGACTGCTGTGCAGTGTTGGATCGCAGTTAATTTCATTGTACCGTTTTCTGCGTGCTTATAATCGTTACTTTATAACCGACGACCATTTAACATGGACACCTCATCGACGACGGACGGTGTTGTAAAAAAACATTAATAATTTGTTGTATAATGTAATTCTAGTTTTATCGTCTTTATTATTAATATTTGTAATTGTAATGAAAGATCTCATTTTAATAATCGGTATTTTCTAACAAGGCGCTTTCATTAGATCATGACTAAGCCTACCTCACAAACTTAAAGACTAGGGTCCGACCGCCGCGCCGCCGCGGGGGCCGGGCGCGATCGAGTCTAAACAAGATCTCAATTTGATGAAAATAAACTTTTAAAAAGACTGGGACGCTTTACTGAATGTTGTGGGATAGTAGTTTCTCGAGGATATTACTTAAATTATGAGATAGGAGCATTTATTTCGAGGCGCGACCTCGTTCCGTCACTTCGAACGTTTCCTCAGCTCCGCTTCCAAATCGCTGGACAATCGTTTAGTACAAAATTAGTAGAAAAGTATTATTTCCCAAAATCAAAATTCACAAAGTATTAGGTAATTTAATTTCCATGAACGGTGCTATATTTTCAATGATAATCAGGTACGATCACGATTGATTCGATACTAGCGAGAACTTTGAAGACAATTTACTTGTCATTGCCAGTACTGTAGATATTGGCACAATCGATGTGCTTCCCGCGCCTCCTACATTTTATGGAGTCATTATTTTTTAATTTAAGAGCCCATGTTTTGAGCGCCTCTCGCTGGCGTTTAGCAATTTTGAAACAATAAAAATTACCAAAGTATTTTGTACAATATGAGTTATATTTCTATTCAAAATAAAACTAGGTATATGTATCGAGTTAATTTTTTATTGTGATTGAACCAAGCTGCCAATTTTAAAAAGTTTTAGGTGCCTGTTTCGATCAAAATCAACACGACTCAAGACAAATGCAGCTTATTTGGCACAAAAAATACTTTAACTAAAGATTTAAATCTTCAAAAAAATTAAACGCACGTGCAAGACGGGCGTACAAAACACAGGCTCTTACCAAATATTCTTTGAATAAACTCTTGTTACTTCTCTATGTAATGCATACTTAGAAGTTTATTGCAAATACGAATCACTCATTACAATCGACGATGTCGCATACAAACAGATAAAGTAACATTTTAACCTTCCAAAGGTTCACTTGTCCCATTTGTGCGCTACAACGTCGATCAAAAATGCAATTAACCCGACAATATACCTAATTACCTATAGCAAAATAGTGCAAAACTGTAATAGTTTTCCGTTATATTAAAATACGTAAGCTTATCTTTCAAAGATAGTTGTATGAATGAGTCCATCCATATCACAAATCGATTTTCATAAAGCTTTTTGTATAGTAAAGCCCTACAAACGCAATGGAATGAGAATACCCAGTACTGAGGACCAGTTGAATACAGGACCGTTGACGAAAAAGACGTTACAAAATTCATAATTTTGTAGTATTCCTGCTTCAGTGTTGTTTTTCAAAAATAAATATATTTCAGATAGAACTATATGAGACAGGCAAATTGATATAATATTTGCAAAAGCATTGAACAGAGGGTAAAAATAACAACAATACATTTGCCAGCCGTTGCGATTGCAGGGCTCTTAATACCTAATAATCATAAATGTAAAAAAGTGATACATATTTCCATTTATGATTTGTTCCAGCCAAGTTCAAGTTTTCTTTTTTAACAGACCTTTATTATAAAAATATGTTTTATAACATTTTGCCGATATTCCTTCCTCTATCTATAATAATATATACAGATATAAACGTGTCATTGATAAATATTTCAGGTAAATGTAAATCGATAGTTGATGTCTCAAAGTCAAAGTCAATAGTTTTGGTTGTAAGTCAATGTTCAGGTTTAACTGTGGACTTTGCTCTAGCGATATAACAGGTTCATTTTAATTTACTGTGTCGTAGAAAATAAAAGTACTTATAAATGTTACAGCCTATTTGGAGGTGTTAGTTGACTAAAATATATATATTTGCCGTCTTATGAATTAGTTTTAGTCAATTAAAACCTACAGAATTGGCTGTACTGATTACAGGACTTTTGAATAAATGGAATATAATTTTAAGAGCCCATACTCCGTGCCTGTGTCTCTCACTTAATTTTCTTAAATGACAAAAATATAAAAACAAATATACAGCTATAATTTAGTTACGTAAAAACTACGCTGTACTCCTATTAAGAATCCTTATAGAAGCATAATTTTGATATTGATTTAAAAACATGTTATTGAAAAATTATGCAGTTGCTCTTTTGTAAAAAAAAATTAAACTTTTATTTTTGATTGACATCAATTAAAATTAAAATTTAGAAAAATAGGAAACTAGATAAAAACCGACGTCATTGTCACCAAAAATACAGCTTAAATAAGTCTTTAGTCATTTTATGCCTAAGAAAAAAATATGCTTTATCGAAAGTATGCATTATGTGCATTATATACTATGTGCGAGACGCAGTCGAAGTATGGCCTCTTAACATAATATTTCTGTGTTGCCAATGTTAAAGTACGGCCAGTGATCCATAGTCCGTAATATAAGATGCATTAACACTAAAGATTGTGCCATCGAGGACAGATAGTCTTGATGATTTGATAATGCTGATTGTCATTTGTCTATTTTGGTATGCATGTTTATAAACACAAGTACAGTGTGGGTGCTGGGTGGAATATTTATGGTCAATGCCAAACTATTTAAAGATTTAAGACAGTGTTTCAATTATCGTAATCATTAATAATACACGTCGGAGCTGGCACCAAAAGTTATCTTTCAATTTTAAATCGGCATTAACTGAGTTTTTTTAGAACAACTCGTAATATTTGCGCCTAAATTTTACAGAGCATATTAATCGATCACATTTGAAAATACTAGCCAGGTTTCTATTCTATTGGGTTTTCACTTTACAAAAGATATTGCTACGTTCGTATACGTATACTAAAAAGCCAGTAACCTTAGAATTTTCTTAACTCTCAGCACCCATACTGTTATATATTGTGTAAAAAAGTCGATGCATAAAATGGCCAACGACTACAGAATTTTAATAAGATTGTCCATTAAAAATTGCATTTAGCAATAAGTTATTTTTCAAGTAGTATTTTCTAAATTGCACAGCAATGTCCCTGTAGGCAGTTGGTCATTTTGTCCAAACACTATCGCTGTATCTTTTTATATCTTTGAACAGTTTTTGCTATTGGAACAGTTCAAATTGTAAATATCCGCTCGTACATATAAATCACATAACATAAAAACCATCCAAGTAATGTTTCAGAAACGTATGCAAGTAGACAAGATATTGTTGTGTCATTTTAACAGATAAAAGTAATTATAAAAAATGTTATATAATATGAATTTGACAAATATGGCAAAACATTATAATATTTTATTGTATTGTATAGCGGATTGAGTAATAATTCAGATTTATTGTAAATGGAAAAATGTTATAGATCGAGATGTTAAAGATAAGTTAACTGTTTGTAAAAAGAAGAGAAAATATGTATAACTGAATATTTGCTACAAAATGTGTTTTATTTTAGACTTCCCTAAAATAAGCTAGTGAGGCCAATTATGAAGGCGCCATCCTAAATTTAATAGCAATGTTAAATATTGCTGTTTCTTTTTCACTATATGCATTTGAAAGAGAGAACAACATTCTAAATGGCTATTAAAATTACAATGGCACCTTCATAATTGGCCACGGTGCATATTGGCCACAGTGCATATTGGTCACAGTGCATATTGGCAAATAGGATCTTTATCAGTAGTCTGCCTGGAAAATGTCACAAGAACAAACGATTCTTATTTCTGGATTAAAAGGCAATGCTTCCAGTTGAAAAATGGAGATTGGTTTGACTTCAGTCTATAAGCAAGTAGCACTTACTTTCATGCCCTGATTGCTACAATACCTGCTCTCTACACGATCTCTACATATACAAGGCATTCCATCGCTAAGTAGCAGACGGGAAGTACTGGGACAAGGCCTTGTACTTAGACATCATTCAAATCTTTGTATTGAATAAATATTTAGAGTATTTCCGGTATCTTGTTGCAGGCAAATAACTTTGAGGGTATTTAAATAACACTATTATTAATATTACAGTAGCTATACATTTAAAAAACTAAATTTTACAAAATAATATAGATCAATAAATATAAATTATTTACAACAAGATAGCGGAAATACATTAAATATTTATTCAATACAAAGATTTGAAGATAAATTTCCGCAAAGTAACGCCTGATTCAATCAACTATCTTTAGACATCATTATCTTAATATGAGCGTTATTAATAAGATCCAAGAAACACAACGAGCTATGGAGAGGATAGCCCTCTTCACAGCTCGTAGTCTCTCTGCAAGATTGAATCAGCAATGAGAAGATCCGTGAAAGAACCAGTTATCGACATTTAAGCCTAGCGGATTGGCAATTGGGTTGAAGCGGCAGTGGGCATTGCACATAGCACGGAGGAGTGATGACCTCATTAAGACCGCGAGATCGTGATGGATGTCCAGCAGCGACGTCCTGATGGATGGATTAGATCATCGACACGATAAAGTAGAAAATACTATATATTAGAGTTGACAATTTTTTGATGTCCTTTTGTTACGGCTAACCGAGAGCCGATTAACGAAAACAAAAATAAAATCAACTAAGAAATAAAGGAGTTACAAGTATATTTATTTTCTGTCTAGACAAAGAGCACGCTATGATAGACTATGACGTCACGGCCCGTAAGTGTAGTACATTCTCCATGTTGCCTCGCCTCGCCATTCGCCATTCTATGTTATACTTTGTGGGAAAGGGACAAGGCATCCCCTCTTTATCCCTACCAAAATCTATAGAAGCTTATACCTCTGAACAATCATTTTTTCAGTTTACGAATCATAATTTATTGAAGAATTCACCAATCCCAAATTTAAATTAACTTTTAATTAATTCAAAACCATGCAACTACCCTACTGTACTGTACTGTACCATCCTTTTTTAATAGTCCACTGCAGGACGTAGGCTTACCCACGGAGGGTGATTGGGCCATATCCACCACGCTGGCCCAGTGCGCGTTGGTGGATTCACATACGCAGTCGAATTTCATCTACGGACGTATGCAGGTTGCCTCACGATGTTTTCCTTCACCGAAAAGCCAGTGGTGTGAAATTCCGTACATAAATTCCAAAGAACTCATTGGTACGGGACCGGGGATTTGAACTCACGACCTCACGACTGTAAGGCGGGTGTCACTACCTCTAGACCACCACGGCTATATACTAGACCACCACGGCTATATATCAACTACCCTATTCTATTGATTTTCAAATGGCCGAGTTTGTAAATGTTATGTTTTTGGCACGTACATGTGAGCTAGACTGATATGAAACTAAAACAATACCCTCATTTTATAGCAAAACTACGCCACGAGAGTGGTGTGAATAACTGAAGATTACTGGGGAAAAACAAGGAAAGTCAACATTACATCGAATTCAGGGTGGTAATGCCATACTAATGGCGATGTTGATGGCATTATCACCCTGAAATCGATGATATGTTGACTTTCCTTGTTTTTCCCCAGTAATCTTCAGTTATTCACACCACTCACGTGGCGTAGTTTTGCTATAAAATGAGGGTAGTGTTTTAGTAATTTATTGTTTTATATGTAGTCTACAACTGCATTCTAAGTATAGACCGAATCAAACTTACTAAAGTCTGTAAAGTTACCTATAAGCTGCGAAATCTCTTCCTTCCACTTTTGACATTTGAATAAATTGCTACTGCACAACCACTTACATCGTGTTCACAGACGACATTCAGTTTGATTCGGGTTATAAAAAGCAAAGTACGGACTATGCATAGCATATAACTCTTTCGCGTCTACGTATTTCGTGAAGGAGTTACTTTCTACGTTTATTTATTAACCACCATCTTACGTGGAACGAGATGTAAAATAACGAGGAGAAAAAAATCAGAAATACCCGAATAAAAAATCACATATTTTATTCTTGCCATCACATGTGATTGATTACATTAATAATACCTAATTAACAGGTGTCCCCTACCCTAGTCCCGTGTTCATTAGACATATATTAGAGATGAGGTCAAATATCGTAACGTAAAGAAAAAATCACAAATACACAAAAAAAATACTCACAAATTTAATTCACGCTATCACAAGTGATTGAAATTATAAATAAATAATGAATAGGTGTCCCCTACCCTAGTCGTGTTCATATATCGGAGTTCAGGTCAAGCAGTACTTTCTCTCCGGGCTTGAAGGCTGGCATACCGAGGTAGGGGCACGTGGCGCAACGGAAAGCATCGCCGAGGTAGCACTGAAATGGAGATGACAATATTGTCAGGACATGTTAGCATAAATTAGTAGTAACACTTAACAGTATTGTACTCTTGCAGCGCCCTAACGGGGTCTATGTTTTGTACTTCAATCAATTTAAGAACTGTTATAATGTACATTTTTTTTTTATTAGTGCCTCCTATTCCCCTTGTGAATACATATTTCAGGGTCTTTTTATAATTATTATTTAAATTTTTACTACAAACTCATATCTCAATGTTACAAATCATCAAGTTACAATTTTTAGTCTAATTTTAATTTTATACATTTAGTAAGTATTCTTATATTAAATTGTCATAAAATAAATATGTCAATAGTTCCCAACTTCAAATATATTTTATAGTTTATTTTTACATTTATGCCGTACTATTATTTTATACTGCAAGTATCAATATTTGTCTTGATTCGTAAATATATATATATAAATATTATACTGCAAATATAAATAAGTTAGCTATAGAGTGTGTCAGTCATGAGAATAATTATAAGCGTGTATGTAATCGTCCTATGTGCATACTTATGGGTCGAAAGGCCCATACGTAATGTACATTACATTGTCTATAACATAATCCGTACCATATGGAAGCCCCCCTTAATATATTTTATTTTAATTTAAATATTTATTTTTAAAGGGAATATACAACTTGACATTCTGTAAATATTTCAAGCCGTTATTAATACCGAGCAAAAAATCACGTTTATTGTATGGGAGCCCCCTTAAATATTTAATCTATTTTAATTTCATTATTTGTTTTTAAAGAAATTAATTAAACTAAATATTCTGTGTTATTTCAAGCATTTACCTGTCACCGTTATTAATATCATGCGAAAAAAGGCTAAAAATTCAGGTTTGTTGTATGGGAGCCTCCCTTAAATATTAACTTTTTTTCTGTGTTAGAATTTTTTTAGTTATAGCGGCAACAGAAATACATTATCTGTGAAAATTTCAACGTTCTGGTTATCACCGTTCCTGAGATACAGCCTGGTGACAGACAGACAGACGGACGGACAGCGGAGTCTTAGTAATAGGGTCCCGTTTTTACCCTTTGGGTACGGAACTCTAAAAATCAATAAATTTTAGACTTGTTCGATATGACAGCTTTGGTAAGCAATGTTATAGCAAGTCATGTTATCCTTAAACCTTCTCGCATACTACAGGACTAATCGCATATCCAGCGTCTGCCCGTGACCACGACCGAAACAATTTGGTTGAAACGTCGGGATGGTGAGGTATTTATTAATCTCGTATTTTTAGTGCGCGATTAGTCCCGTAATGCAACATTCTTATCATCAACGGACACTTTTTTACTTAAATGCACAGATAAAAAAGTGAATAGCGGGGCGAATCGCCCAAGACTCTTTTTGAAGGTCCCCATTCGCCCCGCTCCAAACGCCGCAATACCTACAACGTCGTCTTCGTTTCAGCTATAAAACGTCAGCCTTAGGAAGACCGGTGGGTAGCGGGTTGCATCCAGCGCGATCCTGCATCTGATCCTGGTCTTAATGAGGTCATCCGTCCACGTTGTGGGTGGACGTCCTACGCTGCACTTGCCGGTACGTGCTCTCCAATCGAGAACTTTACGACCCCATCGGTCACCAGTCCTTCGTGCTATGTGCCATTTCAAATGACAACGGACAATGTGACTTGGCGTAATTACGACAAGCGTACGTCAAGACCACCTACACGATGGGTCACCGAAATCAGACATGTATCTGGTACATAATGCATTAATGAGATTGGCCAGACAGGGGACAGTGGCACGAGGGATATCATATCCAGCAATGACTTGAAAAACGTTGCAACTGATGATTATTTATCAATACTGCACACGCTCCTCTTCAGAATGCAACATGTATTTGCATCAAACATTTATCTTTGTGATAAGCATTTCAAAAATCTGAAGCGAACACAGGATTTGAACCTGCCCCTTCGGATCACTAGCCCGACGCTCTAACCAACTGAGCCAGCCCGCCGCCTACGCAAGCGTCAAATTTTTGAAGTGCTTACATTACACCAACTTATAGCGTTGGTGGCGCCACCTGTGATACCCGTATTAGACAGGTTATCACTCAACTAGAAGTTATTAGAATTAATCTAGTGTGGAAAGCACTCAAAATAAAATCATAACATGTATTTGCATATTCTAACAACAATTATATTGCATATTATAGCACTGCGCAGTGCTACGTTGTAACGTCACTGTTACTTAATTAGTTCAATCAATAAACTGCGAACACTTTTGTCTCTTAAAACCACTAATATTTAAAATAATTACCCGAGCTATGATAGGCTTTATCCAATATCTATACAACCTATCTATTCTTCCTAAAGTCTGTATACATAACGTAAATAATAAAAAGTTTATCTTATTATGGGTACTAAAGAGTGAAAAAAAATAAGTGATTGCCCCCTCGACCTTAAAATTTAGCAAACTAAATTTTAAGGTCGAGGGGGCAATCACTTATTTTTTGAGAGGAAGTGCATAAAAAAGTGCCTACGTGACTTAATGCACATACTCGTAGTTTCAATGCTCGTAGTACGTATTGTAAGTTTGATTTGAAAACAATACACTCGTACCTAGCGAATAGGAGTATTGTTTACAACGAAAATGTGTTACGTTCCCACAGAGTGTGTGACACAATATTTGTTCAGTGACCTAATTGGGGACGAGGTACCTATTATTTTTAATACAGTAGTTTTTATGAGTTACACACATAAACGGCAAGAACTTAAAAATACTACTAATTTTGTTTTACAACCAAAATAGAACACTGTAAACAACCAATCAGACAGCTGTTTCCAAGCGCAATTTAAACTAAGCAATGAATGTCTCGTATTTTATTTTATATTTTGTATTTTTCTCGTCTCGTTCCACAATAAGTAGCAAAATCTTTAGCACCTAGCAGATTAGGCGCTTTATCTTCTTTCCTTTCTTGAAAATCCATGCTAGTCATAGTTCCGTAGAAAATCAGGTCTCCCCTAGATTGAAAAACATTTGGACCCAGTCAACTGTCGCTTGAACTTATTCGCTGAGATTTTAATGCATCTCTTGCTAGGATCGAATTGATTGCTGTGGGTATGACTGGTTGTTATGTAAGGGGGAGATCGAGTTTGGCAGCTTTCTCACTCGCGCATTTCATTATCCGTCTTTCAACTCGATATTTCCCTTCATCGATGTGTAAAACATATTGGCTACGAGAAAGGTTGATGTTGAAATAACAATATGATAAACGGAAGGAACATGCTCTGCCAACCCGAGCTTGTATTGTACCGGCCTTTATAGCCTTCCGCTGAACATAGGTCTACCCACGGTGGGTGCTTGGATTATTTCCACCAGACCAGCCCAGTGCCGCTTGGTGGATTCAAATATTCCATCGAGTTTCTTCTACGGACGTGTGCATTGTACAGGTTACCTCACAAAGTTTTCCTTCGCCCCAGCTAGTGGGACAAGAAAAAGAAGATAAGAAGTATTGAACATACGCTTCCACATGAAGACTTGGGCGTGTCCTTGACCTCGCCGCGAAGCTCCTCGGCCAGGCCACAGGAACAGTCGGCGCACGCCTTCCGCTTTCCCGTCGTCGCGCACACTGAAACCATTACAATTGAAAATTGTACATATTTTCCCGATAGTTTTGCATTCTTTCATCATCATCACAGATATACCAGAGGGGTGACGCTGTTGTAATTTGAGGCAATCTTCAACCACACAAATATATGGAAAATCTGGCCGCATGTCATTTTTCCATCATTATTTTAACAGGATAATTAAAGATCTGCAACAAATCGTTAAAAGCCAGACATCCAAAAGTCTCCTGCAAGATATCGTTATAACCGATAAGGTTGATATAGTGAGCTGATCAGCCGTAGGTACGTCTCACCTACAGAGAGTTTTAACGAAGCAGGAAGTTGGTCGGGCACATGTATGGATAGAATCCGTAGACCTTACTGTAGAGCGATATCAAGGCCCTTTAATTTACTGAATATTGTATTCTTAAACTTCGTAATATACTAAGCGCCACACAAATCGGCGGATGGGAAGTTATGCGCAGAGCCCAGCAAAAGCCGAAATAAAGGTATGCGCGGGAGCCAGAGAGACGAGATGCCGGGGCACACCCGCCCGCCAACCTCATGCCTCCCGCGCGCTCCCCACGCCCGTAACACCACTACGGCACGCGGTGTCGGAATTGTGCACACATGCGCAATAATTAGCGAATCACGGCGAAGTGTCATCTGCGGCTAACTTCTCATCCGTCGATTTGTGTGGCGCTTAGTATACTTACAATGATATGAAGACTGCGTAGGACCGACAAGGTCAAACGGCTGGATTGAATGAAAGGAATACATCGGATGCAAGCCCTTTCCTAATAATCTAATTGGAAAAGAGCTCTATGTCTCCCCGCAGTCCCTGGGTGTTCGCGGCCTGTAGTTGGAAGCGCCTTGCATCCAGTGCTTTCCTTAGGTGGTCAGATCATCTATCTGACTAGGTAGTCAGTGGACGTCCTATATGACACTTATATTTTACAGAGACCAACAATTACATTATCGTTACGTAAATAATTTTTGTGTTCCCAGCACAACGTAAACAATATTATGCGAAAAAACCCTATCGGCAGATAAACTACTGTCCGGTAACACCGATATCGAAGCCAAATTGCTAAATTGCGGTCACTTACCGTTGACGTTGTTTACAGACAAAGATGGCAATGACTCTACATACCTACCAACTTTTATAAAAATTGACTAGAGGAGCCACAATCGTTATCACCGAAAAAAAACTGTTACGCTCTCGTACAAAAAAATAACTTCACTCATTTAGCCACTGCTACAGATACGCTGGTACTATACATGAATGACTTGGCGTAGAATACTCAGTAGTTTGTGTAGAGATACGTCATGAGGTCGTAGTCATTATCCAATGGAGCTCGCGACACAAAACCTCAACGCGCACGTAGCGCAGAATGTGGCAGTGTGTCAACTCCGATGATGCAAGTGTGGTGAGTCACGCACACTTGTTTACATGAGTGCCATTGTTATAGAGCCGAAGTTTTTCGCTGCAAGTTCCAAGTAAAAAGTATGTCGTATATGACATTATACTCCGACCTATAAGTCGGGTAGCAGTCAGAGTTTTTAGGCCACTCGAAAGCCTCTGACATGGCTAAATAGTTAGATTTCAGATCATTTATTGGCAATCTATAACGTGTCAGTCATAGTTAAACGGATCCACATATCATTCGAGCGACGGTAGCTCTCAGTTGTAGAACCCGCGTCACCTATCCGAAGACTTATCATGCTGACTGCTTAGTCAGTTAGTCATGTTTTAAGATTAACATAGGTACTAGCTTAGTTTTTGACTAATAACACACCAACTTAATGTTAATTATTTCATTAATTCATTCATTTCAGTAATAGATGGCTTAGTCAATGTAGTCTTAATACATACAATAAATTACTGTCATACATGCTGTGTCGTTTCTTACGAAAATGAGAGGAAACACGCATACCTATTGGATAATCTGGTTTCTATCTAGATGGCTTACTGTAAATTACTATACTGTGGCTATGACGTAAGCAGATCTGATACAGATTTGTAGCGTAAAACCTCAACAATGTTTAACAGATAGGAACACTTGATGTAATGTTATGTTATCAGCAGTTAAAATTCAATCTATTTGGGTTATCTTAAGGATTAACTTTTATT
Source organism: Hypomecis punctinalis (assembly GCA_949316475.1). NCBI lineage: Eukaryota > Metazoa > Arthropoda > Insecta > Lepidoptera > Geometridae > Hypomecis > Hypomecis punctinalis. The sequence continues at coordinate 15,349,836 of OX438810.1, forward strand.
TGATAAACAAACATGAATATGTCCTCACTGATGAATTTATACACACAGAATTTAGAAATATGATAAAATTTTATACATACAATTTTATACAAATTTTTCAGAAATATACAGAATATATTAATGTTATCAGTAGATATTGCATACAAACACAACCTGTTTGGGTCTATATAAAAATAAGGATAATGATCAGTTATGTAAGAACAAAGTGAATTAGCAGCATATAATTTTTTTCCCTCTAAGAGTTTTTTGAAAAGTCTTATTGAAAAGCAATTTAGAGAGCCAGTATCTTATGGTTGTAAATAGTCAATATACTGAATAGGACATTTAATGACCAAAGGAACCATTGAAGCTCTTGTAATAAAGCTCTAAGGATCAAGCATTTTTCTTCATTATAATTTTAACAAACTCTTTTGTCAAACCAGTTTTAGGCCAGGTTTTATAGTGTAAAATAAATTTAAAAAAAAACTGTACCAAGTGTTGCAAGTAAGTCATTTAAGGTGACTGATCAAGTTGTTAAACATATTGAACAATTGAACATATTCAGTATACACTGCTTGCCTATAAACAAATAAATAAATATTGTAATGTATTATTTCAATTCAATATTTCATGATAGTCGGCCATAAGTGTTTATTTATGTCAAAGGCCTTCAGGCAGCCTAAATACTCTGACACCAGAGCTAGCCACCCGGCCTATACAAACTTACTTACTAGTATTTTTTTTTTCAAAATAGTGTTTATTGAACCAATACATGAATCAATGTTTTTTCCTGTATTTCAAATACATATAACATGCAGCAGATACACAATTATATTTAGGGTCTGGCAGTTTGTGGTATGAACTATGAAGCTCATTATGTAAGTAAGTTCATATTGGCATATGGACCCTGGTATCAAGAATTTAAAGCTGCCTGAAGGCCTCTGACATAGCTAAAAGGTTAAAACAACCAGGACCTACAATAATTGTGTCATATGAGCCACAGAATTGCTTACCTCTGAGTGATTCCTGGTCAGGTTTCTTGAGATCCTCTTCATCCAGCAGCTGGTCATCATCAATAATGTCGTCATCATTGTTCCCTGTCCATGCTGCTTCCACTGTGTCGTCCAGTTTCCATACAGTTGGTTTCGCTACTTTGCCATTCAGTTTTAAAGATGCTTTTGAACCAACCTGGAAATTAATTTGAAACATGAGGTTTAGTCCTATGCAAATATAATCAGACCAGTTTAATATGCTTAATTTGCTACTGTTAAGGTTTTTTACTGTAAGAGTAAGAGCTGTATTATTATATTTTCGAAATTTATCAGAATTTATATTCGTTCCATTTCGATAAAAAATATATTTAACTAGATTTTATATCCATATCATATAAGTTCAAGCAACAACAGAAGAGAGAAAGCTTTGTAGAACTGCAGGCAATTATGTAAAATGTTTAATGGCAAAGATGCAGTAGACAGAAGCCAAGAGACCGGCCTAGCCTAGGTTGGGACCCACAGTTAATTTTCAGAAAAAATAGGTACAATATTGATGTAGTGAACTTTTATTGAAATCATTAGTTTATCTCATGTTTTTGGTAAATAAAATTTTCTTACTTTCTTTCAATATTCAGCGAATAGTGCAACATAGTAGTTATAGATAATGATTTAATGTATGATGTTAAACTTACCTCAAATTTAGGTTTCTCAGCTACATAAATACCTTCAGGATCTTTAGTAATATTCACAAAACCATTTAACTTGAGTGAAGTGTTCAGATCTGTGTTGTCTTTAAGAATTAGTTTGCCGCTCGGCTTGAGGAGCTTGATGATAACTGCTAGTAGGTTGTCACTGTGTGTTACTGAGTGTGGAGCCATGAGGTTTGAGATTACTACGTCGAAGGATGAATGTGATCTTGATGCTGAAAAGATAGTAATTGTTTATAGAGCTAATCTTAATTTTAAAACGTCAAGCAAATATCTACAGATCCACATTACCTAAGTGAAAGTAGTAAAAAATGTCCAAGTTTCGTCATACATACCAACTTAGATATTTACATTATTAGTTTACTACTACTACATTTTTAGTTTTCTGGACACTCAACGTTTTGTCACCTAATTAGGGCTTGTAACTGAACACGTTGACATCGCGCAGCATTGTAGTCAGCTTGCAATCGCCTCACGACAAACTAAAAAGCCTGCCCGATAAGTAGCTTAGGCAGAGTTTTGGCTCGGACACCTTTTTTGCATGAATGTAAATATAGATATTTGCTTGAAGACAATGATTGGCACGACAGTAACTTAGCACTTATTTGCATTGCCCTACTACATATAAGTATAAACTTCTTGAGGCAAAGCTGGCTATGAGCTAACGAAAATTCAACTAGATAGGAACCATAACTTGGTTCTTTTATGTAAAAACCTCGAGTTTTCATGACATGGCAAGACATTTTGTTGAGTTGAACTTACATTCTGTAATCATCTCAGAGTTTTCCAGAAACACTGCACCATTCACTGCAAGACCCTGAATTTGTTCGACAAACTGTTTAATGCTGTTTTGATCGCCGTCTTTCCAAATAATCAACACGCTATCACCGCTCTTAACTGTATTCATTTTGGTTGAAGTGGTTTAAGTCTCAATGTGCAAACTTGATTTTTAAATCTCTCAAAGAATTATTACAATAAATTCTGTAAATAAAAACGTAGTCACTAGCGTATGCCACGAAATACTTCAAGTAAATGAAAACTGAAAACGTGAACAAAACATCTGAGAACGTGAAGTCGAGAACTGACATTTGACAGGTACATATAATACATTACACGGAATAAAGCCATCTATAATCTAAGAATAAAGCTGACAAAAATGTTAAATGCGTGCCGCCAAACAAGTGTGCTATGGTTCCGTAGCTAAAAATTAGTGGTGCGTAGTACGTGGTGACGTAGCGCAATGGAGTTATTTGCTAACTGATGAATGCTGAGACGTTCTTTTTTTAGGTGCGTTCGGATAGCCTAACTATGGAAAAATTAACAGTTAAAAACGCCAACAACGATTACATTCAGCGTTTGTTTTGAGAATGTGTGAGCAAAAGTGGTATTTTTAACTGTTTTCATTTACCGTTCGGATACTCAAACTATTTAATTTTTAACAAATCATTTATTGCAACATATGAAAGGACATGTCCTCAAAATGTATGGAGGCTGGTATAATAATAAACAAAAATTCGAACCACTACACTCGTTACATTTCGAGAAAGTTCATATTTTTCCGAGTCTATTACATAAGTTAAAACCAAAAAAGAGCCCTCCATTTTTTTTTAAATTAATTTTGAATCTTTTAGGATAAATAAATATATTTGGCTCAATAAGTTGTTTATCTCTAGCAACCCTGATTAAGCAACCTCCAAATTGTTAAATAGAAGCATTTTTATCAATTAGACACAGTTTTTAAGTGATTTTTGTCACATTGTACCTACTGACTGGTCACACTAGTAGGTTATAATTTTTAATTTTAGCAAATTATCATAAGAATGTGGAAGAATCAGCTACGAATGCAGGTAAAATGTAAAAATAGAAGCACTTTATTATTGCTAAACTAGAAAAAATACAAAGCTGTATTATTATTTTTCATACAATTTGTTTTTCACATTTAAAAAAAATGGAGGGATGAAAAAATCTAAATTTAATATTTTTGAGAAGCCCATAAATCGAGCTTTCAAATGATGTATATATCATCTTGGTTCGATTTTTCTCTGAATAATATACCACTCGTGGACGTCACCTTTACATGCAGTTCGTAATCAACATATTTGATATTATTGTTTTGGAGTTATAATCAAAATTCTCAATTTCTACATGCTGTTCACGATTATTTAAATAAGATTTAAACCAATCATGTGCAATAAGGAAGTTTCCCGTTTTCTAGTTTTATTTTTATTAAATTACACTAAATCTGCAATAAATTATGGTGTTTTTATTTTTCAATTATCTTCAAAAATGATGGAGTTATGAATTTTTAAACATGACCGCATGAAATCAAAAAACCTCGCGACGGATTTACGCGTGTGACGTCATTCGGCTTCAGAGCCACGCCGTGGGTTAGGCGGGAGTAAGGAAAAAAGGAAATAAAGTGCTTCATTCTATGTCGGGTATTTTTCTAAGTCACGAATACGTTCTACAATATCATTGTACTTATCTTTATGTTATGATCAACATTTACTATGGGACTAACCTCCCAATATAACGAATAAAAAGTCAGCATTCCCATAATTTTGTCGTGAGTAAATGAACTTTATATCTAAAGGGAACAAGACTTGGTGTATGTGTCTAGTGTACTGCGGTTTTTACATCTGTAACTATTAACTAGTAGCTCTCCAAACAGTAGACCTCGCAAGTATACATTTTCTCGTAATAAGTTCTCAAAAATGCACAACTTTCACAGGTAAATATATTCTTAATCATAAAAATGGTAAGGTTCTTTACTAAGATATTATTGTATATTATGGGACTAAGTAAGTAAGTTTGTATAGGCCGGGTGGCTAGCCCTGGTGTCAGAGTTTGGGACTGATCCCCTATACAGGGTTAGCTAGCTAGAACTGGTGAAGCGTAATATATTTTGTTCTAATAAAATACTTTAGATAATTTTTTCAAGGCTTTATTTTCTAGTCCCAATAAGTTGTCAAGTGCGTGTCAAGACATGCGTATGATAGGCTTCCGTAGACGTGACGATGATTATGATGATGATAAAAACCAATTTTTAAGATGGTTGATTACTAGGAAAACGTAATTTAGTATGAATTCTTGGTTGCCTGGGAGAATTCGCTTAAAGCGATAAGGCCACCAGTTAGAAACCTATTAATTGTATTGTTTTGTCCCTGTAATTTCTTTATGTTATGTGGTTGTCTAATAAAGTGTTAGTGTTGTTTGTTTGTATGAAATATACATGTGAGGTCGATGACCTCTAATGTTTAAAAATTTCAATTTTTTCTTTATAGCTCTAAAATTTATGATTCCACAGTGCTCAAAATAATTTTCAGGGAAAGTTTTTAATATGGTCTGTAAACGGCGTCCGTTCGTTACACGGACATAACGAAGTTTTAAGGGTTCCTCGTTTTACTACGAAACCCTAAAAATGACTGAACAAAGTGATAGCTGTCAAATTCTAGAATCCATATTAGGGGTGCGTTCCAAAACGTTTAGCTGTTTGTCGGGTGAATTTTACCGGATGAATTTTGGTTTCGGAACTAGGCTGTATAGGGTGAAAATCACACGGAGCGAATTATGTTTTGGAACGATCTTGGAAAAAAGAGCTACCTAAGTGTTACCATTTATGCAATAAATGTTCCTTTTGTTTCTTTACCGATACTTTTTCTACATTTGATTTTTTGTTTTTATTTATGTAGGTCATCATTTCCTAAAATGGTATATTAATTCTCAGTAAAAATTCTTCTGTAAATAGGTACTTATCATGAAAATTATCCTTTTTCTAAGAAAATGTTACTTTTCGATCTGTCGTACGTTTAAATCGCACAAAAGCTCTGGTAGCACCGGCAAAGCTTCGTCAGCGCGCGAAATTCAATTTTTCTTAGGTTTTATGTCAAGATGTGTATGTGGAGATACAATACAGTCTCTTCACGGTTGTTTTGCCTTTGATATTTGTCACTGTCTCTACCAAGTCATTACACACAATCACAGGTTAGAGAGAGACACAGTCATGGGTATCAGAGAAAGCTACTTCACGTAGCTGTGAACGGACTGTACTCATGTATAGTCATTTTACGAAAATAAGTAGTTTTGACTTAGTACATACATAAAATCCGAAATAGTGAACAGTCTTTATACAAAACTGATAATTCTAGTTGAAGAGAATTTGAATTTCGCGCGCCGATCGAAGATATATGCCCAAAAAAGATCTTTGATTAACAACAGCATTATCTTTTATGTAATAACTAATTTCATCTTTATCCAAAATGCTTATAATATTTTGCCGTTGCAGTACACCTAGTTTAGTGTGAATTGGAATGATAAAATTTTCAATTTATTTTTCCTCAACCGCTTGTTTTCATTATAACTTCTCTCGTTACGTCAATTTTGACAGCAGAGTGAAATTCAACTCTGATTTTACCAGGGTGAATTATTTCAACTGGCAGGTGGAATTTCACTCTGTCGGAGGCGTTCCAAAACATTAGAGTAAAATTCACCGTTGCGTTTTGGAACCACCATAAAGCGAATTTCACCCTTCACCGAGTGAATATTGCCTGTTTTGGAACGCACCCTAGGATGACATGTCAGGTCTCAAAGTGACAGCTGTCAAACTTAAATGCGGTTTATTTCTGTAACTAACGATTTTAGACCATTGCTGTCTTCACAAAAGTGATAGAACTCAACAATATCTATATTTCGGATGACAGCTCTTTAAAGTAATTTATCTCAGTAACTGTCGTTTCTATACCGTTACTTTAGGCACAAAATTGATAGAGCTCAACGAGATCTACATTTCGGATGACATCTGTCATGCCACTCTAGTATGAATTCTATAATAATATGCCATATAATGGCAAATGTCACTTTCACATCTGTCATTTTCGGAACTAAAAAATAAGTCCTGAAAAACCTATTACCTACAATGACTTTATAAGAACAAATATTAGGCTGAGAAGTTTTGAATAACCCTACACAGGGGATTAGTCCTATAGTAAAAGTTGGTCATAATTTACAATGATATTTTAGGACAGAATATTGTAATTATGAATATATTTGCCTGTGCAAGTTGTGCATTTTTGAAAACTGATTACCAGAAAATGTTCACCAAAATGTAAACTTGTGAGGTCTACTATTTGAAAAACTACTAGTCAATATATACAGATGTAATAACCGCAGAACAGTAGGTACACACGTCAAGTCTTGTTCCATTTAGAAATAAAGTTCATTTACTCAGGACAAAATCATGGGAATGCTGACTTTTTATTCGTTATATTGGGGGGTTAGTCCCATAGTAAATGTTAATCATAACATAAAGATAAGTACAATGATATTCTAGAACGTATTCGTGGCTTAGAAAAATACCCGACATAGAATGAAGCACTTTATTTCCTTTTTTCCTTACTCCCGCTTAACCCACGGCGCGGCTCTGAAGCCGAATGACGTCACACGCGTAAATCCGTCGCGAGGTTTTTTAATTTCGTGCGGTCATGTTTAGACATCCATAACTCCGTCATTTATTAAGATATTCGAGTATTTTTTTTCACTGTGTCTAATATAATTCTAACGTCCTTAAATGTATATAATTATTTTTAGTTTTTATGATAAAGGAAACTTCCCTATTCCGCGTATCCCTGAGTCTTGCATTGTATCTAATAATATATTATATTTTATATTAGCATACACCTTCGTCAAATCTAATAAAAGGCCGATAGCATACTTTTATATATAATTAATTGATATTTAATTAATATTGGGAATCATGAAACAGACTGAATTTTTCGCAAAAAGAAGGTAAACGCTTTTGCATTACTTTTTCGAATATCTTAGAGGACGTGGGTAGAAGAGCTATGCGTCTATAATTATGGGGATTTAGTTTGGATGACTTTTTGTGTATTGGTTTGATTATAGCGGTTTTTAATAAATCGAGGAAGGTACCTTCAATGAAAGATTGATTAATTAGTAGATAGTAAGGTAAGGTTAATTCTTCGGTACATTTTTTTTATCAATATAGGCGGAAATTCATCTATTCCGTAGCTATATTTGCTTCTTAGACCTTTGATTGTAAGATAAATCCGAGGAGTGGGAGGGGTTAAATAAATTGTTTCTTTATATCTCATACGCGATGTGCGGCTATTGATGCCGGGCGGGTGGTGGCTCATCCCCTCACTCGCACCGATAGAAGCAAAATCACAGTTCAAGGCGTTTGCGACCTGTTTGGGTTCTGAAACCACACTATCATTTATTTAACCCCACTTAGTTTAACCTCAACCCTAACCCCATTTAGTTGTATACTTATTCGTATTTATTTCTTAAATATTTCTATTTATCCGTTCGTTAATTGTTTTCCACATATGTTTTGTTTTCCGAATTTTTCATTTCGCGTATAAACTGATTTCGTTTTGATTTATTAATCGTTTTTTTAGAAAAGCTCAAAATCAGTTAATAATGCCATCGTGAACTGCTACTTTTGACCCACCTGTGGAGGTGGGTTCTTTGTGATCGTTTAAGTTTGACGTTTTAGCATTCGTTTTGGGATATGAGCAAAAGTAGTATTATTGGCGAAATGTGCAAAATTCCCAAACCGAACGGTTTACATCAACGCTTCTTCTTCTACTTGTCGATGATCCAAATAATATTGAAGTGAGAATTTATAAGGTCTTTTCCCAGTGCCTTGCCACTGCCACTCCGCGAGGGGAGACGTGTGCGTGTGCTTCACATCAACGCTAATTTTGCAAATGTCAAAAATGGCATCGAGCCCGAAACGAACGCACCTATAGTCATACACACCGTCAAAGTGGACGATGTTATTATCGGACAGAAAAACGATTTAATTATCATAAAATGCATAGAATATCTATCTATTTATATATGGGTTGCCTGGAAGAGATCGCTTCCAGCGATAAGGCCGCCTTGAGCTACACTAATTAGTTTGTCCATGTATTACTGTTGTCTTATATTTTACTGTGAACAATAAAGTGTTTTCTATTATATTCTATTGTAACGCAGTAGTAAGCCCGTTGTAGGTATGGAGTAACTATGATGTAATCTGCGGTGTATACGCTTCTGGGAAGCTCTATTGTTTTGCGTTTTTTATTGGTGCCTTTTGTATTCGGTTTTATGGCTTTATGACTCGAGCGGGATCAGTCTTTGTATTTCGTCTATTGTCTAGTTTATTTGTTGGGTCTTTACGTATTTGAAAAACAATAGGGATTCTCGAACTTTCAAGTTGTTTACTTGTTAATACAATAGCATTTATTAAGATCGAGTAATGTTGCGAAATATCTCGTAGGTTCGAGACTGTAGGAAATAACGGGTATAAATACGCCGGCCGACCCTTGGAGTTCAGTTTATTCGTTTACCGTCGAAGCGATAACTACTCGGGTTAGAGTGCGATACCAGTGATTGTGAAGTGACTAGCTTGTGTGAATATCAGTGCCAGTGTAAAGTGTTTGTGCGAACCAGTTGTGTCGTGTGTTTTTGTGATTTTTGTGAAGTGATTGTGTGGAATAAAGTGCAAAGTGAATAATCGGCGTTTTAACTGACTATCCAAGAACCCATCTCGTAACACTATTTTTTCATACAAATTACTAGCCAACGAAAAAACGAAAGAAGTTCTCAAGTCAACGTGTGTGTACATAATATATTTTTTTGATTCTGAGATGGTATGAAGTTCGCTGGATCAGCGACCAACAGCAACAGAACTCCTCCTAATAAACGACTATCTAGCAGGAATATCATTGTCAAAATTATTGTTTTATATAAACAATTTAAATCACAAAAATTGGAGAATAGATGATAAACTCTTTATTGCACACCAAGAAATAAACAAAAAGAAGAAACAAAGATACATAAACAGTGTTACAATGGGCGGCCTTATCGCTGATAGCGATCTCTGCGAGACAACCTTAGTTGAATATTAGAAACATCCGGGCCGGGTGTATGTACATCAGTAATACGTCCCCCATATTACTTATGTACAAGTGTGTGTATCAACATTTGAGTAAATGTGGCCAAATGTAGCCCTAGTACTTATATACATACTCGTATTTTATTTTAAAAAAAAGAATATTATTTCTGACTTTCGAACGGCTTGGACGTATGCGGACAGATTGAATGGGGAATTTGTTAAGTTCCGTATACGTTCTAGCCGTCTCTATACTATAGTCCATAAAATTTAACTTGATCTCTGCGACAGTTGCATATTGACATATTTAGTGTTGAGATAGTGGTGGAAAAAAATCGATTTTCAAACAATGTTGTAATAAAATCGAATGATTAGTTGAAGGTGAGAAATTGGATTTTATTAACTTACTATTATTTAAGATCAAGTATGTACACATGTAAATATTGTTATGATATTAATTAAATAAAATATAATAATGTTACGATATTATTTGTCGACGTATTTCACTATTATCGATGCTAATGTAACATATAATTGGGTTTAATTTAATTACAAACTTTACTAAATTAAACGAATATTTTATTAAAAAATACATTTATTCTCTTAACAGAGTACACCCAAAATCCACATCTGATTCAGTTTCTGAATCGCTAGAACAATTATGTAAATTTATAATGAATTCTTGTTCGCATATATTATCAAAACGGACATCCCGCACCCAATCTTCCTCCATTGTTCTTCTACATTTGGTTACCACCTTTTTCCAGTCTTCGGCAGATACATTGTCGACCGCACTTTTTAATAATTGCAACATTTTATTTGCTGTGAAAGGCGGCGTTGTGTTGTGTCTGGCAGCGTGACCTTAAAAGAAAACTTATTTTTAGTAGCATTAATTATTCCTTAGTTAATACTTAAAGAATCTATCTAACTTAAATTCAAGCAAACAAACCTTTGACTTGGGCCCAGATAAACTCGATCGGATTATACTGGCAGTGGTACGGGGGTAGTCTTATGACGGTATGACCCTTTTCGTGGGCTATATCATCTAAGACGTACGTTGGAGTGCTAGGTTTGTGCAGACCAACGAGTTTTAATAATTCATTTTTGAGCATAGTTTCATTGGCCTCTATTCCTTTTTCTTGAAGCCATGCAATGATTTCTAATTTTCTGTTTCCCGAAGTTGGTGGTTTGTGCTTTTGGACCGAGTGATATGGGGCGTTATCCATAATGATGCAATGTGGCTCCTTTAAATTATCTAATAATTTTAAAAACCACTCTTTAAATTTTTCGAAATTCATTTCCTCGTGGTATTCAGTGGTTTTAGTTGATTTGAATGCCAATAGGCAATTAGGCACAAAACCTGATGACGTCCCAGCATGAGTGATGATTAATCTTTGACCTTTACCTTCGGGTGCTTTGGTGGTTGATTGTGCAGTATCATCGGTCCAAGCTTTGGATACGGTGTGATTGGCGTTTAGCCACGTCTCGTCTAGAAACACTACTTTGTCCCAATTTCTGATATTTTTGACTTTTCGAAGAAAATTCACGCGAGCAACAGCAATGTCGGTTCTTTCCATTATAATTTTTCTTTTGTCACTTTTTTTATAGGAAAAACCAATATTTTTCAGTATTTTTGATAAAGATGGCAAGCTTCCCGTGAACAAGTCTGCGTCTTTGAGAGACGTGGCAAGGTTTTTCAATGTAGGCAATTCACCCCGTGTATAGTAACCATATACATGGTTGCGAATAGCAGCGGCGTCAAAGTCGTCAATGTTTGTGATAGGAGCAGCCCTTTTCCTTTTTTTATTTGGCTTCGCAAGTTTTTTGTCCTCGTCTTCAGTCAATGCTGCGGTTGAAAATTCGCCACACTTTTCTTTGTTGATGCGAATTACTGTCGCACTCCCAATGCCAAGAGCATCCGCAACTCTATCACAAACTTTCTCCATGGGTAATAGCGGTCCGCCATTTTGGTTTTCTCGCTCAAAATATTCACGTAAACGAATCACAAACTCACGACTTTGACTGTTCAAAACAGTTTTCGTCGTTCTCTTTGGCATTATGCCAACAAGAAACTAACAATTAAAACAAAACTCAACAAATTAACAGCAATAGTAACAAACACAAAGTGATGATAACTGAACGGTTCGTATCAAAACTGTCAAACAAGATGGCGGCGTGCCTTTTTTTTAGTTTATGGCCTGGTAACACGGCCTTTGCGCCAAATGTTAACATGAGTAGGTGAGAATTTGGATTCAATTTACTCACTATTATTTGAGATCAAGTATATACACATGTAAATCATGTTATCATATTAAAATATACAATAAAATTAATGATAAATTAAGTTTTATTTAAAATATCGTCAGTATAAACTATCGATATTTTAATTAAAACGCTATCTAAAACTCTGTGGTCACGATCATTCGTCGCCCATCACTAGTCGCCATGCCCATAAAGTATGACATTGACAGGAACTGTCTGTACTATTAAGAAATTTAGGACTTCACAGGCGTGATTTTTCTGACAGCTGTCGCAGAGATCAAGTTAAATTTTATGGACTATAGTTCCTTATATGTTCGAATAATTCGAAAGTCAAATATGAAGCCCATAGGTTGATATATATTTCATTGTATTGTTTGTTCTTGGAAGTAAGAAAGAAAATAGAAGAACCATAGTGAATACTAGACAGGGCGCTAAATAACATTAATTACAAAAATAATAGAGGGCGAGGCAAGTATGAAGGCTCCATCTAAAGGCTCCATCAAACACAGGCGGTACGAGCGGTAGAGCGGTACAGATGCCCACCCGTCTGCTATACCGCTCGTACCGCCTGTGTGTAAAGGAGCCTTGAAAGTGTGAACAGGACGAAACTAATATATTTTATCTCTGTTTGCGTACACGTTTTTTTTTCTGACTACAACTCCCGGCCTAGACGTTGTAAACTACTGTTGAATTAATAATGAGATGCTTAAGTAAATCAATATATTAATGAACTATTAATTACCTATTTTCTATCATTTCTATTAGTATTATGCAGGTTTTTACTATTATCTAGAGTCTAAATATGATAAAATCATATTAACATGTAGGTATATAGCTATCTAAGTATGTATACCACATCTTTTGGAAGGGGTTAAATAAATTGTTTCTTCGTGTCTCACACCCTATACGCGATTAGCCGCGTACCCACCTAGCGCATAGGCTCGCGCGGCAGCCTCGGTGTCCGGATCGCGAGCAATGGCTCCCGCGGCAGCCTCAGTAGTTTTGTTCAATTTACACGAGGCCGCCTCGCGAGGCAGGCTGAGCCATCATAATTCCGCGAGTATTCGTAATGGACAGTCGTGTATTTTCAGCTGCAGCTATTTTCCTAGCTGCTTACTGTTTAAAGAAACGAAAACAGTCACGTATCAAGAAAAAACCTAGACGCTTCTAGATAGAGCAAATGGACTCCTCCTGACTGCCCATGATATCAAAATTACAGAAGACAAACACGGCAAGAGACAAAACTTGAAGTAGCTTCGCGCGCGAGCCAAAACATAACCGTCCCCACCTAACGCACAGCGCTCACTGAGGCACCTTTGAGCGCGTCAAGTTTACCGACAACAGATGGCTCGGGGCCGAGCCGTGCTCGGTCGAGCAAATGCGCGCCCGAGGCAGGCCGAGGCACGTCCACACCAGCCGAGGCATTTGGCTCGCGAGGCTGCCGCGCGAGCCTGTGCGCCAGGTGGGTACGCGGCTATTGACGATTCTAGTAATACTTAACTATGATTTGCTATTAATTTGATTATTTGACTTAGATACAATGAAATATAAATCAAATGGAATTGCCCTAACGACGAGAAAAACCTGCATACCAACCGCACACAATATGCGCAATACACAATAGGCTGCCGCGCGAGCCTGTGCGCCAGGTGGGTACGCGGCTATTGACGATTCTAGTAATACTTAACTATGATTTGCTATTAATTTGATTATTTGACTTAGATACAATGAAATATAAATCAAATGGAATTGCCCTAACGACGAGAAAAACCTGCATACCAACCGCACACAATATGGCTTATTAGTGTTGTTACTACCACACTACACTTATCGATTTCCCCGTACGTATCGATAAAACTATCGACAAATAAATATAAGCCGAATCCTTACTCTTTTAAGTCTGTGGCCGAATCAAACATAATGGCAAACTTTTATTTAAAAAATTACAGATGTCAAGGTTGCAGCTGTCATATTCACGGCAGATGAGTTTTTTGGCGGGAACGTGGAAAAGTCATGTCGCCTCATAGTATTATTTTGTTAAACTTTACTTTACTTACTTTCGTTTGTGTTTTTATCAGTGATAATTAGTGAAAAATTGTGGTATTTCGTTGATTATGAGCTAAATTACGTGCATAAGTGTGGGCAAGTGATATAATGTGACGTATCATGTCGTTCCGTGTTGTTACCAAAACGCCATAGACTCCTCTAGTAAAGTCTCTACTGCGGTGTGGTATGACTTGGACTACGTTTGGACTTGACCGCGACTTTATTGGACTATGACTTGACTACGACACGACAGTGACTATTTTGATACAATATCAAAAAAAAACTTGACACTGGCAAATGCACAATAATACGACTCCAAACAAAAGACGAAGAAAAAGAAGATAACCATAGCTAATTTGACTTTGACATTTACAGCTGTACAAATCACGTGGTATTGTTTTGTTTTCAATATTTCAATTTTTAATTATATTATTTCAACAAAGTACAAACAAAATTCTCATTAATTTGCTATATTTTTATGTTAATCAAACAGAACAGAACCGAAAATAGATTATCGTCATGTTTTACGAAGCTTTTTTAGCTGGTATATGGGCATCTGTCGGCAGCACCCTGGGAAAATTATCAGGATCCTCCAGTATTGTGGTGAGTTAATCAAGGAGCTGGCATGCAACTGTGCCAGCTACTGGCATGTGTAGGTATTCCTGGCTTTATGTTTATTATGTTTATATTTATTCATTAGATTGTCATCTCGTATCTACAAGGGGCCCAAAAGTATTTCCTCTTGTTTTCAGTGATTATTAGAAGTTTTCTTTGTGTGTTAGTATTAATTATCTTTAACACTTTCTATACAGGGTGACAGTTACCTAATATGGGGGAGTCTGCTGGTAACGATGGTGGTAGCGAATACTTGGGGTTGCCGCCACTATCTGCGATCACTTGATGCTGCTGCCAACTCTGTGGCCCCCACTGTCATATCAGCTGCCTCCAGCTATGTATTGTCAGTAAGTACTCATAAGCCGAATCATAAAACTTGGCTGCTTTGATGATAGCTAAAGCTGGTACAAGCCGCGGATAGCCCAATCCCGACTGAACCCCACGTCTTAATGAATTTAGAAAGTATGAGGAAAGGTTTACCTGTAGCTTGTAGCTAATGTAGGGACCTTGTAAGTGTGAATGAGTTTTGTATCAGCGATTTTGCGTGCAAGCGAGATGTATGAACAACACTCGACCAGTCTGTGCAATGGGTCGTAGGGAGTGGATGTTTTAGCAGTTGGAATATTAAGGGAATAAATTACATTTGAATTGATTATATTGGCTATCTATTGTCAGTAAGTACTCATAAGTAGTGCTTGTAGCGTAGTTTGACTAGGTGTTTGTCAGCGATCACCAAAATTAAGCAACATTCTGCACAGTCAGTATTTGGATGAGTGACCGCGGATGGCATTTTCCAACTGAGCGCTACCGTGGCTCGGATGACACGTTAAATTGTAGGTCCCGGTTGTTTTAACCGTTTAGCTATGTCAGAGGCCTTCAGGCGGCCTAAAAACTCTGACACCAGGGCTAGCCACCCGGCCTATACGAACTTACTTACTTTTATTGGCTATCTTTCCCGAACGCTGTGCAGATCCAACCCTGCCATAGAGAATATTTAGGAATAAATACTCATAAATATCAAGTTAGTGTATAGTGGCACCTATACACCAACTTGATATTGATTCTTTCTAATATTCTTATGGATGTTCAATGGCTTTAATATAATAAGTTGCGTTTTAACCATATTCTAAAGTGATTAAATAGTCAAGTTGTACCTATCAAATAGTCAAGTGCTGCAATAAAATTTTGAATTACTGACATTTACTGTAACTATCATTATGCAAGATATGGAAAATGTAAATAATGAAATATAAGATTTTTGTGCTAGGCATACTGCCGGATACAGAACAGTAACCTGGTGTATGTTAAAAGATTACCAATATTACTCTCGGGAACAACAAAATAGGCACTCTGTCTTTAAAATATTGGCATTACAGAGTGAGTTTCTCTTAGTACAGTAATTGAATTAAAAAAGAAATATTTTTTGTACGCGTATGTATGTATTGAAATTGAATTAATTTTTGTAAGCTCTGTAATTTTCATCAATTTAAAAATGAAATTGATTTTTTATGGGATCATCTAGAGATGTTCCTTTCCAGATTGTAAAAAAAACTGATGATGAAAGCCGGTCCACAAACTATGGAGATATAACATAACTCCTATAATAACTATAACTATATAATATGCTTACGCGCTTGCCGAAGAGCGCGTCATGTTTACGACAAAACTCACACTCAGCATACTAGTCATCTATACGTTTCCTTACATCCAAAGAAGAATGGATGGAAGAAATTGCTTTCTGCTATAAGTCCGCCTTTTATAGTGTCAATAAGTGTTGTTGTATTGTATTGTAAAGAGACAGCCAATAAGAGATTAAGAGAAGTCGATCTCTATAATTACCAGTTCGAATTTTATTGTTTAATCACTCTTCAAACATCATCTCGGAAGCTGTACAACTTTATATTATCCCATCTAGACCACAATAAATCTTATTCAAACTTTTCCGATGTCATCTCAACATCATTTGAAAGGAAACTTCAGCTGTATTTCCATTTCCATCCATATTTTTCCTCGGCGAGATTATTTCGTCGTAAGATAGCCGCAACAACACCACAGTTCAAATGCTAGTTACTGTGGATACAATGGCAAGAATATCTGGTTTTATATCTAGAGAGGCGAAGCCATTAATCTTTGGGAACAATGAGACGCTGAAGCGAAATTGTACTCGGGACTATTGCTGGGACGTCATGGGAAGAAACGTACGTAAATTCGGGTTTTTCTCAAATTGTACATACAATGCATGTTACATCGAAGTTAGTTTGTGTTTGCGTAATTATGCTTATGGGTAGGTATTCGAAGTTATCCCCTTGGGAAAAAGCAATATGATTAGCAAGAAATAAGAAAGAAAATCTTATTTAATTTTTTATTTTATTTCGAATAGGTTTGCGTTTGACTACACACTGCCTGATGTTAAGCAGATGTGC
The DNA here is from genome assembly GCA_949316475.1 of Hypomecis punctinalis. NCBI lineage: Eukaryota > Metazoa > Arthropoda > Insecta > Lepidoptera > Geometridae > Hypomecis > Hypomecis punctinalis. The sequence goes on from OX438810.1 coordinate 15,366,757, forward strand.
GGTCTAGGGTGTAACACGCTTACATAGAAGATATCTATTTACTCGGGATTTGAAGACATCCACGTTGTACTTTAACGGGAAGACAGACCCAGGCAAAGCGTTCCACATTCCGGCTGTTCGTAATAAGTGAAAAATATAATTTTTCATCAGGTAAGTATTCCTTGAACTCTGTGTTCTACCGGGCTAGCACACTCACTACGAAATGATCCTTTCGACGTGTCAGAACAAGACAGTGGTGTGAAAAAGTCACACGGCCGATAAAACTCTTAACAGAACTTAAACGATTAACAGATATAAGTAGGTATTTTACAGATATTTCAAAAAATGATAGTTGTAGTAAAATTTCTAAATGTGAAACATTAACTGTCTTATCACAAAAGTTTTACGCACGCTTTAGGCAATGTTTAACAGAACAAAGCGTGTTTATATCTTGTGTTGGAGAGGCGGAATATTGTTTCTTCCCAGTAATCACTCACAGAGTTGTCAGTGAATTAGTAACGCAACCTTAGCACGCTATTACTAGGAAAATCCGGACACTAAACGTTGCCGAAAAATCGGTGATGCGTGTCAAGTGACTCGAATGTATGTGGTCGTCCTTTCATGCCCTCGGTGCCCGAATGCGTGCACAATGCAAGATCTCTACGAAGACGCTCCTACGGAATACCTTCTTAAATTCGGTAACTTCAATGCTGAAGGTCGTGGCTAATATGCAATGTCCGCCACTTGCTGCACCAATCTCTTTATTTGGTCAGACCAACGGGTAGAAGAACGCCCGCGTGGTCTTTTTCCGAAGGAGATTGTATGTGCTTACAATACGTTACAATAACTGTGTGTGAGAGCGACCTTTACAGAACAGTTAATTTTGTCCAAAAGCTCATTAAAGAGTAGAACAAGAAGAATACGTTGTGATTGTTGCTATGACGGCATTGTTCACAAATGTACCTAAACACTAACCGTCTTACCACAAATGTTTTACGCACAGCTTAGACAATGTTTAACAGTACAAATTGCATGGCTAAACAGTGTATAGTATGTTTAAAACTTTTGTGGTAAGACCGTACAACACTGGGATAGATGTTTACGCAGGGCCACTTAGGTAGGTACTATGCCGAATTACTAGGTATTGTTAGGCCGAATTATAGAGAAAAGAGTGCCCATTGTACTCGTGATTATGAACAACTGCTCCTAACATTTCATCGGGTGTGAATAACGTTGTCAAACTGTTTCTTTTGGACACAAACAGAGAAAAATTCTAGATTAGATAGAAGATGTCTAGGCTGATTTGGTTTTGAATTTAATGCTCGTTTATAATAAATCTTTTTATTTCAGACAGTACTTAGTCCATATTACAGCAGTAATTTATACTAGATATTATTATCTTAAGCCTTGTAAAACATTACTCTAATGTCCCTGTATAGGACAATCCGGTTTACGAATAATTATGTGTAGGATACTGTTACTGCTGCCACGCATTCTTGTCAGCAGGGAGTATACTTTTTTCCTCATGATGGCATGAAAACCATCGGTTCGAGCTTGTGTGAACATCCCTGATGCGCTACAATAACGTGGCAGCCCCAACAGTATCCTAAAACCATTATTGTACTGTAGTCTAAGCGAATTTAATATTTTTTTGGTGTACGATACCCACAGGCTGCTCGAATAAAAAGACTGGCAGAAGGCCTTAAATAAAGTTATTTTAACGTCATTTGTACATCGAGCAAACCTGCAATCATATTACATCTCACTGCTAATGCTCTGCGTTCTCTTTCTATATCTTGATCATCTTTGAGATCATCTGTCACGATATGACCAAGAATTTAAAGCTGGTTACAATACTTAATTGGTTGCCATTTAACGAAATGGGAGGAACGTAAGTAGGAAACTTATTCTTTGCCTTAAAAATTATGACTTCGCTTTTTTTGGAATTATAGACTAAGCCATGATCTACAGCATATTTTTCACACACTCCCACTCACGTTTATGTTGAATGACGATCTAAACAATCTTAGTCACGGGCTCTGCTAGGTATCCAACTTTCCACACGATTTCTTGGTGCTTAACTAAATCACATTATGCCGCGACAAACTTGCTGTAGTTTTGCGGCACCTTATTATTTATTAAGAAATTAAAATTGTAAATGGAAATAAATAAAAAAAAAAAACATGCTGATTTAATTTTTAGGTCCAAAAATATATGGATCAGCTGATTAATTTCGAATTTCAGGAGCTATGTAGTAAACTTGTTTATAATTATGAGGAGGTATAGTAAACCTCTGAATTTCCTTGTACTTTACGAAAAAACAAATTGTAAATTATACCGAAAAGGTTACACAAATTAGCCATTGACACGAAATGATGATGATGAGTACCGAAGATACAACTTCCATAAAAGGATGTGCCCATGCTTCTGTTTCTTTGTACGATGTTCTCGGTTATTTTTTAATCTATAGTGGAACGTCGCGAGATGTTCCCATAAGAAGTTAAATTATTTTGGTTCAGTAGTTTTAAAGTAATTTCAGAATGAAAATTGCAGAGCCTACAAAAATCGAGCTGCAAAATCGTTACTTTTACTCGCTGCTTTCGACTAATTGAGATCCAATATTATGAAATAGTTTATTATGTTTGCGTCAAAAATAACTATTTTTACAAATGCTTGCTCTTTTCTTCACAGGGCCTGATCGGCATATTAGTTTTTGAAGAGGGATGGACAGTTCAGTGGTGGATCGGCGCGATGCTCATCGTCACGGGGTTGGCGCTGGTTGCGAAACCAAGGGCCAAGCATAAACCTGAATAGCACTTGAAACAATGATTCCCTATGCCCCATGTTATTTTTTGGTCCTATGTAAGTTAGAACTTGTATAATTCGAATTATAGTTATTTGTAATACAAGAGTGCAAATTTGCTTTTGACACGCGTGCTTAATTTTGATGACCGACCAAGGGAAGGATTCTAAAATTAGAATCCTGAGCGTTAACGAGGGAATCAAAAAAGCACAAGGTGAAAAATCTTTGCACTCGAGTGCAACACGTAACTTTTCATCCCCTCTCCGGGAGGAAATTACTAATAAAAGTCGTCCACATATAATAATTAATCTGTTTCAAATAATTATAGCGTAATTGTTGAGGGAGAAAGCTCATAATTAACAGTTTCTGTCAATTATTTGTCAAATAAACTTCCTTGGTTTAATGATGTTTTGAATGCACAGACTTAGTGCACACGATGTTGAAATTCAATTTTAATTTACCCTCTAGCGGATAAAAACGACTTTTGCGTTCGGATATCGAAGAGCAAAAATAGTATTTCCGAGATGGGGGGATGAAAAGGCATTTTAGTATGACAGTAGCAAAGTAGCTTGTGGGAGCTGGTGTAAAGTAAAGCTTGTAAGTCTTAGCTAGGGGGATGATAGAAATTATCAATTTTGATATAAATAGTTGATTGAATCAGGCGTTACTTTGCAGAGGTTCATCTTCAATTCTTTGTTTTGAATAAATATTTTGTGTATTTCGGCTCTCTTGTTTATTCCACTTGAGTAAAGTACCTAGTGTTGGTAAATCTTAACGTGTTGCGCATTACACCAGAGCGTAAATACATTAAGATTTGTTCAAAACAATCATTTGGTCGGTTCTTGTCAGTTTAGGTTAGTTTGACTGGCGTATTTTAATTCGTTTACACATGGTATTCCAATTTTTTTTCCGTTTAATTGTAGATGTGTAATGTATATGTAGATGTTTGAGTCATTAATTATTGAATTATCTGTTCTGATTTATGCGTTAGTTGCCTTATATTTATGTGTGTTCCAGGGCACCCACGTTACTGGTAATTCCGTAGGAGATATGAATTTAAAGCGTTATTTATTTACCCATATAAGATAGTATGAGGTTAGACTCATCTTTATGAACAACTTTTACCATGGCACCAATTCTGAAATCGCGAAAAAAAAAATATTCCGTACATTTTGCCGCCATACTTTTGTGAATATGGAACAGCAGTTATTTTTCACGATTTCGAAGTTGGTTTCATAGTAAAATCGTTCATTCATCAAATTACTTTCATAGTGAAGTTCCGTTTGTAAGGTGGGGTTTTAAACCCACCTCACAAACGAATAAGAGGAATAAACATCCATACATACAAACTTTCGCGTTTATAATATTTGTAGGATATGTATTTGTAGGATATGTGTTGTTTGATGTATGTTGTGTTTGGTGTCTACAAGGTGTTGTTTTGTAAGGTGAGGTTTAAACCTGCCTTACGTGTTTCATAGAAAAGTTCGTTTTACGAACTTCACTATGAACAACCCCACCTTACAAACGAACTTCACTATGAAACAAGTAAGGTAGGTTTAAACCTCACCTTACAAAACAACACCTTGTAGACACCAAACACAACATACATCAAACAACACATATCCTACAAATATTATAAACGCGAAAGTTTGTATGTATGGATGTTTATTCCTCTTTCACGCAAAATCTACTGAACGGATTGAGATGAAACTGTGATATTTTTTATTTAATTTCATTAATATTAAGGAAGTTGACAGCTGTGTTTTATTTTACTATGGAAACTAACGTGGTTTTCACACATTTTATACTATATATATATAACCTAACCTACACGTGAGTTCAGTCCCGTTATAAATAGTATAAAATGTGAACAGCTATGTATGAGTAAATTTACTTAAATATATAAATATGGCCAATTATAAACTTCCACGGCCATGCAAAAGAAAAATAAAAGTATTAAATAGTCGCGGTACATGTCATAAAAATAATACACATCAAAATTTCTAGGTAGGTACATCAATACGAATCAAAAAATGCATCACTCAATTTACGCTTTAACTGCAAATCAGACGTAGTATATAAATAAATGTTCTACAGAGCAGCCTCTACATTGAAGCTGCGACTCGCCCTCAATAAGAATGTGTTCTGGCTGTAGTTGGTACTCGCGGGGGGACATGCACTGAACAAGGCCTTCTAAACGGATCGACTGTGACTTTGATGCCTAACTTTTCAAGTATGTGTTATTCTAATTATAATCATTATACATCAGAATAACACATGGGCTATAATTTTTAAAAAGATTGCGTGAAAATGAAGTTCGCCGGGTCATTTAGTTATTTATAATGATGTCGCTCGAACCTCTCTGAGTTTTACATTGTACCAACCCATATGTAGATCTATTACTAATTCTAAATATTTCGTGACACGACAAAATGAATGTGGTTAGTTGGTTAATTAGAATGTTAACTAGGTCAATGTACCACTTTGTCCACAAAATTTACCTTTCTAACTGAATTTGAATGTTGAATCGTTAACACAACAAAAGCTCCGTCTAACATAAATTTTAGAGTAGTATTAGAAATGTATTTCATGTTATTTTGTACTAACTACGTGTAGTTGTAAGAATGTATTTATGTATACAATGTAAATTTAATAGGAACGCAAAATATTGCTGTCTCTTTTTTATTATAAGTATTTGATAGAGAAAAATATTTTAAGTTCCCATTCAATTTACGATGGCCCTTTAAAATTGGCCACAAATGTGTTGTTTTACAAAGGGCACAAAACAGTAGTTTGCTCGGCATCATTAACAACTTTTACTTTGCGACCCATCCTGAAAACGGAAAAAACCTCAAAGAGTTAGCTGTTTAATTGTAAAAGTTCATTGGCTTTCGACAAAATGCAAGGAAGATGATTTATTTTATGGTTGGTCCCTAGTTAAAGATGTTCAGAAAGAACAGTATAGATACCTATAGTTTGTGCACTTTGCAAAGCAACATCTTGCCGTTTTTGATACATTCCGTAATATATATCCAATAGGTAGTTAGAGCATACCCACTATATTCTAACCATCTCTTTAAGTACGAGTGTGTACCTTCATTCATTCAAGACTAACAATAGTGTAGCAATTTTCAGACTCCACAGTCTTAGATGGGTGTTTTCACCTCACTGTGCTATATGTATGATACGTCTACCTTCTCTTTTATTTTGTCTAAACATGGTCCTCTACCTGGGCTTTTCTTTACCTCTTTTTCCCTTCTACTATTCCTTTTATTAGGTACATTTTTCATTTTCAACTAGTTCTAGGTTTTCAACCATGAAAACTTAAAAAAAATCTTGCATAATTTTATATCGTCCAAACTTGCGAATGAGATGACGCACATGTATCTCCCTGCATGACTTGACTAGTCTAAGTTAAGATTAAGTACAATGTGATATAGCCTTAACTGTTACAAATATTGTACGAAAATATGAATAAACACATCTATTACCGGAATCCTTGGATATTTATTCGCTCCATTTATCGTGGAGCTAGAAAAATACCCGCTTCCCTAGTCTTGGAGGATATCCGTCGGCATTTGTTACGGGAGTGAGGGCGCTTGTCTTTCGTCCTTTTATTTATCAAAGCCGTATTAACTAAGGTCGACAGTTAACGGGTAGTCAAGAAGAGTCTACGTATTCGTACTTACTCACCCTCTGCAGCTTGCGGGGTTAGGGATGGGGAGCAGTTTATCGATATTAGGCTAGAGATTTTGATCAAGCCACGAATGAGTGCGAAAGCGTGCCCGTAGCCTCAACACCAAGTGCAGTGGTGGAATGGAACACTCCAGGGTTTTTAGTTTTACTCCCACATTACCTGCCATGCATCCTGCTCCTGCAACATGGCAGTTTCCGAGATGGGTTTTTATCCATGAAGGGTTTAACTTGCCAAATAAGGGATTTTGTATGTTATAAATTATAGGAATAACCATTTATTTTTTTTGTTTTACACGTTTTGAAGTTTTCGGTTCTGATTAAGTAGTCTCTAAAAGATCAGTTTTAAGATGGCAATTCTGTCGATATCCAATGTTACGATACTCTATTATCGATACTCGCGTCAGCCGTCGAAACCTGTCGGGCCCATCCCTTGAGGTTTTATAGACGCAATGCCGCCGGGCACCGGGCGCCGGGCGGCAGTGGCGCGCCGCGGGCCGAGTAGAGCGCACGTCCGTCCGCGCTCGCTCCGCTCCGGCCAACTTCACACCTCGCTCGTCGCCCTCAACACGATCGATAACACCAAACTGCAAAAAATAAACCTCAAACCCGTAACACCCCGTGCCGGCCCAGATTAACACATCCTAAACTTTATGTAACCGATTGTCCGATGGCAGCGTCGATAGTCGCGTGGCGCACCGGCGTCAACAATGTAGTCATAGTGACGCCAGCATGTTGACAATTTGACACGTTAAATGTTTAGAAATGTTTATTTCGATAGACTTATTTGTTACGTGTTAATTGTTGGTATTAAATCGTTATGATGACAATAATTTTGTGTGGTTAGCGTATTGTGTTACGGCGAAAATGGGAAATGGAATGAATAAGGTAATTTTTTAATGGTTTAGCAGTTATGTTTAGTTTTGATGAAAGTTTGAACGATTAGTGCATGCCGTAGTAGTTACGTAACTCGTAGCGCAGCGCGTGGCTCGTAGCGGTAGCGTCCGTAGCTCCGTAGCATCCATAGTGATCTACGAGTGCTACGAAAAATCACAGAAAATTTAATTTCATTGAGAGTAGCAAAATACGAAATGTAATTTATTATTTATGAGTAAAAATCATTTTTATACCCACTTTTATTTTTGTATTTTTTCGTATAAAATGTATTTTGCACGAATACGAGTATTATTTTTAAATAAACATAAATTAAGATAAATAATATTGATTCCGTTGCAACACTCATTCGTTGATGTCGTTTTATATATTAATTTTGATATATCTACAGCCGGCAAAAGATTTTTGTTCACCTATAAGTATATCGGCTAGAAAAACAATTCTGACCAGATAACAACGATATAATGAATAAACTAATCACAACTAAGTACATACATATATTTCGTACATAGAATATCTACCTAACTTAAAACTAAAGGTTAATGTACCTTTGTCTGAATCTATTTAAATTCTTATTGGAAAATCATTACAGATGATTCCGTGGGTAAATCCTTTAAAAAGGTTGCAAAGCGTAGGAGCGAAATTGCCGGATTTACAAAATCCTATATTTTTTGTCTCACCTCTCAAGCTCTCAAGAGCAGACTGGCTTATAATAGGACCTTATCTGTAATTGCCAAGTCATTCTTCAAAGAAGGGAGATAAATTCAACACGGGACTAATTTGACAAAGATTTTATCCCAGTTTTTGAAGAACGGCATATAATTGTGTAAAATTAACTTAGGAATCAAACGTTTTGGACAAAAATGTAATTATTTTACTTTTAGATAAAAACGTTTCATTTTACCTCAAAATTATCTAAAAATAGGCGCAAACCTATTCCCAAACAAAGGTCTAATTACAATAACTTCACTGTAAGCAGTTGCCTTATTTTTTGTGCCATAACTAATCACAATTTATCATATAAACTCTCATCTTATCTTATCATCATATTCATTAACCACTTTGAAAATAAGAGGATAAATTAAACCTCTGTTCAATTACGTTTTGGTAAACACGAGACAATTTGAAATATAGTTTTATTTTTATTTTATTTTAAGGTACATGATACTTGATTAATAAGCCGTGGTGGTCTAGAGGTAATGACACCCGCCTTACAATCGTGAGGCCGTGGGTTCAAATCCCGGTCCGGTACCAATGAGTTCTTTGGAATTTATGTATGGAATTTAACACCACTGGCTTTTCGGTGAAAGAAAACCTCGTGAGGCAACCTGCATATGTCCGGAGAAGAATTTCAATGGCATGTGTGAATCGATCAACCCGCACTGGGCCAGCGTGGTGGATATGGCCCAATCACCCTTCGTGGGTAGGCCTACGTCCTGCAGTGGACTATTATAAGGCTGATACAGTACAGATAATTGATTTTCTTTTTCATTTATAAAAAAAAATACTTAGCTTAAGTACTCGTATTATAATCTAGACAACTTTCAACGGTTTTAAAAATGGTTGCCTAGTTTCCTGCTCGAACAAACAATTAATTATACTACTGCAAACTAAACCCCAGCACGCTCGATATGTTGATTGCATTCTAATAGTTAAAATACCAACGTTTCAAAGACATATTATTACCTTAAAGCGTAATTACTCGAATAACGACATAACTGCGTCACCCAAAATAGATTGGCATCAACCGTTGACGACAGCGGCCCGCATGAGAATTCGAGGCATCTAAATTCCTATAGGGCTCGTAAAATTGGTAGCGGGCCTAAAAGCAATAGCTCGGATCGTAAACCCCTGTTATATCACTATGATGCGACTGAATTAGGTACTTATTCAATACCTATCTGCGCCTTAGATGTAGCTAGGTTAGTACATACCTATGCACAGATCAGAATACTTAGGCTCTTCGCACACGGCGTCGTCGTAGCTTAGGCGTATCGTAGTATACGCGTAGGACGAGAGCAATACTAGCGGGTACATGTTCAAACAAGTACACACACGGAGCGGTGCCTCCTACGATACGACTACGCTACGCCTCGTGTGCGGACTGTTTTGAACATGTATGCGCTCGTCATGCTCTCGCCCTACGCGCGTACTACGATACGCCTACACTACGACGCCGTGTGCGAAGGGGGTTACCTATCTATCTGCCTGACGCAAGTCTATAGATTTTTGTAAATCGTCATTTTCATTTCAGCCGTAGGACTAGGAGCAGGCTAAATATTGTCTTCCTTAATTGATTTTCGACGGGATTAATAGCAAGCGGGTGGCATCTAACTCGATTCAGCAGTGTTTTGTCTTTCTACATCGTGAGTAGACAATCTCAGCTAAGCTGCTTTAGCCAGTACGTGGCTTGAGCTCTCCGTTCGTGAATTTCGGGACTCTTCGTCATTAGGTAGTCTACGGATAAGTACTATGAAATCGAAAGACAAAATCTAAGGATTGATTAATCAATGACATTTTAACGCCCAGCCTCGGGTTGGGTCTACTCTTATTCTTATTCGATTTGAGGGCGATAAGTCCGGTACTGACGTCCCGCATGGGGTGTTTTGTGCATTTCCCCCTGCAGCGTCTACCCGAGCCTGCCCAGCTCCTTAAAGTAACGGAGCGTGGCTTTGGGCCGCTGGTATAACTGCTCTAGTGGCTTCGATGTTATACTAGATAGCGATGAGGGTGATAATGATGTTGTCGATGTTGATGCCTAAGCAATAGTAGCGTCATGCAACCTGCAAGCGATTCAAGTTTCTAATGTGGCATTGCAATGCCACATAACATACTCTACCGTTTTATTTTCCTGCAGGCAACCACGACAGAGTAGACTGTTGGTGGCTCCCAGTTTATACATGTGACTATTTAAGTTGCAGTGACCAGTGATGAGGCCTACCATAAGTCGGAGGTCTTGTCGCTGCAACCACAAAAGATCGTTTGTGGTGTTTCTGTTCAGAGTTTGGAAAGCAGCTTTGGCACGCCTGCAATCCTCCATCTTGTCCCACATATGGGTCTACTCGTACATGTGACAAGTTTCTTGACCTATTTTGTTTGTTGGGAAGTACGCTAAATGTCACTAAGCTGTGTTACTAATGTGGACACAACTTTGACCTGTGGTCGTGAACGCATGAATTAATGAGGTGACCTGCGGTCACAGTATCCGTTACTGTCGGTCCGAGATCCCCACCTCAAGAATATCCCGCTAATAGCGTAAACAGTTCAAATCATTTTTTACTTAATTATATGAATAGGTGAATATATGTAAACAATGGCTAGGCAACCTGGTAAATATATATTCTCCTATTCAATACATTTGTCTAAAAACAAATGAAGGATATGTTTTATCATTTTATTGTTAATATTATTAAATTTCAAAAACTTGCGGCCACATTTCGCAAGGCAACCCTATTTAAATATATTCTCCCATTCATATACCTAGTTACGTAAAAAATTGGTTTGAACCATGTACGCTTTAAGCGGGATGTTCTTGCGGTGGGATCTCGGGCTATGTGTCAAAAAGGATGGTTACATGTTACAGTGCTGGTACGGAAACGCGGTTCCTAAAGAGCCTCATTAGTGAACTCAACGTAGATAGCACGACAAGCTTTGAAGAGCTCGAGGTTCCCTTCTCTTATGTAGATACTCTAAATGAGGAGATCCATATATCAACGAACAAAGTGACCTATGTAAGACCTATGGTAATGACCTTTTTCGCAAATCAATATATTATTCGAAGTTTTTAGAGCATCTAGCACCTAAATTCATACAGATAACGGATATTCTACGGCTTAAATGACGGTGATGAATTTAAGAGATTTCTTTAAATATCAGTAAAATAAGCTCTTACATTGAACACATTGATTTAATTACACACAAAGTTAATTTTAAGCTCAATTACCTAATATCCAATAGAATATGGATACACGTTACCCTCTGCTACGGGTCTTTTATATTAGTTTTTTTAAGTAGGTTAATTTTAATAGTTAAGGTCAATGAAATGTTTTGTTAAGTTTTGTTGAAATAGGTATATTAGGCTCGATTATGGTTGCACCACTTAAAAGTTCTAAAATTTTAGTGACTGTTTAAATTTAAGTTAATTAGTGAGAAACTGCTATTATGAAAACACCACCTAGTTAAAAATTGAACGATGGCTAACTCTGTTTAGTTCACCTAAAGGAAGTTCATAGATAAAAAAATGTACTTAAAAATATAATGGAAACACACCATCAAGCGACCGGTTTGACGATGATTTTGTTCATTTTTTTGATGTTATCTGTGGCTACGTCGATTTAAAAAGAAAGAAAGAGGTAGTCAGTGTTACAAGTTAATTACCACTTCCACAAATGTATTATTGCTTAAACAATTTTTATAATAGTATTTATTAGGGCTCTATTTTTAACTTCGAACGTATTAATCGTAGGTATACGGAACTTACACAGATTTTATGAAGAATCCGTAAAGTTAATTCTTCCTCCGTACAAGCCCCCTACCCTACACGTCCGAGTCGTACGAAAGTATAATTTTCGAGTTTCGTACACGACCGAACACGGAACTTGTATGAAAACGGCTAGGACGTATACGCAACTTTACGGATTCTCCATACAATATGGTCAAAATTCCGTATACGTGCGAAGCGTTCTCAACTCAAAAATCATACCCCAGGGGCATCGTTTTTGACTTTCGTATTGGCTTACCATTTTGGCTTACGAAACTTGTATGGAGAAGGCAATGACGTAAACGTAACTTTACAGATTTTTTATACGATCAGCTGTTGAAGTTTCGTATACGTACAAGCCGTTCAAAGAACAGATATAGAGTCTCAGGGACATTATTTTTGACGTAAGTATTTATGAAACTTGTATGGAGAAGGCTAGGTCATAATACCTACGCAATATTGCGGATTTTTCATACTATCTGTCAAAGTTAATCCTTATACGTTTGAAAATCAGAAATAGAGCCACTGAAAGCGTTCAGCGTAAGCGCCCAAATGCGGCGCAAATGGTTTTTTAGTAGAACAACCATTCGTCAATAGGTTTTTAGCTCTGGGTAACTTAATGTTGTTGTTAATCAAAAACGTATGAAATGCGTAATTTCAAAAAATATTCATTTCCGCGATATAAAACTTTACGAAGATCGTTTGTATAACGTATTTCATCACATTCAAAACAAAACAACAACGTAAAATACCGGTACAAAAGTAAAGCCGTGTCTTTTTTTTAATTCATATTGTGGCAACACTCGCACTATTATTTTACAAAACAATGGTTTTGTTTTATTTAATATTTCGTTTTGCTACTCAGCTTACGGTAAATAATAGACCTGCCAGCGTAAAACATGAATAAAGAGGAGCTCAAGGCTTTATCACACATATTGCTGTGGCGGACAAGGAATATATTTATACGAATTAATCGTAATCGATCGTGACAAGACAAGAATGCAGAGCCGTGTACTATACACGGCTTTTTGAGCAGTTTCTAAGCGAAACAGGCTGTAAATAGGCAGCTATTCGCTTATTATTTATGGAAAATTCAGACTCCTATACAACAACAAGTACTCGGACAAACCATGAGAAGGCGAACTCCCTGAATATGTGAAATTGCAGAATATGTGTTAAAACTTCAGACAACCTAACCCTCAGCTATTATGCAGCAGCTGTTATGTGAGATTGTCAGGATTGGGTTTTTCCCAGCTCCTAGCTAACTTCACAGCAGCTAAGAAGTTTGATTTAGCCTAAAAAAGTCCTTAATTATTGTATAAATAGACCAAGTCATACAACTAGGTAGCTGTTATGTTCGGCTGGTACACTTATCCCTACCAAGCTATGTTAGAGTTATGGATAACCTAAATCCTCACACAGATGCTATGTGAGCTTCAGGATTGGGAGCCTGTAGTTAACATCACATGTGCCAAGTTTTGTGATTCAACATACCTATATGATGCTATACTTTACATTTTATTATTAATAGTAAATAAGTGGTTGTTTTGTTACATTCTACTAATTGATATAAATATATTTTTGGATACTTGAACCGATTTTATTTCAAAAATAAAACATCGAATTACTTCTGACAATTATAATTCAACAAAAATAATCAAAAGTTAAACAATCGGACAGCGATTCGACACAATTTAACGAAAGAGAAATGAAATGTCGGACGATGTTTCCACGACGGTGGCTCGAGGCAAAGTGTCGGCGCGGCGTTTGCGCACCGCCTTTTAAATCATTCGCCGGCTGGTTCTCGTCTACCTTCCAACACGGCCTTTCTTGATAAATGAGACCGTCCTCGGTCTCCCTTAGCTCTGCAGGCCAGTCTCAAGCATTGGCATCGAAGCTTAGATGGTGCTCAGGCTCGGAGGGTTCATATTCCACGCTTGAGTAGAAGTCTCTTGGTAGTTCTATGCAACCCAGACGTGCAGACCCAGACGGAACCTGTTCATTTTCTTTTCACAGCCCTGGTACCGGAAACAGCTAGACTTCAATTTGTGGCTGTAGCTCAGCCGCAGCCGAAGTAGTTTCTTCCTTTTCTAGGTCAGCATCTGTACAAAACGTGAAAACGATTTGCATATGTACGAAATCATAGAAAAGGCTTGAAGGCAAGCCAAAAACTATCCAGACATGAAGTTTTTCTTGCTCAAAAAGATTCAATCATTAAACATGAAACTGAACCGAAAAAAAAAATTGAAGTCTACAAGTATCGCCTTGCAAAGTCTGTCAAGAAACATTTCTTGTAATGGTCACGGATAAATCTCAGTTCAGATTCGTCAAATCTTATTAAAATTCACTCTTAGAGTATCCGGGTGATCAGGGCAGCAAAACAAAATTTCATCAAAGGCACTTTGTAACCATGACTATGATTACGACTAAATAACCAAGAAAGAAATACGTTTGAAGTGTATCCTGTGTTATGACTAAAAAAGAAACAAACAATCGTTACTTAGCCAAAAACAGCAAAAATGTCAAGAGGCGTATACTTAACTAGTGAGCTACGGCGCGGCGGCGTGAAATCTATCTATCCCGAGCAAGTAAGCAGCACGATTGGATGCTTTACTCGCTCACAGAGACAGATGCTTGCGCAGAGCATGTCCCGAGCAAGCAAGAAGCAAGACTTCATGCTTTACTTGCTCCCAAGGACAGAAGCACGGTGTGAAGCCTGTCTCGACCAAGCAAGAAGCACGACTTGATGCTTTACTCGCTCTCAGGGGCAGAAACACGGAGTGAAGCAGTATCTGAGTAAGAAGCACGACGTGAGACAATACTCGTTTCCCAGAGACAGAGGCACTACGTGAAACAGTAAGAGGCACGACGTGAGGCATTACTCGTTTCCCAGGGACAGAGGCACTACGTGAAACAGTAAGAGGCACAACGTGAGGCATTACTCGTTTCCCAGGGACAGAGGCACTACGTGAAACAGTAAGAGGCACGACGTGAGGCATTACTCGTTTCCCAGGGACAGAGGCACTACGTGAAGCAGTATCCCGCACAGAGTAAGAGGCACGGCGTGAGGCATTACTCGTTTCCCAGGGACAGAGGCACTGCGTGAAGCCGTATCCCGATCGATCTGAGACAAACCAGAGAAAACACAATTAGAACTATGAAACGTAAAACATCACCACTGAGCCGCTGCTAGGGTCATAAAACGTGTCAATAACAAGGTCTCTCAATAATCATCTAACTCAGAAACAATTGCAAAGCTTTTACGTTAATCGTTCGGGGGCACATTTCCCTTCAAATAGATGAACATCACCCTTAAATCAACCTTCGTGGGTATGCCCGTCATCCTGCAGTGGACCGTCAAAAGGCTAACACAGTGCAGATGAAAATAATAAGGATCAGATGTATCTTTTTACAAAAAGTAAACATTTCACATAGCAACACATTGTTAAACGTAGGTACTTCTATAGACAGACAGAGACGTAACAAAACACTTGGCAGGTTACGTTCATACTCTTCAATTGATCGGGCACAAACTTGATCATTATTTGATCATTACAAGTTTATCAGTGTACAGTACTCCCTACAAATTGTACCAGTAAATGAATATTGCACGAACAGTAGATCATATTAAAATTAGAAATCTTTATTTGCATCTGTAAGTTATCGCTTATCGGGTGTTAGCGGTGGGCGACTGGGCGTTACGTATCGTAGCAACTTTATAAAACTGTTTCTAGCTACATAGCCGAAAAATTGCTCTTTGCAATGTCGAAAAACTGCTACACATAATAACCTAGCTACGCCGTGTCGCGCTCGTGTCGTGGCTTTTCTGGTTACTAAAAACAAACTGTTTTGTTGCAACCCACGCGACACCGACGGCTACGCGGCGACGGTCCAGAACTAATCACGGCTACATACACAGTGAAGAATCAACTTTAGTTTTCTTTAGAGAAGGTTAAATTTAGCTTGCTCTAAGAAAACCAGTTTTTCTCTGTTTATGGCGCCATGATAATTAAATTTCACCGTTATTTCGACTAGTTAAGATTTAGTTTTGCCTGGCCAGAAGAATGTAACCGGTTATTTTGAAAAACTAGTGTTGCGATCAGGTTTTCAAAACTCAGAAATTTAGCTACTACCCATGTCTATCGGGTGTAGTCCTGACAAGTTATCAACAACACCACTTGTCACCAAAACTTTCACGACTGCCGGGCGATGGTGTAAAACGTTCAAGTCTAATTATAGTCGACAGGTCACCAAACATTTTACCTTTTCCAGCGCAAAATCAAACATTTAAGCACTCACAACTGGGCCACCACATTCCATCACATTCAGTGACCTCGATGAGACGTACTCCCGCGTTTTATCGGAAACGCTGCAGCGTCACAACTACAAACAGAGAAGAAGCGTTTAAAAAGAGTTGAGCTTACTCTCTCTTTCTTCTTTCTTCTTTGTCATGGCAACTACATAGATAACACTTTTGATAAAAACAACCCTAAGTACATACTTTCAAATAAAACCAATCAGAGCGCACAAACTGCCGGCTTTAATGATTGCCTTACTTGCCTGCTACTTTTGTCTTCGACTACATGTGAAAAATTACATAAGTAGAACTTAGATCTTATCAGAGCTCGGTCACACCTGACCTTGACTTTTATTTTAAAAGGCTCAGTTTCTTTCACTAGAAAATAATCATTCCGAAATCACACAAAGTAGAATTTACAGTTCCCCAACAAACATCTGACGGGACTAACCCCGTACCTATCTCAAGTCATATTCAAAATCTAAAAACAATCTATCGAAACCAGCTTTTTCTTTAAGTACTAAAACAATTCACAAGTTTTCTTATTTCACAAGACTACGAAATTCCAATACCACTTCAAGGCATTGCGACGCTGATCATATTGCGTCGAAATTCAACGTTGCTTATGCTACGCGTTATCTTTTTTCACCAAAACAATTTTTACATTAGAATCCCGGCTATAAGCACATTTAGGATTTAAATGAGTGTCAAATAATGTCAGTTGACTTTCGCAGAAAGGCGGACAAATTCACCACGAAAAAACAATGCCTGTCTTATGAGTTGAACTTCACAGCATCTATTTATAGGCACATACATGGCTACATTATTATTTTTCACAAAATGTTTAATGCGTAACCTACACAGCAAAAAAAATGACAAGTAGGGTAGTTTTGTTCGAGTCGTGTTCCTGACTCTGAACAAAACAATCGCGATGTCTAGCTACAGATAAAATAGCTCGTGTTCGCAATAAAATAACCCCATGTACGATCACTCACCCGTCATAAATGTTTACACAAGGGCCTGAATCATAATTTAAACAAAACCCGATTCGTAAAAAGTCGGTAGTCTAGTACTTAGCACGGTCTATTTTGCCATTGGTAAACATGGGCATAAACGTAAAATGTAAAAGTAATGGATAGCTCTCACCAACATTCTGAAGAAGTGTACTGCATCAACAATGCAATCTGGTACCGTGAACTTGTACCTGACCGTTGTCTGCCACAAACAGTTCACCAGCCTCTCTTGGTGCTTAGTGCCGCTGAGCGCGATGAGGCTTGCTGATGACGGTGATTCCCGCTGAGTAGCCGACATCGCAAAGGTGGCAGGTAGCAATGCCCACCGAACAGGTGCGAAGCCTGCTGAGGGCGGCATGCCCACCGGTCAGGCGGCGAGGCCTGCGGGTTGCGGGAATTCGACGCACCCTATGAGCTATCAAGCACTGCTCCAACACTTCACTTCACTATTAACTCGCGCCTAGTTTCGCTCTTAGGCAACTACCTTCATTTAGATTTTGTGCAAACTACTATTTCGATGGCCATCACATCCGACATTTCTTTGCAACAAAATGTGGGCAGAGTAGTGAGATAGAACAACGTGTGAAACGTAGATTCTATCCCACTTCTGATTTTGGATACTTGAACCGATTTTATTTCAAAAATAAAACATCGAATTACTTCTGACAATTATAATTCAACAAAAATAATCAAAAGTTAAACAATCGGACAGCGATTCGACACAATTTAACGAAAGAGAAATGAAATGTCGGACGATGTTTCCACGACGGTGGCTCGAGGCAAAGTGTCGGCGCGGCGTTTGCGCACCGCCTTTTAAATCATTCGCCGGCTGGTTCTCGTCTACCTTCCAACAATATTATAATATAATATTGTAACCTGACTTGTAAATAAGACACAAAATAAATGAATTTGAATATTATCGAAGAAAACATTTTATAATTTACGTGGCCTTCTTGTGATATCTAGTATTAAGATAGGTTCTTAAATCTCTTACTCGACTGTTATTTGTTAAGCTTACTAAAAATACTCAAATATCTTTGTACCTGAATATTAAAATAACTACCTTTGTCAAGTGATAGGTAAAATAAAGCTGATGGGTAATTGAATGACTTTATTTTTGTATTGAATTAAATCTTTTCTTATTTCTTTCTGTTGTTTTGCTCTGCCCTGCCAAGGAAAAATGCAAACCACAATATAATCAATAGTCTATCATATATTTCACCTCGGTTGTAATATGTATCATACATGCACTTGGTGGCAATTTGATATCAACTAGGTAATTTAGCCGATATAACAATCTCATTATGGCTCTTGGTTGAAGTCATGACACGATGATCGAATTAGGGTGATGATTACATAATATTTGGGGCCAACTATTTCCAAGTCTTGTTAGTCATCAAAGGTATCTGAAAATTAAATTAATAGATCAAAATAGACATTTCATAGATATAGATATTTTTGCTTTGTCTGAAACTAGATTTAAAAAAGCTGTGAGAGGTAGCTTTACTAAAATAAAATACTTGGTTTATATTTGTTAAAATATGGTATAATTACTTTCAAAATTATTACTGAAATATATTTATGTATGTACTCAGAAAACCACGCCAGCAAAGACACTTGCTATTTAGTAAATGGTGGATAATGTAGTTGGTGGCACATTTATTAATGTATTTGGTTAATTGTTTTCTTGTAATGTAAATTGTGCTATTGTTTGTTATCCCAAATAAATAAAATAAAATGTGTATAAAATGCAAGCAATAAATAATGATCATAATACAGTTATTACCCTAGTGCAATATTTCACTATTCTCACTGATAAAGGCTGAATGAAACTTCTTAGCGGCTGTGGATTTAGCTGAAAGCTATGTGAAACCCAATCCTCATGCTGCTTTTAGGCTGACTGAGGTCAGAATTGGGTTTTGGGCTTCTTGTAGCATATTTCACAGCAGCCAAGAAGTTCTAGGGTCCTAGGTATGTTTTAGCAAATAGGGTTTTTAGTTTGTCTAAAGCACATTTCTACTGTCATAGGCAAGTCCACAGAAAAAATATTATTGACATAGGCCTCCCCTAGAGATATCCTAATACTAGATGGAAGTGGCTTACATCTAGTACAATCATGCGGTCTTGATAACATCTGTCCACTTTGACATCCTACTCTGCACTAATGCTCTTGCCGCATTGTGATGTTCATTTGAGAACTTCTTGACTCCGTCAGTTGCTCAACTATCGGCCCTGCCCACAGCTAATTCAACTTGTCAATCCACGGAGCTATATTACTTTGGTTCGCAGATCCTCATTTCTAATTGGATTTCATGGATAGCTTATTATAATTAAATAACTACTACCTATTAATACATTCCATCCATCCATCAGCCATTATAACGTCCACTGCTGGACATAAGTCTCCCCTATGGATCTCCAATAAGATCGATTTGAAGCG
The DNA here is from genome assembly GCA_949316475.1 of Hypomecis punctinalis. Classification (NCBI taxonomy): domain Eukaryota; kingdom Metazoa; phylum Arthropoda; class Insecta; order Lepidoptera; family Geometridae; genus Hypomecis; species Hypomecis punctinalis. The sequence continues at coordinate 15,386,356 of OX438810.1, forward strand.
GCTTGCATCCAGTGTAATCCTACGGATTATCAAATCGTATGGACAGAAATGTAACTAGGTCAGTATATTACCTTTGCTTACCACAAATGTCTGTCCTTTCTCTGTTTCAACAAAAATGTGGTCGGTAAGATGCGGTGGATTAATTTGAATCGTCAAGTCCAGCATCATTCTAGTTTGTGCTGAAAATAATTACTTATAAGACAGTTTCAACATTTTTTGTGATCGCGACTCACATAAAATCTAACTAATCAATATTTATAGGAACACCGTCAGCTATGTTAAATGTAACTAAGTACATTTAATTGGAGAAAAACGCAGCATTTCTTCTTTATAACTTACTTTTGAGCTTAATTATTTTTAAACACCATCTAATTCGGTGCTGGTTAAAAACATAACCTCAATTCATTAAAAATCCTAAAGATGACGTATGACAGCTCTAAAATTGTGCTACCATAATACCAAAATCGCCTAATTTTCTAAATGTAGTTAGATTTAGTTGGTTTTCGTTCATTCGATTTAAAATTTGATTTTGACAGTTCTAATTTGGTCTCCCCCAAGTCTCCCCATAATAGCGTTAGGATTTTTAGAAAATTAGAGGGTTTTAAGTCGGTTAGCTAGTTAGAAGGTGACACCATAATCGAGCCTATTGTATATGTTTTCTGCTCTAAAAAAGTAATAGAATATGGTATAGTATACCTAGAATGAAATTTATTAAAATGACTATCTATTCGTTATTGACAAACGTTTAAATAGCGCTACAATCTAGGTTTCCGATCGGTTTCTAGGTTTATAGGTTATTGAACGTTTATAAATAATGCCGTAATTGTTTGGTGATATCGTTACCATCGATCTGTGTGGTCTAGTTTACTTGCCTTGGGATTTATTGATTTGTTGTCATTGCTTGAAAGCTCTAGATATTCTTTTGATAAATGTATGACTCGGTTAGTTTGCTGCTAAAATGTACGTAACTGAGTAACGAATCTAACAGGTTTGTAGATAAGGGAATATACATTTTAACGAAGAACGTATACTTGTGAGTTTTAACAGCATGAAAAAAATAGTAGCTTTGTAAACTTGTGTATTGTTATCGCTTAGCTAGTCATTCGCATCAGTAGATATCATATCTATATGACTGCTCATTGGTCACACACGGTGGTAGATAGAAAAACGGATTGTACTCAACGAAATGCTACTGCGTCGAAACCGACCTTCAAAGGACCTACATATTAAAATCACATGTAACATATGGTCGCAACGCAGAAAGAAAAATGCTATTTCAGATCCGAACAAACAAGTCGAAGGTTAAATTGTTTGCGCACAGCTTTGACCGGGAAAACATCCCCCTCCCTTGCCGTCCGAGGCGTTTAGTGGAATCATGGCTTAGTTTTATGTGATCCTATTTCAAGCATAAAGTGTTACAGTAGGTGTTCGTGGAATTATTTCTTATCATGGGGTATCAGGATTTTTGTATGCTATTGACTTAACTGATAATATATTTAACGCTCGCCTAGCAATCGTGGTCGAAAGTTCAAATCCCGGTTCTGTACCAATAAGTTCTTTGCAACTAATGGATGTGTGCAACGCATACGTAGGCATCTTTAACAACTTGTATATATACGGTGAATTAGATAAATGTTACATATGAAAGCTTTAACTTAATTATGTACTGTGCCGATCTTTTGTCTAGTCTGTCAGTCTACTGTTAAGCATTGGCCTACCCAAGAAGGGTTATTGGGCGACGTGCACCACGCTGGACTAAGGCGGGTTGGCGGATTCATAAACGCCATCGAATTTCCTTTACAGACGTTTGCATTTTTGTTCAAGACGTTTTTTCACGGAAAAGACAGTGGTGTGAAAAACCTTTCACGAAAATTGTTAAATTTGTACTCTCGATATTTTGTTATATCAATAATGACACAAAAATTATGAAGGTGCCGATAAAATGATTCGCAAACAATGAAATATTGGTAAGGGAAAAAGCTTTCCTTCTGCACCCGCACACTTTTCAAATTCAATATCAAAGTATAATCAAATCAGGACATGTTCTCGTTGCAGAAATGGTAATGAAGTAGCTCTTGAACCGATATCGTCTACTCAATATTATAATTTTCTGTACCAGATGCAGTTTTGAAATTACCATAAAATATGATTTGTACTTCGATTATGCTGATGAGATTGATACAAATATGTTTATGAGTGGTTCACCATGTGTGGCATTGTGTTTAGGAAACATGTCTATGTACGACTGACGAAGGCTCAAATTTTAAGAATATTCGTGACAATATCTACTAGCTATTTAATTTCAATTTCTTACCCAAATTGCTTGCTACATGTTAATTTCAATTTCTTACCCAAATTGCTTGCTAGTAGCTTTTTGACATCATATACTACTCCATGAGACTTGACATAGTTTTCTCATATTATGACAAGTAGTCGGCGCAATCCTGAAACCATTTGTGTTGAAGGACCATAATCATATCTATGCACACGCTATGTCACGCTTATATGCTTACGTGCGATTTTATAACACCAAAACGACTGCGATAGACGTAGATAATGCTTGTTTATCAACATCCATGGCTTAAGGGTTGTAAAAGCACGATAGCATCTCGACCACAAATGTCATGAGAGCGAGACTCATAGAAGTCATGTCGAAAGCCCGAGAACAGGCCATTTGGTGTGTTTCGAGGTAATTCGTCAACTTCATTGCCTCGACGGGGTATAAAGAGACACGCCATCGGTCTGCATCAGTCACGCGATCGCCGAGCATTTGCCCAGTCATACAATAGAAAATAGAATTTTTATAGCTTATGCATGCATTTGCATGAATCATGCAGAGGTTTCATGTTTATTGAGGCAGTATAATATTTGTGGCATTTGGAATGCCTGAATAGTCTTGTGTGGATTTTTTATGCTCTTTCGATACAAGCCGTGATATGGGGTTTGACTTGGTTGAAGCTTCTGGCTGGTTGTTTTATAATCCTTATGAATGCCAATTTTTAACAATACCATCCCTCAATTAACACTATGATGATATAATTGATTGGTAATTCATCCATCAGCCATAGAATGTCCACTGCTGGACATAGGCCTCTCTTAAGAATCTTTAATAATATGACCGGTTGGTAGCGGCTTGCATCCAGCGCGATCTTGCGATTGACTTGACTTACGGGTGGACGTACCTCACCTGCCAGTTGTTTTTTGGTGGTTTCCACTCGCGAACCTTTCGACCGCATTTATATCATTTTATTTTTTGTTTTTTACAAGTTCGGTACAAAAGTGACGAGCAAACTTAAAGACTTAAATAAACTAATACACAAAAACATGAATTTGCCAATCAAAATATTGTACACTGCATTTTCAGAAAAAACATAATTTGAAATAAATATATCAAACGCCAAACTAGTTAAAATTTATTTTATAGAGTGTACTTTTATAATTAAACAAGTTTTGATAAAAAATATCGAGTTCACTACACACCTCTGTACTTAGATGGTTATATAAATGACACATACGATAAGAGGGATTATTGCCTCCTACATTATTATTTGTTATTACTGTCATTAGTCCTCCGTCCATCTTAAAAATATCCAAACCTTGGCACCGAGTAGTATGAACTTGCAATATTTTGGTAATGCTCGCCTATATCTCTACATCTACATCTCTAGCGCCCTGAGTATTTTTAGCCAACGTTGAAAAGATTTTAAAAGGGGATTTCGAGGGTCGACATTGATTGACCGTAATTTTGAGGGTTAAAGCCATAAGAGTGTAGATCCAGAAAGTTGCAGGTCCGTGTCCTGGCGTTTCCTAATTTTTTCGGTGTCTATTGAAAAATATAAAATTCGGTACAGTAGAAGTAAAAATATTGTATTATATTTTTACATCAGTGTTACAATGTATATCGTATAGTCAAGTGTTACCGGAAGTCATTTCATTTAATAGCTACTTATATTAATAAACAAGGCTTATATTAAATTGTAAGCCGCTTATTAACGCAAGTTGCTAAATATATTAAAAAGTTTTTCGTAGAAAGGCTTTTATAGAGGTCATCCGGGAAGAAACTTTGGCTCTTATTTATGGCAACTTTGACATAGGAAATCCGTGGGGTAGTTATGAGTGTGAACCGTTAATATTTATTGTTAGCATCCTGACCGGTCTTGTATGTGGATAATGTATTATATCCATAAACTTTCCAAAATAAATTATGCTGTAAAACCACTGAAATTTAATTTCTCATATCTATGACAGGCATATACTCGTAGAAACATTATATGACAGATACTCTTCATTCATAGAGTTAAATTGTAGAGTTGGTATTCAAAAACTGCTCATTTGAGCTTGATTTGAGCACATTGATTAAATGAGTACCTACCTATCATTTGTCAAAAATTCCACATCATCGGTCAAAATCGCTACGTTACAACATATCGTAAATTATAAATTTAATAGTGAAGTGTGTACCTATATTGCATCTGAGTTAGTACAAACTAAGATGGCTTGCATCTGGATTCATAGTAAAATGACTTTATTTATATAGTCATAGTCATACTATGATGACTATGACTATGACTACAAACTAAGATGGCTTGCATCTGGATTCATAGTAAAATGACTTTATTTATATAACACTTCATTGCACACCATTTGTACAAAAGGAGGACTTAACGCTAAATAGCATTATCTGCCAGTAAACTTATAGGTAGAAGACATTGGGAAGTAGACATGAATAAAATATAGACAAAGAGATAAATTAAATAGAATCAACACAAACCAAAACTAAAAAATAATATTTGGTACATATTATTTTTTATTATATAATAATACATTTCAATTTAAATAAAATACATAAACTTACATAAACTATTATAATACATAATAAGATGATAACTAGTAAATGATAAAATATATTATCCTATGTGTTCGAGATTTTGGACAACTTCCAGTAATAATTCAAGGCGCTTAAAGACAGCCTTCGAAGGCGCTTGCCGAATAGTGGATGGAAGCTTGTTCCAAAGGCGCACGGCGAAACGGCTTCAACGCGGAAAGAAAGAGTCGTGCACAAATGACGTACAGTGCCTCGGGGTGCTGAGAAGAAGGACATTGCAGGATCGCGGAGGCCTAGTGACAACATCTGATGCCATGAACGTAAAAAAGTTTTTAAGATAGATGATTCAGGCCGACGAAAAAATGGAGGAAAATCTCAGTTCGACGCGTATATTTTGTATGTACCTGTTAGTGCGCAAAACTTTTTACAGAGAAGTTCAATAATGATATTTTTTACTGCAAAGGGTAGAATAGAATAGAATAGAAAACACTTTATTGTACACAGTAAAATATAAGACAACAGTAATACATGACAAACTTATTAGTGTAGCTCAAGGCGGCCTTATCGCTGGAAGCGATCTCTTCCAGGCAACCCATGCCCCGAAGTCGGTCCAATATAAGTAAATCGAATTTTCGATTTACTTATATTGGAAATTGGACTTATATTTATTATATTTTTTTTAAAAAGTCCTTGAGATATCAAAAATAATCTAAAAATGGCTAATTAAAAATGATTTGGTCGAACTATTCGAATTTTGTAAGTAGATTGTAATGATCAATCATTACAATCTACTTACAAGTCGGTTGTGCTATTTTTTGCGAAAAATAGTTATACCTACTTGATTAAGTACTAGGTATGTAGGTAACTCTATGTAACCGTTCGCGATTTGAACATATTTTTCTTAATTAATGTGACTTAAGCATTATAAGCATTTGAGGTAGATAAATACCTACGCCGAATGACATCGTCGATCGAGGCAAATCAAATTATTAGGTCTTCATCTACCTTATTGCCTACAAAGTGTCCTGCCTACACCCTGTGCCCTTCGGCAGTTATACAGTAACTACAATAAGTCCATGGCCACATTTCTATTCGCAATATCCCGTCATTGCAAACTGACGACAGAGAATAGCTGCTGTAGCCACAGACACCTATTAGGATAGACGCCGGTAGCACGGTAATTTGTATTAACACTGTCATTTTTATATGATTCACTGAAATTAAATGTCTTTATTTTCGAGATCTCAGCATTTGAAAATATATAAAGCGATTCTTACGACTTGAATGGACTACGGATTATTAGTGACATGTCATTGAAACGGGGTTTCCTTTCATTAAAAAAAGGTTCTTAATTGTCTACATCCTGCCGATATGTGAAATATAAGCAAAAAAATACGGCCTAAACCGTCAGGGAGTACCTACCTATAGTATACACGTTTTATGGCACAATAATGCATTACTAAAATATAGTTTTCTTTAGTTTTGAAATTTCTATGATTCGTAAATTACATTTAAGTTAAAAGTGTGATATTTAAAATTTCAGTACCTATGTGTGTATAATAAGCCCAATTTTAGAGGCGCCATCGTAAATTTAATAGCAACGTAAAAAGTTTTCTCTCTATCGAATGCCTAAAGTGAAAAAGAAACAGAAATAGTCTTGTTAGCTAATAGCTACTATAGTTACGATGGCGCTTCTAAAATTGGGCTTAATAAGCGCCTTTTCTATCTATCTTTTATTTAGACAATACGTAAAAGTTTAAAAAAGTTGATAAATATTTGTTATCTATCTGTCGATTCTAGGCCTGTATTCCTATGACACAGCTACTGAGTAGGTAGGTAGGTACTCAGCTGTTCACTCTGCCTTTGCGGCACGTTTTCACCACTCGGTTCAGAATTTCAAGCATCTGACATCACGCTGCCGCTTCAGTTTGCATCTCAGAAAGTGTGCTGAATTATAAGAGCACTAGATTATTCTCAGCGTACCTAGATGTCCTAGGTACATAAAAAATCTTTCTAAAACAGGAAGATTAAAAATTATTGGGAAGTTTTAACATTCGTCCTTTTGGCTACATCTTGCGTGGTCTCAGTGGCCTGGCCAATATTGGGAGAAAATAATTTTAGAGTTTTTGCACCACGAACAAAGTTGTCCTTTTTATGTACGTTAATCATTGTTATGTTATCTTGTATCTTCAGAGTGGTTTGACTTACTTTGAATCACGAGATCTCTTTACATTTCATTTTTTCCGCAGTTATTTTAACATCTGCTCTATAGAAGATATTTTAAGTCGTTTTGATGGAAAGTCTGATAACGTCGCCTTTGAAAGATGTATTCGTCGATTGCCAGATGTATACTCCTACTCACTCGAGCTGACACCTACGTCTAGTTCGCCAACCTTTTGACGACGCTTATTTGATCAGGTGATTTGCCGACCTCTATATAAATCTTTTTCCATTTATTATCCTTTGAGAATTTGGAAACTATAAAAAGAACGCATACGCAGACCAAATAGTTCAGTTAGAAGAGATATAACTAAGAATAATATGAACGCATGCAGATCTTACCTTGACGATCCGACTGACTACAAAGTTGGCTTAACTAATCCAGTTAGCTCTTCATACCTAACAACTGTACGTGCACAGACATTCGAGCAGTAAAACTCCTTGTAACCCTCTCACGTACACTTTCAATTCAGATCGCGGAGCTTGTAACCTTGCGAAGTAAAATCCTCACCTCTGGCCATCAATCATAGTTCCCGCATGGGTTGCTCCAAGGTAAAATAAAAATATGAAACGCGCGATGGCGTGAAACCTTTTACCACATACCTCCGCAACCCTCTCCTTCTTGGAGTAAAATCCTGTTTATTGGACCGTGTAGACCCACTTTCCGGAACATACCGCGCTATATGTTTTTCTGAATGTATACCTACAGAGTCACATCTGTGGTATATTTGCAACTGAGTTCTGCGATAAGCAAGGTTTTAACATCACCAATCACCATGTTCTGTTTACAAGCGGCAATGTACTTACAAACTCAAAGTTTCCACCGCTGAAATTCTCAATCTCATTTGGAACAAGTCCTATTATAGTGTTTAATAGTCAAGAATATCACATTGATATACGGGCAGTGATGAAGTTATTATAATTCGAGTTATTTAAACCGACACAGAAACTCTTCGAGCGTCGAGTAAACATGCCTGTTAGTCCTGTAATTATTGAGTACTTGTAGTGTTCCATTATTCAATAGTAATACACCAGTATTAAAGCTGTCAACAACACAAATCCAGTTAACTTCTAAAAACACGTTACCTACTTTTTCATCAAAGGCCTTTCCCTAACGTCTACTTCGTCTAGCTTTATCCAAGTAATCACCACAATACTTTGCGGTACAAAGTTTCGTGAAACACCGTGGCCATTCCAGAAAACTTGCCGCGAGTAATTCTCAGAAAATGTTGTCCAACGATGTTGTCGACTCAATATTGAGTTTGAAATTACTGCTGTAGTCGGAATGAACACAATGTTTACGCGGCATCACGAATGTTTTGTGTTCCGAGCAGTTGAACAACTCGAATATTAGAGTCGGTCCACACGGTGCGGTAGCTAGGTGACTGTGGCGCGCGGCGAAGGATGCCAGGATCTCCATGTTTGAAACGTTAGAATTATTTCTATGCTATGCTATGTTTTGCTGTTTTTAATTTTCAATGCTCGCTCCTCCTCTTACTCGATCATGTGACCATTTACTCCTACATTCAGAATGATTCAATTATTTCAGAATGATTTTGCTTAAGCGACTCCGTTGTGTATTGTCTTAAATTGGAATATCAATAGTAACCACTCGGTGCATTCTGGTTCAGCGCTATGCGAGTACGTTCGCTGACTCGAACCCAGCGAGACGTGGAGGGGTAATGTTTCGGTGCCGCACTCCCGCCGCCGTATGTGGGCATATCCGGCAAGTGCGGCGCCGCACCGCACCCGTGTGGACCGTCTCTTAGGGGACCTGCGTCAGTCGCGTCGATTAAACCATCGTTAAAGTTGTATTAGCTTCGCAACTGCAAGGGAATTAAATTGGCTTCTGAGTTTTCAAGGGTCCTTGAACTTGTAGAGTACGTAATAATAGTAAAACGGTGAAAATGAACTACAGGTTTATTTGCAATTTGAAAACATGTTCACATAGTTTTATACAGCTTTGTACATCTTTGTGCTTTGACTTGTGCAAAGTATTACAAATTATATTTTTTCTTAAACCAATTTTCCTGGAGGTTACTCAATATCAGATACTGCCTCCTATCGCCTATTTCAATTCTTTTAGATTACGAACTTTCTTTTCATCCATTTTTGTATCCAAAATATGATATGATACCTACACAGAAGGGGTTCTCTAAATAATCTTTGAAGACCACTCTTTGTTTTTCTCAATTTTCATTAGAACTAGGGAAAAACCTTTGGCATTCCAAAGCGTTCCACCGGCTTTATTAGCTAGAATATTTGCTCGTCTTTCTATTCAACATCAGACGCCCATAATAATACCTAAAATATCTCTGAATATTATTAGCACTAGTCTTTGTTACTGCTACAAATGCTGTTCTTAATTTCACAAATGGTTGAAATAAATCACGCCTAATTGATTGCGCACTTGAGTGCAGTTCCCGGTAGCTGAAATCCGCAATATCGGAGTTTCCAAGGCAACCAGCACTTGGTAGCTAGGAAGGTAGGTAGGAAGTATCACAGCTCTCGCGAGATAGAACAAGTCGTTTGTTTGTATCTAGCAGAGATTTAATTTCGCGAAACTTTATGCGTAAGCATACATAATAAAGTATTACTCACAGATCCCAACAAAACACCTACTCATATTAAAATATAGTCGAAAAGGGCTCATCTCAGCATTAATGCTGAGATAAGCCCTTTTCGACATTTCTGTCATTTAACTCCTTTATTGTTTTACAATTTTGGTTTTATAATGTTTAATCTTTGTGTATTTTATGTCGAATAAATATTATTTCATTTCATATGCGTCCAATACAACATTTAGAAATTTATGTATGGTAAACATGCGTTTTTCAGCGTATGAGTATACTAAAAAGTAAGTTCGTATAGGCCGGGCGGCTAGTCTTGGTGTCATAGTTTAAAATTATACTTATAAATGTATAAGTCTCACGTGCCGTGTAAAGAAAGCACTCTTTATGAATCTCCATGGTACCTACCTAAGTAGGCACTAGTACCAACTGATTTAGCTCGAAGTTTTCTCGAGGGAATCAGGTTCTAAGTGAAATATCCTCAGGTAGGTTTTAGGGGTAAATTCGCTAAAAGCATTTAGTAGAGATACTGGAAATTGGATCACTTGACTACAGTTTATTTGATCTGGACTTTCTATTTTACGCCTAATTAAAAGACTGTTTTTAACTATAGTAATACCACACCCGATTATATTTTAAACCTACCAATATGGCTGATCAATCCGTGGACTTCTTTCGGTAGGTAATAATTTTATACAGAAATGATTTGACTTTATATCGAGAAGTACGGTGGCGTTGGTCTTCAAGTTCTGAATTCATCTCACAATTCGTCCACTGTTGGATGTAGGTCTCCATTCTACTGATAGAGAATGGAGACGTACGTCCAACAGTGGACGAATTCTGATTGAGATAATTTTGATTATGACTGCTCCATCGCATATAGCTGCGTGTTGACTAACCAAGTTACCTACTTCATAAGGTATTTTAGTCATTGCTTGCCGGGATATAAGAAGAGCAGAACATAAACTTACACACTTATCATGCGAAGTTCGGTCATTCAGTAGGTGGCTTATCATTTCTGTTTCTCTAGTATGAGATAGGTACAATTTTCTACAACATTTGTACAGCATCATTCGTTGGTATCGAGTTGGCGTAGTTTCACTTCCACGCAAAATTGATGTTTACTCTATTACACTAACTCTATCGAGCTCGTGAAAAACAAGACAAATTTATATTAGGGATACTGTTTTATACTCCTACCGCTTAAGTTAGTCCTCGCCTGCGCGGCACAGGGGCGCCGGGGGAGACGTCTCAGTCCCCCTTTGTCGTCTCCCCCGGCGCCCCTGTACCGCGCAGGCGCGGACTAAGTTAAGCGGTATAATTATAAATAATTTCATTTTCTATATTTGTTGACGCAGCGAACCAAAGTGGGTCTTGGCCTCCGATACCAAAGACCGCCATCCGTCCCTATTTTGCGTGAGTACCTTCCCAGTCTTGCACCCCAATCTCCAGTAAATCTTCGGCTACCTTATCTTTCCATCTAGAGAATTATCAAAACATTTATAATGTTATTATCATGACATATTTATATACAACTAAGTTGTTTGTTTTGCAGGTGCTTCCCGGTCTGTACGTGGGCAACTACCGGGACTCGAAGGATCCGATGCAGCTGGAAAAGTACAAAATAACCCATATCCTTTCAATCCACGACGCTGCGCGGCGATTGCACCCTGTAAGTTCATATATTTATGACCTAAATTTGATGTCTTATACCGCTTTAGCACAAAAGATTAAACACACTTTAAACACTGTTTAGTGCAATTTGTACTGTAAAACATTGTTAACAAGCGTGGTTGTGGTAGGATGGATAATGTTCAAAGGAATAGACGAATGCAATGATAGGCCCTTAACTAAAAATATGAGGAAGTAGTTTGATGTCTGTGAAAAAAATAATAAATAAATAAATAAATATTTTTGGGACATCTTACACACGGCCTCTGACCCCAAACTAAGCAAAGCTTGTGATATGGCTGCCAGAGACTGATATACTACATATAATTATTTTTAAATACATACTTATATAGATAGTAACTAATACTAATAATGTGTGAAGTCTTTTTGCGCGGAGGAAGTGAAACTTCGTAATGTGGAAATGAAAATAAGAACGCAACAGTTCTTTTATACCCCTTCCATGTTAGCGTCAAACGTTTAACGCAACCTTGTTGTAAGTCGCATTAGAATAAAAGATTTATTAGGTATGGAAATGTTATTGCCGCAAAAGTTTTAGTTATTTTCCTTAAATGTTATGCCATGACGTAGGTTAATTAGGTATGCTCGATGCGTTTCGTGTAATACCTAAAAAAGTGAGCTTTTGTATATCTTATTAGGAAATGCGATTATAAAAAAATTGCTTCATTTAAGTGTCCTTTATTCACTTTTAATCCTACTAATATTATAAAAAAGTTTGTGAGGATGGGTGGATGGATGGATGTTTGTTACTTTTTCACGCAAAAACTACTGAACGGATTGAGATGAAACTTTGCAATAATATAGCTTATATATCAGAATAACACACATGCTATAAATTATAATGGCATTGCGTCAAAAATCAAAATATCATGCGGGCGAAGCCGCGGGTAAAAACTAGTAGAGAATATTAATGATCTCACTGTTTTAGCATGCACGAAATACGATAGAAAAAGCTTCAAATGTTCCTATGTACTTTAATTTAATATATAAATGGTAGATACATTTTCGATTCACTTCATTCTATTTATTCGAAACATTTCTGCCCCGAGCAGAGCTAATATTCGAGCGAATTTCTCCGCTGCGATGGAACAAATTGATATGAATAGACTTCCCTCTATCCTGTAATAACAAGTGAATAAATTGCTTAACTTATATTCTAAGGCCTCGATTAAGGGTCAGGGTAGGGGACGCAGCTGTCCTCCTCGCGTATTTGTTTCTATTACAAAAACAATCCAGTATTTTTAAGTAGGTAACTGTGACGTAACTATTTATTGTATTATTATCATGATTTTTTTTCTTTTCCATGGACATTTTCATATCTGTCAATTAATTTGTATTTTTTAATGTTAGTTTTCTTTACTTTAGTATTATTTTTCTTTGACATTTGTATTATTGACTTTAATTTTAGATAATTGTTTTATAAATAACTAGTTTTTACCCGCGGCTTCGCCCGCATGATATTTTGATTTCTGACACAATATCATTATAATTTATAGCCTATGTGTTATTCTGATATATAAGCTATATTATTGCAAAGTTTCATCTTAATCCGTTCAGTAGTTTTTGCGTGAGAGAGTAACAAACATCCATACATCCCATCCATCCATCCATCCTCACAAACTTTCGCGTTTATAATATTAGTAGGATTATCATTAGTGTAATTCGTGCATGCGGTACTAATTGAATATATAAATAAATTACTCCTGATGTTAAAAATAGGTTCGTTTTAAGTAATCGTGTATGTTTCTGTCTCTGCATCAATGTATCCTTTGGTGTCGTACATCTAATCATGCTAAGCATTTTTTTTGCCTAATTCGTTACATATCGTGCTTTCAAAACTGGATTTTTGCTTTAGTTCTCAGCCAAACAGATTCTACAGACGAATTTAAATATCTGTTTCCGTGCAAGTAGTTCTTGCCGCTCTGTGTATTCTGTGTATAGTATAGTGGGAGTCGAGTGTAAATATATCCAAAAGCATTTACCAGCAAAATGTGTCCCAAAAATAACACAAACTCATACTCAGTATAATTTTTTATAAGATTTGGTGAATAATATTTTTTTTTTGCAAAAAATGGCATGACCGACTTCAACCGTGTACAGAATTCGCGAATATTTCGCACGGATCGATGTAGCATTTTTCACATTATTGTTGAATTATCAAAAAAGGCTCAGCCGATTTCGATAAAATTTATATATATAGATTATAGATTTTACTATAGATTTTAACAACTTACTTCACAATTTTGTGTATATAATGTATAACCATCAACAAAAAAGATTTTTTTTTTCACTTTTCTCGTCAAACATTGAAAATTACACATTGTTAAAAATAATTAAAAACCTGTTTTTTACATGATACCTTACATGATACGATTTAGTCAATTTGAATTTTGAACCCATATTTTGTGAATTTTGAGGCCCTATTTTTTGTGATTTAAATAAAAATGTACAGTTTTCAGATTTATTCCTATATGTGTACTCTGAGACAATGCTTTTTGCCAAATTTCATAGTTCTATGTCAACGGGAAGTACCCTGTAGGTTTTAATTTTTGTGAGTGTCGAAATATGCGTTTTTTTTTCGACACAAACAGCCCTAACTTTTTTAAACGATAACTGAGAAGTTTTTCTTTTACACAACTGCAAGAGACCATAGATATACGTATACAGTTTAAATTTCAACTTGATATCTTTTTCCCGAGATAAAGAGTCTTGACATACACACGGACGTCTGTCCGGACAACAAAGTGTTCCTATAAGGGTTCCGTTTTTTCCGTTTGAGGTACGGAACCATAATAAAAAAAGAATATCGAAATACACCTCGTTCTTCAGCACACAAAAAGCTACGCTCTACGTCACGCTCTACGCCCGAAGTTGCGCCTACTATATGGCTACTATCAGATCTGATATTTCTTATCACTACATTTACGGCACCCGAAAGCTCTTAAAGGCCGTATAAATCAAATGTAACTGTATATGTAAGTGCTGTGTTATTCATGGACGTAGTTATAATAATGTTAGGCGCTGGTGAGAGGCAGTGGAAGTTTTTGGTCACGTACACAGTTTGTCAATTTCGTAAGTAGTAAATGTAACAAATGGCTATACTTAACCTTTAATAACCTTAACCGGGATGCTGTAGGATATTTTATGAGAAATATTTAACCGCCTTCAAAAAAGAGGTTTTGATTTCCAGTTTTTTAGGGTTCCGTACCTCAAAAGGAAAAAACGGAACCCTTATAGGATCACTTTGTTGTCCGTCTGTCCGTCTGTCCTTCTGTCCTTCTGTCCGTCTGTCCGTCTGTCCGTCTGTGTGTATGTCAAGACTCTTTATCTCGGGAACGCGTATCGAGTTGAAATTTAAACTATACACGTAAACCTACGAATTCTTGCAGTTGTGTAAAAGAAAAGCTTCTCAGTTACCGTATAAAAAAGTTAGAGCCGTTTATGTCGTAAAAAAACGCATATTTCAACGCTCACAAAAATCAAAACCTACAGGGTACTTCCCGTTGACATAGAACTATGAAATTTGGCGAAGAGCATTGTCTTAGAGTACACATATAGGAATAAATCTGAAAACTGTACATTTTTATTTAAATCAAACAAAAATAGGGCCTCAAAATACACAAAATATGGGTTTAAAATTCAAAGTGAGTAAAGCATATCATATAAGGTATCATATAAAATAGCTTCATTAGCACATGCTAAAACAGGTTTTTAATTATTTTAACTATATGTTTGTACGGAACCCTCGATGTGCGAGCCTGACTCGCACTTGTCCGGTTTTTTTGTATCTATATAACGCGATTACTCCGCCCATTGCGATGATTCTTTTTGTGTGGTAGATTATACTTTAGAGGTGGTCCCATTTAAATTTTATCAAAATCGACTGTACTCAGTCGTAAACTCGTTTTTCAATAAAAGCGTGTTAAAAACACCAGAAATACGCGCTTATTTGCCTATCTTCCGGCTTCATCTTCAGACCTTGAAACCTAATCGTGGTCAAAGTTCATTACAAGACTTTTCTAAGAAATCCAAATCAGCTATGATACGATTTTCCATCATGAAGTTCCAGTTCATATCTTCCGGTTCCATCATCAAATCAGTTCGACAGTACCATATTATAGTATTGTCATCAAAACTACATACAGCTGCCAATTTTCACTATGCTACGACCCTTGGAAGATGGTTAAATTAGTTACCTTAGATTCCATTACATAGTTAGTTACATACAGGTCGACCTAATAAAAGTAAAGTAATAATTACTACATCGATGATACATCGATTCGTGCAAGCCATTCGGATTATGTACATGGTTGAAACCGAATCAAACTGCTTCGTAGCTGTGATGTTAGCTACGAGCTGCGCAAAACTCAATCCTGACTGAAGCTCACTTAACAGCTGCTGAAGATTAAGCCACGTTTTCACTAGGGGACATGTCGCGGATACAAGTCGTCCGACATTCACGTAGTTTGTCTCTGCAACTTTGTCCCTCGACATTTGACTTCTTCACACTATACTCTATAAAATTTAACTTGATCTCTGCGACAGCTGTCAGAAAATTACGCCTATGAAGTCCTGAATTTCTTAATAGTACAGACAGTACCTGTCAATGTCATACTTTATAGGCATGCCGATTAGTGATGGGCGACGAATGATCGTGACCTTAGTTTAGATAGAGTTTAAATTAAAATATCGATAGTTTGTACTGACGATATTTTAAATAAAACTCAATTTATCATTAATTTTATTGTAAGTATATTTTAATATCATAACATTTTTTACATGTGTAATTAAATTATACCCAATTATATGTTACATTAGCATCGATAACAGTGAAAAACGTCGATAAATACTATCGTTACATTATTATGAGTATTTAATTAATATTATAACATTATTTACATATGTACATACTTGATCTTAAATAATAGTAAGTAAATAAAACCCAATTTCTCACCTTCAACTACTCATTCGATTTCATTACAACATTGTTTGAAAATCGATTTTTTCCACCACTATCTCAACTCTAAAAATGTCAATGTCACTGTCGCAGAGATCAAGTTAAATTTTATTGAGTATAGCCAGTAGTGAACAGTAGGTATGTACCTACTACTGCCATTTTCGAACACAAAGCGACACGCGTCCTCACTACTCAAAGGCTGTCGGGCGACTGTAGAGGGACACGAAGATCGCGCGTGTCGACGCTCGCAGATCATCGACTAGCGACAAGTCGCGCGACCCGTAGATGTCCCAAGCGACGTCGGGCGACATCGACATCGCGAATTTCGTGTCGAGCGACAGAGTCCCCTAAAAACGCGGGACAAATGTCCCCTAGTGAAAACGTGGCTTTAGATTAATACATAGCTAACATCACATCTGCCAAGTTGTATGATTTGGTTTATACAGTCACGTACACTGACATCATAATTCACCTTTCCCAGTAAAGTGTAAGTTAACACGTTACATTATGCACAAATATAGCAGTTGAGGTGAGGCTGTGAGTTATAATTAGTTTAGTGAGCCCGCCCCGACGTTGATGAGTTTAGTCTGACACAATCTGACGTTCACACACTAATTACTGAGCTCACACGCGAGGGGAGCGTGCGATTTATCGCTTACGAAATCTCAGATGGTGTTGCCATTTTTGTGATTTTGCTGTTTTGGAAGCGAAATTGTGTGTTTGGCCTCGTTTGATTTGTCTTGACGAGTACTTCGTCGAATGAGCTTCTAACCGACTTTAACGTGCTACTTCTAACAAACTTCAAATAATATAAATACATTTTTTTCTTTTTGAGGTACCGAACCCTAAAAATTAAAAATAAAATACATAAAAAACGAAATTAAAAAAAATGATGTCTCCTAAGCGTGATTTCTTTTTTTTTTAAATTTAAAAAAAATTGTTAATCCTGTCGTGGATAACTTTTTCGAAAATTTTAGACATTACTGGTACTAGCGCTATCGGTCTATAGCAACTCATATCGCATTTA
Organism: Hypomecis punctinalis; assembly: GCA_949316475.1. Classification (NCBI taxonomy): domain Eukaryota; kingdom Metazoa; phylum Arthropoda; class Insecta; order Lepidoptera; family Geometridae; genus Hypomecis; species Hypomecis punctinalis. The sequence goes on from OX438810.1 coordinate 15,403,644, forward strand.
TTGATTTTCTTAAAAAGTGGTTTGATAGCAGTGGTTTTGAGCTTACTAGGGAAAATTCCATTAGATATACATAGGTTAATTATGTGACTGAGCACAGGGGACACTTCAATACTATCATAGCCAGTGCTACTAGTATTTTTCAGATTCATGATGATACCATGTATATCCTGGGGAATCGTTTTGGTGCCATAAATAAGGATTTCGAATTACTTGTTGTGGTATTAGTTTTTGGTCTCGTAGTTTTTTCGGGTATTTGCTCTATAAAAAAGTCATTTAACAAATTTGCGACACTGTCAGGATCATTTATGAATTGACCATTACCATTAAGCTGTAATGGTTCATTCGGTATTATATATTCTTGGCACCATTTATGATCTTCCACATAGCCTTACTTTTATTTTCCACTTTCTTAATGAAATTGTCATTTTGGGACTTTTGCGTAAGCTTTATAACGTGGTTTAGTTTTTTAAATAGTGCTAAAACAGGTTTACATTATGTAATTTTCGATGAAAACGAGAAAAGTAAAAAAATAACTTTTTGAATGCTAAAACTATATAACTGATATCTGTGGCTAAACAGGTTTACATTGTGTAATTTTCATTGAAAATAAAAAAAAACTTTTTCGATGATATTTATTTATCCTATAAGGATTTCAACATCACAATTTTGTGAAATTTCCAGGATTTGTACGGAACCCTCGGTGTGCGAGCCTGACTCACACTTGTCAGGTTTTGTTTTGATTCACTCCTAATATTCACTGTTTTTTAATTAGTATTCAGCGCCACCTTATTACACTACGAAATATAAGAAAAACTCTGATAATACTGAATGTGCGGTAATAAGGAAGTTTCCTTTATCATAAAAACTAAAAATAATTGTATACATTTAAAGACGTTAGAATTATATTAGATACAGAGAAAAAATTACTCGAATATCTTAATAAATGACGCAGTTATGGATGTCTAAACGGTCATGTTTAGACTTCAAATCCGTCGCGAGGTTTTTTGATTTCGTGCAGTCATGTTTAAAAATTCATATCTCCGTCATTTTTGAAGATAATTGAAAAATAAAAACACCATAATTTATTGCAGAGCAGACTTAGGGCCTCTTTCATCATCTCCGAGTAAAGTCCCAAGTAAGCTACTCGCCGATTAAAGTGGCGAGTATCGTTATACACCAGTTTCATAATGTCCGAGTAGCGCTACTCGTCAAATAAACTGGCTTGTAACTTACTTGCTACTTCATCTGCCCTATAGCGGTGTTAACCGACGAGTAAGACACTATGAAGACTTTAACGTATGTCTATTCTGCAAATTTGGGCTGTACTGTGGATACTGTTTTTCAGAAAACTGATATGCGATATGCTATTATTATGAATATGCCAGAATTTATCGAAGATCAATTGGAGAAATTAGAACATAATCAATGAATTTCCAGGATTCGTGTTAATTACTTTTACGAACTCGATAGTTTGATTAAAACATTGAAGATATTTTCGACGGATTTCACCGTACTAAAAAAAAAAAATAACTAAAACTTTGATATATGTACCTAAGTGGTTAAAATAATTGCTACATTAGGTATTCACGTAGGTAACCTAAAAACATGACGTTGATTAAAAAAAGCCAATATAACAAAAAAAAAATAGCCGTACTGTAAAGAGAGAATCACAATACCACAAACAAATCACACGTATTAAACGCGCGTGATTTTGTGTAAATTATCTAAATTTGAACACTATAATTCTGTTTTAAATAAAACAAAATAACATTTAAGTCAAATCTGTCGAAAAATGTTTTCAGAAAATGGGAAGTTGTTATTAGCAAAAATCATATATAAAATGTGTGCAAAACTGTCAAACACTGTTTTCAAAATTAATGACTTATTAGTAAAATATCCTAGGTAGTGAAAAAGCTTTGAACTCGAAGATGGCAAATGCGCCGACCGCGCAAAACCAAATATCCCCAATGGACAAAAAGAAAAAAAAATGTTGACGTTTGACATTTCTGACAGTTACGACAACAAAATACGAACGAATGACGTCATTTTTCATTCATTCATTCGGTTATTCGCCGAGTTGTTATTAGTAGGCTGGTTGTCTAATGTGAAACTGACCAATGTTACTCGGGACTCTTACTCGCCAATTATCACTACTCGGAAAGTAGTTACTCAATACTTTACTCGGAGATGATGAAAGAGGCCCTTAGTGTAATTTAATAAAAATAAAACTAGAAAACGGGAAACTTCCTTATTGAGAATGAAAGTAGAAAGAAAAAAAAATACTTTGATTTTTGAGACTACTGAGTCGGTGAGTCCACATGCTACCATTAATTACCTTCTATAAAGCACGAACTTCGCTGACATTAGCGGATAAATCATGCGTTTCAAAAAACACTATATATAACTGTGCGAACAACCATTTATACGAATTCGAAGATTGATGAAATATCAAACAATTTATTTAAAACGTAACGTCATCGCGGGCTATCTTTCATTCTGACGCCATCTAGTTGTCACTGGCGCAAACAATTTTACCATCTTAGTTTTACATGTAAACAATTATTTTTCCCAAAACGACTTCCGTGTACAGAATTCGAATAGTTCCTACGTATCGATGTAGTAATTTTCACATTTTAGTTGATTTATCAAAAATGGCTCAACCGATATCGATAAAATTTAAACCACTCATTTGAAGCACGGTAATAGATACCATTACAGTTTCTGAAGTATGATCTACCAAACGAAAAAAGTTGTCAAAAGCGTGTCGAGACACTAGTATGATAGGGTTCCGTAGATGATGATGATAAAGACAGCCAGTTTTATGTTAAACTTAAGTAGGTATTTCACAGAATTTTATATAATTATGAGTCATTTAAAAACAAACGTAGCAATCTCCACTTTGCCATTTTTAATACTGATGGAGATGAAATCTTTATTTATTTTTCTTTAATTTTTACATAGTCAGCGCTACCATACTAATTTGATTAAAACGACGTCCACATGCAGTGTTGTGATTGGCTTTTGTGGACATTGCCGACTTTGATATAAATGACAGTGGAGATTGTTATGTTTGGTTTTAATTCTCATTTTGAGGAGCTCATTTCTATGGGATATCGACGACTTTGCTACAATATTTTTGTGTGTATTAAGCCATAGATAAAAAATTCTGCATTCATAGTTTAATTTCGACAGTTGGTGAAGATTGCCGGGTTTGGGGTTATCGAAATTGTTGTTTTGTTGATAAAAGAAAAAAATACGAGTCTAATATTTGTTGGTAATTATCTCAATCATATTTTTTACGACTTCCAAAAAGAAGGAGGTACTTACTATGTTCGTCTGTATGTATTTTTTTTGTTCATCGATATTTTCGTCAATTGTGGACCAATTTGAAAAAAAAAATATATTTCGATAAGGTACCTATACTTCCGAGGTGGTCCCATTTAAATTTTATCGAAATCGACCGAGCCGTTTTTGATAAATCAACAATAATGTACATGAATGTCACATCGATTCGTGCAAACTGGCAGCCTCGGTGGCTCAGTGGTTAGTGAGAGTGACCCTAACTTGGGGTGGGTCAATGAGGCGTGGGTTCGATCCCCACCCAGGAAAAATATTTATGTGCTGAACGTAAATGTTTGCTCTGTGTCTGGGTGTTATTTAGTAACTATCTATATAAGTATGTATTTAAAAATAACTTTGCTTAGTTTAGGGTCAGAGACCATGTGTAAGATGTCCCAAAATATTTTTTAAACTACTCGAATTTTTTACCCGGTGGAATTCGTCGTCTTGGAATTTATATTAGTCGTCATGCCTATTGTTAATGCCCTTTATTGGTAAACGTCTTACGCTGTGATGTGTGGTCTTCATTCGAGAACTTTACGATCCTATCGGCCATACGCGCTTAGAACTATATACGAATATCATTTACTATCAGCATTTTAATATTTCCCTTGAAGCTATAACAATTCATAAACTGGGACGGCCGCATGAAGCGAATAGTTAAAAGAAAAGTTTATGGTTCCATTTGCTAATGGAGCCATTGTGTTGTAAAACAGGCTGGATTGCTGCTCGCTATTCCGATGAAAAGTAAATTTCGATTTTCGCCGGCCGATTTTCGTGATTAATTTGTAAATTTGATTACTGTCTGTACTCATCGGTAATAAAATCTCAATAAATTATGCTTCGTTATCAGGATGGTTATTGTTTTTGGTTACAAGTAGAATTATTTAGATAAAGAAGCAAATAATAGCATGCCCGCTGTTGGTTAGAACATGTTACAGGATAAAAAGTAGCCGCCTTATAAATTTAATCGGAGAGTTACTTCGGAGTAAGTTATCCGCCGCGTATGTTGTTTTTTTTTATTTGATTTTTTTTGTTTCATCGGTAAAAAAAAACACGGACTAACTACTCCGAAGCATAGTAATACAGTTACAGATAAAGCACAAACTGTTGTCCTGTCAAACGTTATTTAAAAGTACAATATTTAATACTTAAAATAACGATATTTCATGCTGTAACTAACTAGAGTAATGTTTTATGTCTATTGTATAATTCTTTTTTAAATATTATTTTGTTTTACTTTTAAAGTGTCCTCTAAATTAGCACACCTCGTTGTATTTTTTTTTTGTATCTATCTCTCTCCATCCTAAGGTTGCCTGGAAGAAATCACTTTCAGTGATAAGGCCGCCGGTTTCTTCACATGTTTTAGCATCTACTTTTATCTTTTTTTCTGTTTGATGTATGTGTGAATGTGAATCAATAAAGAGTTTATCTATCTATCTAGAGCAAGAGTTAGTTATAGCAAGAAATACCGTTAGCCATTAGTAAGTAACTATATATCGTATAAAAATTAGGACAGTTTATTTTTCACGATCAAAATAACTTAAAATAAACTTAATAATCACGCTTAACTTATATAAATATGTATTTCAAACAATTATGTTTAAAAGATTATTAAAACCAACGTGGTTTTCGCACGTTCTAACTAAAATATAGTATAGATATTACTAATGTATTCCTGAGTAATATCTTCTCGAGTTTCGATCGCATTAACGTAATATCTGTACTATATTTTAATAGGAATTATGTTTATATCTTTCATTTAAGACCAAAATAAATAAACCCACTCTTATTAATATTTCATCCATAAATCTATATATTTTTTTCCTTCCCTAATTTGTATCAACCCTTAATTTACTGATTATGAAAAAAGAAATTGAATTTCGTTATTTTCGGTTCAGATAAGTAAGTAAGTAAGTTCGTATAGGCCGGGTTGGCAGCCCTGGTGTCAGAGTTTTCAAGCCGCCTGAAGGGCTCTGACATGGTTCAGATGTTGGTTTTGAATTGTAAGACGTCGAAAAAAATTGTACATTACCACTTGGCCGCAAACAAATTAGAACGGTGTAGAACAAAAATTAAATAAGCTCAAAGTAGTCCAACGCGCTATGGAGAGGGCTATGCTCGGAGTCTAGCTGCGAGATCGAATTAGGCATGAGGAGATTCGCAGACTAACCAAAGTTACCGACATAGCCCAGCGAATTAGTAACTTGAAATGGCAATGGGCAGAGCACATAGCTCGGAGAACTGATGGCCGATGGGGCAGTAAAGTTCTCGAATGATGACCACGCACCGGCAAGCGCAGCGTAGGGCGTCCACCGACCAGGTGAACCGACGATATTATTAAGACCGCAGGAACGCGCTGGATGCAGGCCGCTTCCAACCGGACTTACTGGAAATCCATAGGGTAGGCTTATGTCCAGCAGTGGACGTCCAACGGCTGATAATGATGAATGCACCTACAAAATGATTTACAACCTTTTCTTCTCACTTTGAATTTAATATTTATTATAACGAATATCGGCGTTAAAAAGATTAATGCTAACACCGATAAATAAACACGGTTGGTTGCTTTGTTATTTTCTCCAAAAAATAAAGTTCCGTAGCTCGCAGCAAATTAGCTACGAGAGTCCCGAAGGTAATTAATTATGTCTGTCAACGGAAACGACCTACAGCCGACACTATTCCGCTTTTAACCTGCTTTCATGTACGTGATCTAGGTGCGTACCAGGCACCATAACAAATTTTGATTAATCTAATCACTAAATGAATGTAGGTAAACGGGCTACGACGTAGTCACGTAGCCATTTCGTAGACGGTCTACGTAAAAGATTTGTTACACGACTGACTAAAAAAAAGAAGGCGTACAAACAGAACCTTGCCATATAAAGTCGTTTCGTAATTTTATAGTAATTTTTATAAGTCTAAAAACACGAAGCGAATCTTAGCACAGTACCAAACACATAGGTATGTATGTGATTTAAACGACTGTAAAAAAGACGATGTTAAAAGAATGTTTCACGTTAAAACTCAATTTTAAAAGTAGGCCTATCAGACCAAATGGATCAATACAAAAATTGGCCTAATTAGTAGGTCGTCGTCGTAGTCACGACTAAAATATTCATAGCTTAGAATTGAATTAAAGCTTTAGAACCGTTGATGAAACTAGTAGGCTGTTAGATGTTCACTACTCTGCTCCACAAGAGCCGAACGAATAATTTGACGGAAATGCGGATCGGGCGGCGCGGATAAGTATATCCATCCATCCATCAGCCTAAAGACGTCTACTGCTGGACATAGGTATATATCCAATGAGACCGGTTGATATCGGCTTGCATCGAGCGCGATCCTGCGGTCTTAATGATGTCATCCTTGTCCACCTTGTGGGTGGACGTGCTACTTTTTTACGTGGTATTTTTTCACTACGTGGTACTGTTTTATAACGTATGTAGGTATAATTATGTAGGTATATGTAGGTTTAATTATGTAGATATATGTAGGGATATATGTATATTATCGTAAATATGTAAGTGTGTTTAATTTCAAAATTTAGATTTAAAAATAGAATAGAATATCATTTATTGTCTTAGTAGGTATATCATTTACACATTTTTACTTAGTAAAATAAATTATATAAATGGTTCTTTTTATAGACTCGTCACAATTACAGTAATTTTATTTAAGTACTCTTATGTACCCTCCCTCACAACAAGAAAAAAAGTACCTTGGATTACATCAGAGAACGACAACAGCAATATACATAAACAAAAATTTAAGTTTTAACTTCCATGATTCCCTCATTGGACAATAGGTTTGATCATAATATAATTGTTATTTTTTGAGAATTGTCAGACATTAATAAAACATTGTAGGTATTGTAGGTACATAAATTCACTGTATACAAATAAAATCAAAATGACTCAGCTCTGTACCGAGGCATCGTTAAATTATAATCACAATAAAATAATACTAAAGAAATTCAGTCCTATACTTTAAAATAAATATGGGTATGCATTAACTTTAATTAATTTTGGTAAATACAAATAATTTAATTTAAAAATGTCAGCTGTAAAGGGGCTTCGTCAAACAATAATACGTTAATTACAGTACAATAATGAAATAAAATAATATAAAATTAATATAAACATTGGAAAAATAAGTAAGTATGTTTAGTTTATTATTTACAGGTGTTTTCTTTGTTAGTCTCTAGTTAAGGTTACTATTTCTCTTTCTTGTCGGTTCATATTCGTGCAAGGTTGCCTGGAAGAAATCGCTATGGGTGATAAGGCTCCACTTTATAATCATATTTTTTGTCGTATATGTGTAAACAGTGTTTATTTTTAAATTCTGGTTGTGAATTTTAATAAAGAGTTTTGTCTGTCTGTCTCCACTCGAGATCTTTTCGACCCCATCGGTCATCAGTTTTTTGCACTATGTGCCTTGCTCACTGCCATTTCAACTTGCCAATTCGTTTTTCTAAGGATCTTCTAATTTTAGATTCGGATAGACCTCTCCATAGTTCGTTGGGCTACTTGGAGCATAATATTAGTAATAATTAAGCTGCATGAGGCTCCGTCGGCCTGTGAAAATGGACTTTCATCTGTATATTCTACAGTCGAACTGTTCTCTTCACCATCACTCTTACTACATAGTTTAAAACAAAATCGCTTCCCTGTCTGTCTGTCCCTATGTACGCTTATATGAGAAGTCCACAAAAGTTACGCATATAATGGGACCAAAAGTATACAATATGCTGCCAAAAAATGTTATCGATGCCCCTAGCCTGCCTTGTTTTAAGGCTTGGCTTGGTTAACGCTGGCTTATTGAGCAGACGTATTATGATTTTAACGTTTTTAAATGTGTAAAATAGATTACTTAAGCAATATTAGTGCATAATATTTTTTTGATATTTCTAGGTTATACTAGATGTAAAATTGTTATGTACAGTATCGACATTTAATTTGAATTTTTGACATTTTTATTTTGTATAATGACAATGATATTATTATAATTACTTAATGTAATTGACATTCTCATGCTGAAGTGTTTGTCAATAGTTGGCTATTGTTAATGATTGTGTATAGTATTGACATGTAAATGAGATATTTTATGAATAAATTGAATATGAATATCTTTAAAACTACGCAACAGATTTTGATGTGTTTTTTTTAATAGATAGAGTAATTCAAGAGGAAGGTTTATATGTATAATTGATAATACACCTGTGCAAAACCGGAGCGGGTCGCTAGTTTAAGTATACAACTAACTCTAGTAAGTTACATCAAGAAATACCGTTACAACTTGCAGTAATGTTCAAAGACTGTTCCAAAGTAGTATTCATTATTCAAAGAAGGAACGCCCCTTGTTAGGAACGTGACTTGACGTGACGTGGGCAGTAACTGCTGCTTATTCTGCTATGACGTGACGAAGCATATTTACTGGACGCTCTGTATATTACTATGAATAGGTGCGCCTCGCCTATATAATAGAAAAATTGTTATAATAATTTTTTTATCCAAAATTGACTTGAATTTTAGCATATCTTGCCTGTACCAGCCATTTTAATAGTTTGCAGGGTGTAGGCCTACCCACGAAGGGTGATTGGACCATATCCACCATGATGGCTCAGTGCAGGTTGGTGGATTCACATCATCATATCACATCACTTCAGCCATAGGACGTCCACTGCTGGACATAGGCCTCCCCTAATGATTTCCAATAAAACCGGTTGATAGCGGCTTGCATCCAGCGCGATCCTGCGGTCCTAATAAGGTCATCCGTCCGCCTTGTGGGTGGACGACCTACACTGCGCTTGCCGGTACGTGGTCTCCGCTCGAGAACTTTTGGACCCCATCGGTCATCAGTTCTCCGCGCTATGTGCCCTGCCCATTGCCACTTCAACTTGCCAATCCGCAGGGCTATGTCGGTAACCTTGGTTCTTCTACGGATCTCCTCATTCCTGATTCTATCTCGCAGAGAAACTCCGAGCATAGCCCTCTCCATGGCTCGTTGGGCTACTTGGAGTTTACTAATAAGGCCCATAGTGAGAGACCACGTTTCTGTGCCATAAGTCATCACTGGCAACACACACTGGTCGAAAACTTTCGACTTGAGGCACTGAGGTATGTCGGACGAGAAGACGTTACGCAATTTTCCAAACGCTGCCCAACCGAATTGGATTCGGCGATTGACCTCTTTCTTGAAGTCGGACCTACCTAACTGGACTACTTGTCCTAGGTAGACGTAGATTCACTTACGCCATCGAATTTCTTCTAAGGACATATGCAGGTTTCCACACGATGTTTCCTTCACCAAAAATCCAGTGGTTTGAAAATCCTTACATAAATTCCAAAGACCGGGATTTGAACCCACGACCTCACAATTGTTAGACGAGTGTCATGATCACTAGACCACCACGACTAAAACTAATTAATTACACCGAAAGAACTCTGCGTTTATTACAGTCCGTCAAATCTAAGAAGTACCGTTTGACAGTTCTGACAATTGAATGATAGGGATGGGATGAAAAAATATGAAACGTCAAACGGTACCTCTTAGATTTGATGGACTGTAATAAGGTGTAATATACTACTAATAGGAAGTTGCATAAAGATATTTCACATCACTGGCTTTTCGGTGAAGGAAAACATCGTGAGGCAACTTGCGTACGTCCTTAGAAGAAATTCGATGGCGTATGTGAATCCACCAGCCCGCACTGGGCCAGCGTGGTCGAAATGGCCCAATCACCCTTCGTGGGTAGGCCTACGTCCTGCAGTGGACTATTAAAAAGGCTGGTACAGTACAGTATATATATATATATATATACATAAAGATATTGTGATTTTCTCGCAATATTTTAATACATTTCATCTATCTATTTAAAACCTCAGAGAATTATAGAAATCTGATAGTCTCCTAGCAAGGCTGCTGTAACTTCATTGTTTATCATGTAGTTTGAACTCTATCATCTAAAACCCGCAGATCTATAGCGTTTACTCTCTGTATAAAGTACTTCCTCGTCAAACATCATTCAGAGCTTTTAGGTGGTTGGTATAAGAATGGAAATACAAATAAACCTTTTACCCGAAAGTCAAATCAATTTAACGGTAAGTATACTTGAACCTTTGAACTCCTCTGAACTCAAAGAACTGTTCAAAACTCCCTTATGGAAACATTTATCTTGATTACTGTGAAGGGTTTCGTATAAGAGGAAGCGGCTAGGGAGGGGTATCTTGCGAGAAATAAATAACTATAAATGCATTAAGATATTTTTAATGAGTTGTACGGCTTATAGTCCCCTCGACCTAATAATAGGGTTGTCTTCAGTTTGTCGTGCGTCAGTATTTTTTGTAGCTTACTCTTCTTTTTTTAGCTCTTAATTTTTATTATAAATAACGGCTTTTTGTTTAAAATCTGGCGCGATTGATATTATTCTTAGATGTATAATGAAATAAAGCTATAGTGGTCTTATATTTCTTTATTTCACACACATTTCCATTAAAACTGCGACTAATCAAAGATACAAATAAAATAATTTACAGTATTGAGCTAAACGTTCAATCCTACTCATATTATAAATTCGACAGTTCGTATTTGTATGAAGGATGTTTGTTCCTCTTTCGAGCAAAAACTACTGAACGTAGGTATTGAGAGGAAACTTTGCAATAGTAGTGCTTATACATACATCGGAATAACACATAGGCTATAATATATTACGATATTTTGTGAAACGAAGTTCGCCGGGTAAGCTAGTCTTAAATATATGTGCATAGATTACCTTCCTAATTGTGTGTTTAACGGCTTGAGGAAAACCAAAAGTCATTTTAACACAAATCCTTTCTTGATGTGGTGAATATAAATTGAGTTTGATAAAATCGCCCGTCCCTTCCGTTCTTTATCGTTCAATCCTTAACCTACTTGTGAAGTTACTATTGGAGTGCGGCTATGCAAATAGAAAACTTATTAGTGATTTGGTAGAACTTTTTTTTTACACCACTTTTTTACGCGTTTTACCATATAGCGCATGATTTTATGCAGGAATATTTTCAGTAGTGATTCGTAAAACATATTATATGTACCTAACCAAAAGGAGTCGACACTGCAAAGCGTACCCTTCTGCCAAAAGTACCGGCGGTCATGCTCTTTATATAAATATATCGGTCTAATTGCGCTTGTGTTGCGTTAATTTTCAGCTAGTGTTAGTTAATTACAGTTGTGTGCGTGTAAACTTGTTTATATTTTGGTTTGTGTGCGTTTCTTCACCCCCCACTGACTTGGCAGACTTCGGTGCTTAGGCGTGTCGACTCCTTTTGGTTAGGTACTTAATGGATGTAAACGTAAAACCTATAATAAGGTACAGTCCATTCACAGTTATTTTAACTCTGACATTTGTTGTTGTCTCTGTCTAACCTGTGATGGTGTGTGTTGATTAGTTAGAGACAGCGAAAAGAGAGCTAGAAATGTCAGAGGTCAAATATCTGTGGACGGACAGTAACCGCAATTGACTTAGCTAACACATAACTTGGCCACTAAAGTGTCTCGTCACGTTTCAGCGCCACTGTTAAAATCTCATTAGAGCAATCGCGGAAGTAGAATCTAGTACCTATCTATATTCTAAAAATTTAAATTCGTAACGGTGGCCCTGGAATCAGAATTTGTATGCCTCTTGAAGGCATAGAAAACTAGAAGAGCTTAGAAGATAAACGACAAGACCTCTGACCAGTTTTGCCAACCCCATCCTAGACTAAAACGGGAAGAGGTTTTATAAACCTAGAAAGTAACTGTAAATTCCAACTCGAAAAACTAAATCTACACTCTCATCTCTAAAATTAAGAAGATATCGATAAAACTGTAGAGTTGGCTACGCTACCTCAGACAAATAGCTTAACTATTAAAACCGGGACCGGAACCTACAATTTAACGTGTTCCCCAAGCCACGATAGCCATTTGTCTACGAGAACGTCGTTGGCTTTAGGCATATTCTCGAAGAGAACTGTTACAACAGTTTTGCATCTAACATATTCTTATATCATACTACGTCATCCGTTCTTCTGTGTACTAGACAGAATATTTTTTAAGATGAATCACAAAATGTCTGCATGTCTTAATCTTAAAGGATATAATTTACGAGATAAATGTACCAAAATCTGAATAAGTAAAGATCTACGAGCTTGTTTTCATGTATGGAATGACAACGCACTATGAATTGAGGAGGCTTTGTATTAAATTGGCACTATGCCAAAGCTTGTGTTCTATTTGTGGAACTTTTTTGCATTTCAAGACAAAATGTAGTAACATTTTCTTTACGTATGCTATATAAAGTTACTAGCTGACCCGGCGAACTTAGTTTCACCAAATATCCTTATAAAGATGACGTCCACGAGTGGTATATTATTCAGATAAATCAAACCAAGATGATATATACATCAATTGACAGCTTAATTTATGGGCTTCTCCAAAATATTTAACTAAAATATTTTTGTCCCAACATTTTTTTTTAATTTGAAAAATAAATTGTATGAAAAGTAACAATACAGCTTTTTATTTTTCCTAGTTTAACAATAATAAATTACTTTTATCGTTATTTTACGTGTATTCGTAGTTGATTCTTCCATATTCATCTCTTAATTTGCTAAAATTAAAAATTATAACCTACCAGTGTGACCAGTTAGTAGGTACAATGTGACAAAAAAATCACTTAAAAAGTGTGTATAATTGGTAAAATGCTTTTATTTAACAATTTGGAGGTTACTTAATTAGGGCTGCTAGAGATATATACTACCTATTGAGCCAAATATATTTATTTTTTCTAATAAATTCAAAATAAATTTTTAAAAAATCATAGGGCTGTTTTTTGTTTTTAACTGTTGTAATAGACTCAGAAAAATATGAACTTTCTCGAAATGTAACGAGTGTTGTGGACATGTCCTTATTGCCTATGTGTTATTCTTATGTATAAGCATTAGGTATAAGCATCCTTTTTTTTTCAAAAAATGGCATGACCGATTTCAACCGTGTACAGAATTCGTGAATATTTCGCACGGATCGATGTAGAATTTTTCACATTATTGTTAATTTATCAAAAATGGCTCAGCCGATTTCGATAAAATTTAAATAAATGGGACCAATTTCAAAGTATACTCTTTCCAGTAAAAAAATAATTAACGAAATCGGACCACTACGTAAAAAGATATGCGTCGAATTGAGTACCTCCTCCGAACCGTAGGTCAAAAATAGCTTTTAAAAGCCGTCTACAAGGCGTGGGCTTCAATATAATATTCGCAACATAAGAAGGCTTCATATCCTAAATTAGGTACTCGGAAAGGTTAACACATAACTGACCTTATTTATGGCTCATGTTATACCTTCTCTCTGTGCCTACCTCAGATGTAAAACCAGTAGAAACATAACGCGCGATACCTAAAACCAGTTGAGGTATCTTCTTACCAAATATGTGTGCAATTCTCGAGTTCTTTCATCTCAGTCATAGGACGTCCCTGCCGGATATAGGCCTCTCGTATAGATCTCAATACGTCCGATTGGAAGTGGCTTGCATCCAACGCGATACTGCGGTCTTCATGAAGTCGTTCCGTTCGTCTACTTATGGGTGGACGTCCTACGCTACACTTGCGGGTACGTGGTCTCCGCTCGAAAACTTTTCGACTCCATCAGTCATCAGTACCTACTCCGTGTTATGTGCCCCGCTCACTGCAATTTCAATTTGCCAATCCGCTGGGCTATGTCAATCACTTTGTTTCTTCCGCGAATTTCCTCAGTCTTGGTTCCATTTCGCAGAGTCGAGCAATCTTCAAAGTAATGCATATTTTTTATTGTAGATATGTTGGCTTTTGACCACATCCTGAAGAAATGTAAATAAATAAACATGGTACATTAGCTAGGTTGTAGGTACTTAGCACGTTTACCTTATCTCTCTCAGGATATATGGATCGATCGCATTATACCTCTGATTACTCTGTGACGCTTACATTCAATAGCATTGGGACTAAATTGAATTCTCCGCTATAAATTATAAGAGTCCATTTGGAAAGATTAAAAAATTCACCGTTCACATAACGAGTACAGTCCACTCAGACATACCGGGGCTTCCAACTTGAATATTCAGCGTTCTGCCGGACGACGCTGTAATATGCAGATTTGCTCCCACGCGTTAAACCGCATATAGCTACGTACTTCATGGATAATTTAGTTACAGTGCCGAGATGGCTAATAGAGTATGAATTGTTAACTTCATCCTTTCAGGACAGGCTCAGCACCTATGGCATGAATATCATGTCATTTGAGAATCATAGCCCTTTATTTGGTGCTTAAATTCTGGGCGCGTTTTTAATGGTAAAGACAAGTAAGAGAGATGCCAGACGGGCGGTGTCGCCGCGACGCGATATCGCGGCGGCACCGCGGCGACCAGTGTTACCTTAGACACTGATGACATCTAGACAGTTAGCGGAAAAAAAGGTTTTAGGGATAACCGTTCAACCTTAAGCTGAAGATAAGTAAAATCTCTCATATACATTCTGATTTTGTGTGAGCAACCGCGAAATCGGATCGTGTGTAGCGTCAGCGGTCCAACTTTTTCCTCGCTAACTATTTCTAATATTATAAATCAGAAAGAGTATTTTTTGTTTTTCGTTTGATCACAGATTTACTAGAGTAATAATGTGGTCGATCGATAAAATCTGAAAGAGATGCATTGATTTAATATGACACGCGTTAATAAGTGACATGAAAATTATCTCATAACCCCATCGAGTATGGTCTTGTGTGATTTGTCACTACAAATGTCACAGTAACAGCTGTCCAAGTGACATCTGTCAAACTTCAACGTGATTTATCTCGGTCATTATCGATTCTAGACTACTGCTGTCTTCACAAAAGTGATAGAGCTCAACGAGATCTATATTTCTGATGATAGCTGTCAAACTTCAACGTGATTTATCTCGGTTATTATTGATTCTAGACTACTACTGTCTTCACAAAAGTAATAGAGCTCAACGAGATCTACTTTTCGGATGACAGTTATCAAACTTCAACGTGATTTATCTCGGTTATTATTGATTCTAGACTACTGCTGTCTTCACAAAAGTGATAGAGCTCAAGAAGATCTACATTTTAGATGACAACAGTCAAACTTCAGCGTGATTTATCTCGGTTATTATCGATTCTAGACTACTACAGGCTGTCTTCACAAAAGTAATATAGCTCAATGAAATATACATTTCAGATGACAGCTGTCAAACTTTAACGTGATTTATCTCGGTTATTATCGATTCTAGTCTACTGCTGTGTAGACGATCTGTGAAGACATCAATGGTCAAAACCTTTTTTTCCCTCTAAATATTCATAAAATACTCGAATACTCTACATTTAATGTCTAAAATGCTACCGGCAACACTGGTCGCCGCGGTGTCGCCGCGACGACGCTGCACCAGCGGCAAAGAATATATAATAATACTACGTATAGAACGGCCACTCGTTACCCCCCACCCGTTTGAGTCTTCCTCACTTCCACCCCGCGTCAGGACTCGTGAAATTCACTCGGCGCGCGGGTTGCACAGGCCGGTGATTTCGACTACAAAAAATACAGACTTACAATAGGGAAGACGTGTGCTGTTTATGGCTGTTCTACAACAATTCGCGACAAGATATCATTTCATTATTTCCCTAAAGATAAAATAAGGTACCTTATTTACTTTTAGTAGGTAGATAATATTGTTATAAAAATGATGTCATTCAAATTTAGTTCCTTTCTCTTGATAATTTGTTTCAAATAAAATAAATCGCTTACTTTAGTTACAGTGCTGTCAAATTATTATGAATTCATTATACTTTATAAGCACTAGAATGATATTCATTTTTGTAAATTTATTTCGCATCTAGCTCACTTCCGCATGAAAGTATGGCGGATCGGTCGTAAAGTACGCCAAGATAATTCTGCGTGCGGCCAAAATTGGGAACTAATTCAATGCTGATAGAGAATTCGTAATGCTACCAACATAACGTACGTAGCGCCGCTACTCGCGCGCATAATCTCTCGTTCGCTCGTCGTGCTGATCACAGATAGATTTGCCATGGGCGTGAAAATACTAGTTATCATCGTAACGCAACTGTTACAGAATATCGGTATCGATATGCAATGTATTGTTTTGCGTTAACACATACATACCTAGTAGATACGTGCTAATTTGTATTTGTGTATTTTCTGTAAATAAACGAACATGTATATAACATTGAGTTAATATGTACAGTCCTATAAGGAAACTCAATTTGTAGTTATTTTTTCTACATAAATACTAATACTAAATATTTTTTCATACATAAAGAATTAGATTTTGTTAATCTCTCAATAAATGACAAAGATAAACCTTGTCAAAGTTCGGGAATAGGGAGTTATAATTTTCTTTTTTATTTTTGCTTTTCGCGGAGATGATTTACATAAGACAAAAATAATAATATATAAAGACATGTTTGGAACGTGCGTTGTACGGGCCCACGTCCGCGCCCGTCCTGAGCCCGCCCTGTCCTTAATCATACCTCAACGAGCTATATCATTAACAATTTTTAAATCATTGTTTTGAATAAATATTTAGTGCTACTTAATTGACATCAGAAAAAAATCGTGTCAAATATTATTTAATAATTATCTATCTAACGGACTAATTATATTTTTTGTCATCAAGCCAATTATACCTTTTACAAAAAAATCTTCTAGACATTCTCAAAAAATCTTTTTACTAAGATTTGTCTCAAAATATAAATATTTATTGAAAAAAACGACCTCTGCAAATATGCCTAAAATTCTAATATTATATTCTAAAAAGTCGACAGAGACACCGAAAAAATACCGTTTAAAATTCTGGATTCTCATCACACTGGCACAAGACTTGTACTGTACGTAGTATTATTATATCTTCTTTGATACATGTTAAGCTACTAAGAATATTGTGATAAACTTTTAGAACCTCCTTTTTTGCGTCAAGGGTTAAAAATATTTTTTTGCAATTATTCGGAAACATTGCCAGAAACAGTTATAAAAACCAGAAACGATCCCGCAACCGCTATTTAACCAGTGAGGGGCCTCACTAGCGTAGGTATATGAAATATGAAATTAGGGACTTCCCTCAGTTGGCCATCGGTCGGTGCGTTTCGCGCGTGATTTACTTAATCGTTAATTACTAGGTATATCTTTTGTTTAAATTGTGGGATGATTTTACAAATATACATAATCGTGTGTGTGCGTGTTCATATTACTGGATACTTCAACAATATGTGATAATGTGACAAAATTAAGGGAATTTCGTAACAGTGCCGTGTTTTGGTTATGTTCTACGTAGGTAAATGAGTGATTTCATCGAAATAAGTGTATGTACGATTGTATGTGAAACCTGCAGCGGCTAGTACATCGTATCAGTACTCACAAAACTTCTTGGTAAGTCAGAATTACAATTCATACGGTCGACATGGGTCGTTGACAACCATAGGCGTTCTACACACAAATACCCGTGTAGCGTTCGTGCGTATGTGTAGTGTCTGTGAGTAAAATGTACTGTTGTGTGCGTAAGACAGCAGATTTTGTATGAAGAATTGCGGAGTGTCCGGGCTGTGCCAGCGGCGCAACAGAGCAACGGATTGAATTGATTTTGGTCATGGATATACTTAGTTCAAAAATCGTTTTTTTAAGGTAAACATTAAGGATTCTATGGGAAACTGCGGGCAAGGCTAGTTAATTATAGACACATAAATTAAACAGACTTCGAACATATAATAAGATGTGATCTTTACGCATATAATGTAGGAAAAAAAATGCTGATAGTTCTACCCACGCTTTTCAGAAAAATTGAATGCCAATAGCACTCAGCAAACTATTATGGCTGGAAGTATGTCCCATCCTAACAATGGGACAATGCAGGATTGTACAATACTCTAAATATTCGAAAATTTCATGGAATTCTTCATTGTTAAAGTTGCTCATAATAAGCTCTTATATCTTTATATTTACTGCAATGCCACTTAACCCTATTTATGAGTGCATTTTTTTGAATACCACAGATCAAAAGACGTTTTTATGGGATTTCTCTACACGTCAACTGCTGAATATAGATCTGCTCTTTTCGAATTATTTACCTACTCGAATGAAAGTGTATTACAATACAATGTTCTTAGTAAATAATTGCCATTTTATGCCTAATGATTTAACATATGTCCGGTAATTTTCTATCGAAAAAAACGTATAAATTCATGAGTGAGATATCTACCAAAGTAGTAAAAAAATATTTATGCCTTGTGTGCTACAACTATGTTTATCGAATGTCTATTGTTCTTGTGTGTTCTCTGTGTACTATAAAACATTATATATGCTGTTCGCAGCCACTTCTTCTGATATTCATAGGTTGTTTCCAATAATGTTGACTGCCTCGTTAGCTCAGTGGTTTGTGACCCTGACTCCTGGGTTAAAGAGGTGTGGGTTCAATTCCCACTTAGGGCAAATATTTATGTGCTGAACATAGGTGTTTTCTCTGTGTCTGGGTGTTATTTAGGTACTATCTAAATAAGTATGTATATAAAAATATGTACATGTAGTATATTAGTCTCTAGCAGCCATATCACAAGCTTTGTTTAGTTTGGGGTCAGAGACCATGAGCAAACCCTGAGTAAGATATCCCGAAAATATTATAAAAAACAAAAAAAAAATCTAAGCTAAGAATCTGCATCATATAGTCACATTTGAACTCAATCTTCCATTTCTTACCCATCCTCTTGCGAATTCATCGAAGCACGTCTCAAGTACCTTGGAAAACGAACACAACGACTTTAACACTTCCCCAATTCAGGAAACTACTAACAAATGGAATACCTAGCCATTTTATTATGTTCCCAATGTCGCGCTTTTTGTTTCATGAATATTTATTGAGGTCTTTGAACTTCAATTTCTTGCAAGACCCTCACGATATCCGGGAGGTACTTGAACCCTTGTGATTCACTTTTGCAGATAAACATAAAAGAGGAAAGTTCTAAATCAGTTTACGGAAATAAGTAGAAGTTTTTGTTGTCTATTCGCAATTTACTAAACCGGCTTGGTTTTTGATCTGTTTCTTGGTTACCTCAACTTGGTCCAATACGTTATAGAGTTATTTCGCTATACAGTTGTATTTCTGCTATTGAACTTTATATCTCAAGTTATAGCATAGTTAGAGGCTATAAATCAAACATATTTCGATAAACAATCTTCCATAGGACATCGTCCACTGTGAATACT
The DNA here is from genome assembly GCA_949316475.1 of Hypomecis punctinalis. Lineage (NCBI taxonomy): Eukaryota > Metazoa > Arthropoda > Insecta > Lepidoptera > Geometridae > Hypomecis > Hypomecis punctinalis. Next base: position 15,423,250 of record OX438810.1, read on the forward strand.
GCTTGCTCTGAATTGACATCTCTATTCCATTCTATTTCCAATAAGTACAGTTGGAAGAGGCTTGCATACAGCGTGTTTCTCAGCTCAACTTTTCATCTTTCTCTGTCTTTTCTTCTTGCCGGTAGAGATCTCACGCTAAGCTTTCTGGCAAGTAGGTACGTAGTCTTCGGTTCGAGAACTTTGCGGCCACATCAGCCATACTTCAGTTTTACAGTTGCTTACTGCTAACTTATTTAAGTAACCTAACCTAATTAATAAGATGATTTAAAAAACTACATATCACATACCTATTACAGGTCTGTCGGACAAACAGCAAAGTTTAAAATCCTGTCACAATAAGACGTATAATTTCAAACCCCTTTTGCGTTCGTTTCCCAAAAGGTTTTCACCGGCAAGGGCTTGTATTTCATACCCGCTTCTCAATTTATGAACTGGAATATTCACAGCTTCCCGTCGACCATTTCTTTAGTATGCCAAAATGTTTCGTTCGCGTGTATGGCGAAACCAAGGGACTACTCTTGGGGAGGGAGTTATGAATAGCAACGTATATTTGTTCCTATGCAGCATCGCATGTTTTTCGATTTACACTGCATACTAACTTTAGCTCGCGACATTTCTTTTTCCGGGATAAAAAGTAGCTGTAAAGCTATTCCTATTTATTAATTATTTATTTAATTGTTTGGCCAAAATAAACGTGATCGTCTAGTTTTATAATGTGATCGTCTAGAAAATATTTAACTCAAATGGACCCTTATACGTTGTGTAAAGTTTACGTTGTGTTTAGATAATAAAATTAGGTTAAATAGTGAACCTAAATTAGTTTATACACTAGCCTATACAAATCTATAAATAACCAGAATATAATGGGTGTTGCCAGTTCTTTGTATCATAAACAGATACAAAAGTAAAATTATAAAAAGGAAAACAAAACAAAATAAAAATAAGTTCAATACGATTCAAATAAGATGCAGTCTCAGAATAACATAAAAGAAATACAATCGCTCAGCACATAAAACACATAATGGAATGAAATTAAGTAAATTTGAATACGGAAGGTATATGGAAATACAAAATAAAGAGAGTACAGTTATACAAAAGCATGCAACTTAGCTTGATTCCGGCTATCTGCTACTCCTTACAGCTACAGCGATCGGTGATCCGCAGTCTGTCCTTCTTCTCTCTTCGTGGCCAACTTTATGCTAAAAGAAATACCGATTAATAACATTAGTGCAGTGAGAATAATATTATCTGCTCCTTTGAGTTGCGCCAAACTGCATCGCTGCTAACACCATCCTCTGGAAGGAAAACAAGTATGGAATATGGAGTTTAGATCTTTAAGATCTATAAATGGAAAACCTAAGCGAAATAGAATGTGGGGCTCCCTGCCATCCTTCACCCCACTCCAAAGCGTTGCCAACAAATCCGTCAGGGTTTAGCCCTAACCACGCCACTAAAGACACTAAATCTTCAAACCTTCTTATCTCTTACTGATCACCATTCATTCATCTCTTAATCCAATCATACATCCAAACACTCTTTTAATAAGGTTAGAACCTAAGGTTCTCAAAGTTTGTTATTATTTGATTCCCTAAGCTAGTTTTGTGACCAAGAGATTCCTTATGACTCGAAAGATCCCTACAGGAATATCACGGTCGTGTGGTGTGTGTACCTAGTGCATGTTCGGACATCCAGTTGCGAGATAGCAGCCGCTAGCAGGTCACTATTTCGGCCGGATGTCCTGTGTAATTCCCCCTCTCCTGGTGCGACCGGCTTTAACCTGCTGAAAGGGGCGAGAGTCCATAGCGCCCGTCACGTAGATCCGCCGGCAAAAAAACTATGCCAGGCCCCTCATAAGAGTCAAATAGTGTGCAAGTGTGTAAGAAAATGATTTTTCATATTACATTTTCATTTGGGGAAAAGAGACCTAATTCCAATAAGATTTTGTCCGTTTTGTGTTAGTTTATGATGAAAACCTTCGATAGCCAGATACCTTTGTCAACACATATTATGTTGTATGTTTCACAATTTGAAACAATATGATAGAAAGAAGGAGACGCGCTGTGCCGACCCTACCCAGTAGGATAAGGGCAAGACGATGATGATGATGATGTTTCAAATCTCGTACTGCATCCATGAAACATGAACTTGCAGTGAGAATGCATTAATATGTTGAGTCTCGTTCAATAGAGATCAACTCGGAACTCCTTAGGTAGATGTCTGATCTCCTTGCATAGATGTTTGGCCTCCTTATGGAGTGATGTACATGCTGTTATATTTTTATAACAGTACAATAATATATTATGTGCCGCACAATGTGTTTCACATATACAAATATCATGAGGATAAATCAGCTGATGTAGAAGGTCATTAGGTTATCAAAAGTTTTCATCCAAATTTGTTATTATTTTGTTTGTACCGGAACTATAAAAACACAACCTAGCTACATGTAACTGATATTAAATGTTTAGTAGCACTCATTCACTCAGTCTTTCCAAACATACATCACATGAGTTCTAATGTAAGGAAAACTAATAAATAGTCTACCCTTAGATGGCCCAAAACCAACGTAGTAGGCACACTGCTTCTGAAAGAAAGGACATTACGCTACCACTATTGTAATCTACCTATCAATAAATCTGATAAGATGATCGAAAATAAACGGAGACTAAAGTATCGTACTTATAGTAAGTACCGCTATCTGAAAGTTAAACACTTTGGAAAATAAACCTGAAAATAAATACCTTGAAAGAATATTAATTAGTAAGAAATCCTTTTGAGACCTGATGTAACGCAAAACTTTATCTTTGGTACGAGAGAACAGCAAGAAATAGCAATAAATTGATTACAATATTTAGATGAAATATAACAACAGCAAATATCTGATTTGTTCAAGCTAGCTATTAGGTACTGCAAAAAGATGAATCCTTGAAAGGCGTCGCCAAAGGTCTCAAAGAGATTTATGATATATCACTTTCACAACACAAACACTATACGCCTTAATTGATGAAGGCTTTCTGTTCACTTATACACTTGGGAAACGAGCTAAGCGACCGAGCTCTAATTTCCAAATTTTCACACGCGTTATAATTTAACACCTGAACTATTTTTCAAAACGAGTATCGTTTACCGCGGTCTAACCCGGACTGCCTCCAAAAACCTAGCTTTTCCCATACAAAATAATTGTAATCTCGACGAATTCCACGCCTGTCAAATACTTGAGAAATCAATTATAAAAATATTTATGGGTTTGTACAAAACGGACGAAAAAATTGAAACACTCGAAATCACTTTAGTTTTTGTAAAAATTTCTAACGCTATAAATTATTTCTATTTCCAGTAAGTCAACTTGCTACAAATGTAGAGTCTTCGACAGAAACAAACCTAATATGTAATGACTATCTAGACATAGTACTCTATTTGTATTTCAGTACCTATATTATTAAGTGATTTGATTTTATATAGCTATAAGGTTATATTTATATAACAGTCCGCCGCCATACCTGTAAATACTTCATTTATTTCGTAAAACTATTTCAAACTACTATCAATCAGCACATAAGTAACCATAAATTATCATTATTTCATTAATTGCAATTTATTTTCGCCATAAAATTTAATGCCCTATTAACATACCAAGTTGTCTTACTGTCTAAGTTTATACTGTCTCTACGCGACAGTTGCCACTCAAGTTTTTTTATGGCAGTCAATATGGATTGCATAAAGGACAACTAGGGTTAACACATTTATAATTTTGCCCAACTACCAAAAGAAGAGAGGTTCTCAATTTATACATACTTTCGCTTTCGTATAAATTTTCAAAAATGTTATTAGAAAAAGTATAATTTACATACTCGTATTTAAAATAATACGTAAGATTGTAATTGTAGTGTCCGATGATTTTCACGTGACACAAAATAACATAATCAAGATTATAATTGTATAAAATGAATAAAACTATTTTGATTATCGTTATCATATAAAGTTCAGACATTAATATTAATATTTTTAATTATTTTAATACAAAAATAGTATAGGAATAAGTAAAATGATCTAAAATCGAATGTATGTAAAATAAAAGAAAACAATGATGTCCGAACCGTTCCTTTCTCATATTCAAAATTTACTTCTTTACTTATTTAACAGATCTCATTGAAATTAAATATAATTAAATACCTATGAGTCAGTCACAACCCTGTATTTAGTGTTCGATTTTTACTCAAAACAATATTTCTGTTAACGCAGGAAATAAAAAGAGAAAAATATGACCTGCTAACATGTTCTAGAGAATTTTAGAGAGCCCATACTTCAAGCACTTGAAAATGTAAGGTTTCCAATAATTTGCGGTTGACCTGTGTCAGAGAATGGCAATTTTGAACTTTATTCTTTAGTGCTATAGATTCTCCAATAAAATACTGAGCAGCAAAATGTCGTGGTATTCCTCCTAGAACTTCTCACGACTAATTTTTTTAAGAACAATAAATATTTCCAAACCCGCATTAGCATGAAAAGGACAGCAAGTACAACAAATTTACAAAGTCTGAGAGAGACAGAAAATTTTAGTTAATAATCTATAAAGTGTATAGTCAAAATATAGCATAGGTACATGGAACAGACGTTATGTGTATATATACATACATAACGGCGGTTACATAGCCTATGCCATTCTCCCGACGTTTGAACTATATCCATACCAAAAACCAGTCAATCCGTTGCTCTGTTGCTGCGTGAGTAACAAACCACAATTTCGTATTTGTAATATTATTAGCATAGTAAAGTATAGTAAGTATATTCCAGAGACTGCTTGAAATTGCACAGTTTGATTCCATCTGAATTTTATATCGATAAATGGTTTGGCAGATAAGTCGAAGACTAATATCTACGAGTATGCTCATTTTTCTAACTCTCAGTTGGCTTGCGTTTATACAAATCCTATAACACGTTCTAGGGCGTAGTACTCTAACGTAAAACAGTTGTATTCGTGACGAAGTATTTGCATTAGGTATTTTTGGAACAACTCACAATACAAAATTGTATTTAGTGAACTTTGAAATTAAATGAATCTCATTTTTTTATGAAAAAGCAAGATGCAAGACATGTTAACTCCTCGCATTGACTATTTCAAATGTAGGAGTTCTCCCTGCTAGAATAGTAACTTCTAATAATTACATGAAAAACAGTTTAGGCGATGCCAAATATTAGCATTGAAACATCAACGTCTAAATAAGCATAGATTTTTACTATTAATTTTGTGGTAGCCATTAGAATGAGGTTTTAAACAGGTCTCTAATATACATATACACTTGTGTAGGTGAATAAAATTTGATATTTACGTTAGGGAAAGGGATCTGTAATCCTCAGCCGAGTTGTGGATTTGCGGTGGCGGTCGGGTTACAGCGGTTGAGTTACAGCCTCAGCCTAGACGGTTACATAAGTTAGTGCTGGCAGTTCGCGCCCGAGGCCTCGTGACCTCTATCACTTGCTTTTATGATTTGGTTTATATTTACACTTATTTAAAAAGACTACTTGCGTAAACTCTGTTACTTATTATTCAAGGCGGATAGCTTAGTCTAAGCTACATGAGACGCTCAAAGATATTCCACAACCGACTTCATAACGTCAATAGTGTTTGTTCCTTTGTTTTCGTCCTCTTGCATTGTGCGCCTTGCCACGAGAACGACGAGAGTCAAAATTGACTTGATCAAAAATATTTATAACAAGATTATTTTTTGCATAAATTAGCATTACCGACTTCACCCGTGACACTTCACAGTACAGAATGCGCGAATATTTCGCACGGATCGATGTAGCATTTTTCACATAATTGTTGATTTATCAAAAATGACTCTGCCGATTTCAATAAAATTTAAATTGGACCAATTTCGAAGTATACTCTTTCCAATAAAAAAAGAATTATTGAAATCGGACCATTATAAAAAAAGTTATGCGTTGTTATACATAAAAAAAAATATAATTGTATACCTCCTCCGGTGGTTCGTCGGTCAAAAATCAAACACACCTTAGAATTTCTAAGTCGTGAAGTAAAATTAAGGTTCCATATCGAGGAGTGCTTAAGGATGTATATAGGTACGGTTTTTCATACCACTAGCTTTCGGTTCGTCACAGCTTTTTTACCGACGTCCAAAAAGGAAGAGGTATACTATATTCGTCTGTATGTATTTTTTTGTGTATGTCATCGATATTTTCGCCAATTGTGAACCAATTCAAAAAAATATTTTTTAGTTCGTAAGAGTATACTTCCGAAGTCCCATTAAAATTGCATTGAAATCGGCTGAGCCATTTTTGATAAATCAACAATAATGTATACATGGATGTCACATCGATTCGTGAAAACTATTCGAATTCTGTACACGGTGGAAGACGGTGTTGCGACTTTTTGAGCTTTTCGGTGAAGGAAAACCATTATGAGAAAACCTGTAGGTACCTTTTGTCTGTAGAAGCAATTTGATGAGGTATATGAATACATACGAGTAAACCCGCAATGAACCAGTGTAGTTGATACAGCTCAATCGCTCTTCGTGAGTAGGTCTATGTTCAGTAGTGGACAATTAAAATACCGATACATTAGAGTCATAAAAAATATTTGACTGTCATATTGTTGTGAAATTTTCTGTATCGAATTGTGTTGAATGATATAATTAACGAAATAATACTTCAAACGTCGATTTAGTAAATATAATAGATGTAGATTTTTTAGAGAGAGTAGAGAGCTGCATGAACCTGCACGGGAAGCATGGCAAAGGAACCAATAGTCTCTCCACCATTATATCCCCTCGAAGAGGAAATAAAGTATGGATTGACAATGACAGCTGACATTAAAAGTGGATTAAATGGTTTTCTCCCCTTGCCGTGCTACCCGGGCTGGGTCTTGTTGAATATTTTTGTCTATCCTCAATTTCAAACTGGTATTTTAAAAATATCAAGCTACAAGCTAAATAAGTTTTTTCTCAATCACCTAATTTATATTTCGCTCGCGTATCTATTCGTAGGCACTTGTGAGCCTTTTACCTATTTGGAAAGTAAGTAAGAAACAGCAAATTGTGGTAAATAAGAATACGATCTGCCTACTAATGGCGGCTGGCGCGGGTCGGAAGAAACACGAGGGCCCGAGAGGGCTTGGCGAGTCGAATCGATAAAATATATCTTTCTAAAGAACGTTTCATAGATAAATTAATCGTGTTTAGGTTTTTCTGTGTAATAAAGTGGCAATTAGAATAAAGGGTCTTTTGATAAAAGTGCCTTAATAGCATACGCGCGATGCTCTTCTGACCACTAGGACTGCGAGGAGGACCGAAGGCCCGATGCAGAAGAAACACCATTATTACAATAATACTTTGCAGATTTATTTCTTTCAATACAATAACTAATCTAGACTTGTTCTTCGCTCCGACGGCTAGACCAGAATGGACTTCAAAACCCCTGCGAGTTTCTGACCACGTATTCTTTTTACATTTATTTATAAATTTTTACGACTTTCTCTGTCATAACCAACCACAGCTCGTATCCTGTTGCATTTACTTTTTAAGTCTGTGGTTGACTACCACCCTCAAACTATCGTGTCCGTTCAAAAACCGCACATTATTTAAAATATGCAATTTTTGCCCAAAACCCAACAACCCATACCAAACAAATTATGATCTCTGCGAGTCATTGTACAAACAATACAATTATATGTTCTTTTTAACGATTTGAACACATTATTATTATATACTACGGGACTAATCGCGCACTAAAATCACGAGATAAATAAATACCTCATCATCCCGACGTTTCGGCCGAGTTGCATCGACCGTGGTCACAGGTAGACTTACCGTCTATGTGGTAATTATTTATCTCGTAGTTTTAGAGCGCGATTTGTCCCGTAGTATTTAATAATAAAATATAATTATAGGTCGGTCGAATCGTACATGTCGGCAGATGTGAAGTTAGCCACAAGCTGCGCAATATCCAATCCTGACTGAAGCTCACATAAAGCTGCGCTTTGATTGGGTTTCGCGCAAGTTGTAGCTAACTTCACATCCGCCGACCTGGATGATTCGGCCTATACAGGGTTACCTATATGTATTTTCATTTCGCAACTGTGATAAACGTATGAAACATGTACGGCTTGTTACCAACCGCGAGATAAATTGAGCCATTAAGTTAATCACGCACGTTTGCTAGAGAGCTCGGCGAATGAGCGTTGTTGGCGTGTAAAATATAAAATAACGCAAGAAGATTAAAGCTTAGATGATTTATACCATTTATAGCTCAACAGAAACCGCGATAAAAATCGTTTTAGCTATTCTAAAACTTTTTAAAGGTCAATGATTGCATTTTCCGTAACACAATACCAAGTAGTAGTGTGCCAATATTGACAGCGTATTCAAATATTTCAGTGTAATTTGAGATCATATAGCCCGGGAGGTAAGTGTAAAAAATGCAACTACTTTCTAAAAGCTGATTTTTTGGTATTACAACAATAACCTGGATTCAGTCAGTTGACATGCTTAGCGTTTGGAGGGAATACCCGTTAAATAAAAAAAAAAGAGTATCTTGCAACTACTTTTAAAAGCTGAAAATTGGCGTGCGGGTAGAATAATAACTAAAAAAAGTTTAACCGCAGCAAATTACCTGAAACAAGTAACGAAGCCTGTCAGTCAGGTTTTAAAGAAGCGTCGCTTTAAGACTGAAAATCTCTGTTACATGTTTTGGGTAATTGACTGTGGTGAAACCCTTTTTAAATTACTTACTCGTATCTATCCGTACTCCAATTTGCAGCTTTTAGGAGTAGTTGCAAGTTACTCATTTATATTTTTGTAAATGTAAACGAGTATCCCCATCAAACGATAAGCATCTCAGCTGACTGAAACCGGGGTATTGTTGTACACCAACATGACCACCTAATACTAAAAATTCAGTTTTTAGAAAGTAGTTGCATTTTTTGCGGTTACCTCCCGGGCTAATTAATACAAGTCGGCGGATGTGAAGTTAGGTACAACCTGCGTGAAACCCAATCAAATCGCAGATTTATGTGAGCTTTAGGCAGGATTGGATATTGTGCCGCTTGTAGCTAACATCGGTCTATATTGTATTGTTTGTGCACGATATTAAAAGATGCTGAGTTGGATCAGGGTGGGTGAGAAAATTAGTATGCAAAAGATTAATTATTGGTTTCATTAATCATACCATTAATCATTGAGTTAATTAGATTAGTGAATTAATTAATCTTGTTTACACCACCTATCTATAGAAGCAAACCTAAAAAATGAGTCTCAAATGGAAAAGAAAAACAAAACAACATCGCTTCTAGAGTGTTGTTTAACTATTTTGCTAATAATTTAGTTATATTATCGATAGTAGTAGATAGTAGAAAATCGATGAAGAACTCAGCACGATGCTCGAAGGCCTCAATCGAGTTTCTCAACAGGTGAGTCTTAAGATGAACATGGACAAATAAATAAGAAGGTCATGTGTGATTCCCATGTTGTACCCACCCGATTTCTGTTGAGAACTCGATTCTTGAAGTCGTTGACTCGTAGTTCGTACGTCTACCTAAGACAAGTAGTCCAGTTAGGTAGGTCCGACTTCAAGAAACAGGTCAATCGCCGAAGCCTACTCTGTTGTGCATCGTTCGGAAAATTGCGTAACGTCTTCTCGTCCGACATACCTCAGTACCTCAAGTCGAAAGTGTTCGACCAGTGTATGTTGACAGTGATGACTTATGGCACTGAAACGTGGTCTCTAACTAAGGGCTTTATTAATAAGCTACAAGTACCACAACGAGCTATGGAGAGGGCTATGCTCGGAGTCTCTCTGCGAGATCGAATCAGGAATGAGGAGATACGTAGAAGAACCAAAGTTACCGACATAGGCCAGCGGATTGGCAAGTTGAAGTGGCAATGGGCAAGACAATTAGCGCGGAGTACTGACGACCGATGGGGTCGAAAAGTTCTCGAGTGGAGACCACGCACCGGCAAGCGCAGCGTAGGACGTCCGCACACAAGGTGGACGGATGACCTCATTAAGACCGCAGGGTCGCGCTGGATGCGAGCCGCTACCAACCGGTCTTATTGGAGATCTATAGGGGAGGCCTATGTCCAGCAGTGGACGTCCTATGGCTGATGGATGGATGATTATCGATAGTAACAAAATGACTTAAGATTACTTTGTAGCTGTTTTCCAATATGTGCAACATACATTAACATTGGTACATTATACTATATTAGAATCCTCGGTGGCTCAGTGGTTAGTAACCCTAACTTCTGGGTCACAGAGGCGTGGGTTCGATCCCCACCCAGGGCAATTATTTATGTGATAAACATAGGTGTTTGCTCTGTGTCTGGGTGTTATTTAGTTACTATATATATATACCTATGTATGTATTTAAAAATATGAATATGTAGTAGATCAGTCTCTGGCAGCCATATCACAAGCTTTGCTTAGTTTGGGGTCAGAGGCCATGTGTAAGATGTCCCCGAATATTTAGTTATTATTTATTATACGATTGTTACACGGCTTTCATCGTCGTGTCATGACCTCGCAGCATGATATCATTAATTCAACGTTCGCCAGATTCAGTAGCTCTTCATTTGCGATACAAAAAACATTAAACGGCTGTCGGGAATGGTTTATTTTATTTGTGCACGTTTGTAATCGCAATAATATTTCGAATTGGTGGCCTCGAAATTAAGCTGTTTTAAGCCGAAACGCGCCAATGGTTTAGGAAATCAACTTGACGAAAAATTAGAACATTCATGCTAAGGTATCTTATTTAGTTAATAGCATTTACCACGTTACTTTATTTCGGAAAACTAAGGAGTAATCTTTAATAGTATTAATAGCTCTAGATTTATTGTAGGTATTGTTTTTTGTTTTAGTTAATAGTTTTTTAAAAAGTCTATGTCTAAGATTTTTTTAAATGTTATTGTGGCTTAAGTCTCAGAGCAAATAAAAAAATCAAGAGAGAATGTTGTGAACAAACAAGTGAAGCCAACCAAAACTACGCCTCGCCGTTTACAGACAATTACACACACATCCACGTATAACGAAACTACGCCTAGGCACGGAGCCATAGGTTGATAATCAAATACGGGGCACATTTGTGCCGAAAATGAAAACACTTTAAAGTATCGAGGTCTTTGACTATAAACTTTTTTTTCCCTTCTCTATAAAAATTGACCATAACATAAAAGAATCCTCAGCTCTATATTTTCTGTAAATTAGTCACTTTATAGGCTGGGAATAAAATTACCTAGACCTCTTAATTAACTTTTTACGCTGCTTATATCAGATTAAATAATATATTCCTTTACAAAGGTAACCTGCCCACATTAGTCTGTATCCTACACACTCAAACATTTACTGAACGGTCTTGTTACGTTGCAACAAGGTTGTAATTCCTACGTAAATGGATGTCCAAAGGTTAGTTTAAAAATTAACTAACCTTTGGACCAACTCTCGCATAAATACTGGTTTTAGGTAAGCGCATTATACGTTAATAGCTTATAGAAGTCGTATAAAGTACGTATATTTCAGCCATCGCTCTTTGAAAATTATTTTTTACTGAATAAAGGATTACATTTGATTAGGTACCTATATCTTGTACGTAGAGATGCCATTTAGACAATAGTAATTACTATGGATTTGAAGGAACTTTATGGGAAACAGATTCTGGCAGAGCACTTCACACCCTAATAGGTAAGTTCTTTTCGTACGAACAATTAATCATTATGAAATGATCAATCAAAATCATCAATCTATAAAATCAGTTAGTTTATTTTAATTGATTATATTGTAAGAAAACCGAGGACTCGATGCAGTAGAAACACCAATATTATTACAATTAAACTTTGCAGATTTATTTCTTCAATCACAGTGTTCTTTCAGCTCTAAAAATAACTAATCTAGACTTGTTCTTTGCTCCGACGGCTCGACCAAAATGATGTCCAAAAACTGTACCAGTCTCTGACCACGATGTTATAAAAATATCCGTCAACTTCCTCTATATCTAGCCAACCACAGCCAGTTTCTTGCTGCATTTACTTTTTTAAAAGTCTGTGGTTGACTACCGCCTTCGATCTGTAGTTTTCGTCCAAAAACCGCACATTAAGAATATGCAATTTTTTAACAAAACCCAACAATATTATCTTTACTAACTAGATGACCCAGCATAAGTTGTTTTGCCATATGTTGAATATCGCCACCAGTTTCACCTTGAGGTATAAAAAAACTATTCTAAGATCTATTCTCAGACTTTATTATTCTTTATCTTATTTTTATCTTTAGCCTAAAAACCTACCCACCACTACCGCCTAACACACACAAAAATAACATACATTTTGGTTTCGGAGCACTTGATTACAAACACTAACACGATATTTTTCTATATTAAAAGATTTATCAACATTGTTGCTTAAAATATAATGCAGAATTTAAAACTTAGCTACAAAAGTTTCCTTCGATCTCATGGCTTTTTAATGATATGATCGTAAAAAGTGCAGACAACAGCAACACAGCGCTTATTCTGAATCACTCGAGATTGACTTTCATAACGTAGCTTGACTGTTTCTTAGCGGTAGGGGTGACCAAGGTCAAAGAAGATATAATAATACTACGTATAGAACGGCCACTCGTTCCCCCCACCCGTTTGAGTCTTCCTCACTTCCACCCCGCGTCAGGACTCGTCAAATTCACTCTGCGCGCGGGTTGCACAGGCCGGTGATTTCGACTACAAAAAATACAGACTTACAATGGGGAAGACGTGTGCTGTTTATGTCTGTTCTACAACAATTCGCGACAAGATACCATTTCATTATTTCCCTAAAGATAAAATAAGGTACCTTATTTACTTTTAGTAGGTAGATAATATTGTTATAAAAATTACGTCATTCAAATTTAGTTCCTTTCTCTTGAATTTTATTATTTCGTATTCATTATACTTTATAAGCACTAGAATGATATTCATTTTTGTAAATTTATTTCGCATCTAGCTCACTTCCGCATGAAAGTATGGCGGATCGGGTCGTAAAGTACGCCAAGATAATTCTGCGCGCGGCCAAAATTGGGAACTAATTCAATGCTGATAGAGAATTCGTAATGCTACCAACATAACGTACGTAGCGCCGCTACTCGCGCGCATAATCTCTCGTTCGCTCGTCGCTGATCACTGATAGTTGCCATGGGCGTGAAAATACTAGTTATCATCGTAACGCAACTGTTACAGAATATCGGTATCGATATGCAATGTATTGTTTCGCGTTAACACATACATACCTAGTAGATAAGTGCTAATTTGTATTTGTATATTTTCTGTAAATAAACGAACATGTATATAAAATTGAGTTAATATGTACAGTCCTATAATTTGTAGTTATTTTTTCTACATAAATACTAATACTAAATATTTTTTCATACATAACGAATTAGATTTTGTTAATCTCACAATAAATGACAAAGATAAACCTTGTCAAAGTTCGGGAGTAGGGAGCTATACTTTTCTTTTTTATTTTTGCTTTTCGCGGAGATGATTTACATAAGACAAAATGTTTGGAACGTGCGTTGTACGGGCCCACGTCCGCGCCCGTCCTGAGCCCGCCCTGTCCTTAATCATACCTCAACGAGCTATATCATTAACAATTTTTAAATCATTGTTTTGAATAAATATTTAGTGCTACTTAATTGACATCAGAAAAAAATCGTGTCAAATATTATTTAATAATTATCTATCTAACGGACTAATTATATTTTTTTGTCATCAAGCCAATTATACCTTTTACAAAAAAATCTTCTAGATCTTCTCAAAAAATCTTTTTACTAAGATTTTTCCCAAAATATCAATATTTATTGAAAAAAACGACCTCTGCAAATATGCCTAAAATTCTGATATTATATTCTAAAAAGTCGACAGAGACACCGAAAAAATACCGTTTAAAATTCTGGATTCTCATCACACTGGCACAAGACATCTACTGTACGTAGTATTATTATATCTTCTTTGATACATGTTAACCTACTAAGAATATTGTGATATACTTTTAGAACCTCCTTTTTTGCGTCAAGGGTTAAAAATATTTTTTTGCAATTATTCGGAAACATTGCCAGAAACAGTTGTAAAAACCAGCAACGATCCCGCAACCGCTATTTAACCAGTGAGGGGCCTCACTAGCGTAGGTGTATGAAATATGAAATTAGGGACTTCCCTCAGTTGGCCATCGGTCGGTGCGTTTAGCGCGTGATTTACTTAATCGTTAATTACTAGGTATATCTTTTGTTTAAATTATGGGATGATTTTACAAATATACATAATCGTGTGTGTGCGTGTTCATATTACTGGATACTTCAACAATATGTGAGAAAATTAAGGGAATTTCGTTACAGTGCCGTGTTTTGGTTATGTTCTACGTAGGTAAATGAGTGAGAGAGTTTCATCGAAATAAGTGTATGTACGATTGTATGTGAAACCTGCAGCGGCTAGTACATCGTATCAGTACTCACAAAACTTCTTGGTAAGTCAGAAATACAATTCATACGGTCGACATGGGTCGTTGACAACCATAGGCGTTCTACACACAAATACCCGTGTAGCGTTCGTGCGTATGTGTAGTGTCTGTGAGTAAAATGTACTGTTGTGTGCGTAAGACAGCAGATTTTGTATGAAGAATCGCGGAGTGTCCGGGCTGTGCCAAGGTATATCAACGTTCAGTGTACGCCGAATCTTGCCCCGCTTCACGCTCGACCCCCAGACGAAGACGTACGTACCTGGCGAGCCCTCCCGAGAGATCTGCTGTTGGACGACGCAGAGGAAGAGGAGGAAGAAGAGGGCTAATAGGCAGTCACTAAGATGAGACCCCAACAGGGTAAGCCTAGCAGTCACCGACCATCGCGGCACGGATGTTTTGAATAACACCGTTTCGTTGGAGGGGGGAAGAGTAACAGACCACCCCCTGCATTGCCCCCTGGGCAGAGTCCTAGGGCGTCCAGTCCCAGCAAGAGGTGACACCCTGACGCTGATACCTGACTCCATTACAAGTAAGGAGGAGAAGATCCACGATACGATTCCGAATCAAACTTCTTGGCGGTTGTGAAGTTAGCTACAAGCTGCGGATAACCCAATCCTCGTGCAGCTGTTAAGTGAGCATCAGTCAGGATTTGGTTATCCGCAGTTGTGGAAGTAGCTAATGTCTCAGTTGTCAAAAAGTTTGATCCGTCCATAGAATTAGAACTAAAGTAATAGAAATTGTACTAAAATAGCAAGAGATATATACATCACTTTGTCCTACTTTAAATGTGAAATTTAAAAGGTGTTAGGAAAAGATGCACATACACCCGAACTTACGTAATTTTGAAGGGTTTCAAAAATTAGCATTGAGCTATCTCGGCTGTCCAAATTCAAAAAGGTAAAACGTGGGAAGGTAAAATGATCAGAGATTTGAACCCTCTAGGTTTCGAATTTCCGATCATATTGCGAAAGACAGTGGAACCAAATTTTAACCATTTTGACATTTTAACTTGTGATTTTGACATATGTCCACAGACAATGATTTTGCGTTGAGCCGACGTTTTTTTTGTTCCACTCACTCTTGCGTATGCTGTGTAAAAGTAATAAGATAGGAAAAAGACAGCTGTACTTAACAGTTTTTCTTTGAGAAAAATTTAGTAAGTATTCTATTACTTTAGTTCTAATTGAGATTATCAAGACGTCTCATTTTCTCGTTACAAGTGACAGTAATGTCACAGTGAGATAATCTCGATTGCACAAGAATATCCCGCGGCGCCCCGGCCGGCAGTAAAGTCCTTCGAACAATAAAAATGTCTCCAGTTCATATAAACTCCCAAAAGACCACTTTATGATAGCAGTTTTAAACTTCGCTCTTTTATGGCGCTGAGCTTTATTTATGCTGAGTTTACAAAATAAATGCTTCGGCCATATGTTGGCTTTACAATGTACTTACCTAAACCAAACAAAACAGTTATTGATATATGTTCAAAATGTGTCCAAAACCCCACATATCTATTCATCAGCCATATGTCGTCCAGTGCTGGACATAGGCTTTCCCTAGGTATCATACTATAATTACTATAATATTATAAATCCGAAAAGTTTGAGGGTTTGTTCCTCTTTCACGCAGCAACAGAGCAACGGATCGACTTGATTTTTGGCATGGATAAAGTTCAAAGGCTGGAAAGTGACATAGGCTACTTTTTATCCCGAAAAAATAAAAAGTTTCTTGTGGGATAGCACAAAAGTCAAATTCCACGCGGGCGGAGCCGCGGGCAAAAGCTAGTCTCCAATAAAACTTGTTTTCAGCGGCTTGAATCCAGCTCGATTTGGTTTCTTATAAATCGGTGGAAAATATTTCGCCACATATGCGATGTTTATTTTATTTGTAACCCGATTGAATTAAATCGTTTGGCATATGTTTTTAACAGACTTCCAAAAGGGAGGAGGTTCTAAGTTCGTCTGTATGTATTTTTCTGTGTATGTTCATCGATATTTTCCCTCATTGAGAAACCGATTAAAAATTTTTTTTTTAGTTCCAAAGGGTACTTTACGTATACTTCCGAGGTGGTCCCATTTAAATTTTATCTAAATCGGCAGAGCCGTTTTTGAAAAATTTACAATGATATTAAAATTGTATACATCAATTCGAGCGAACCATTCGAATTTTGTACAACTTGCCATTTTTTGCGAAAAACAATAGGTAATTATTAATACACATCAACTCGGGCAAACTATTCGATCTATTATATATGTACCTACCTATTTCGTACACGGTGGAAGTCGATTTCCATTTTTCGCGAAAAACAATAATTATTAATATAAATGTTATTTTGACGTCAAATTTTCCATAGCACCCTGCTCGATATAAAAGCAATTTATCGCTGAACATTATTGTCATTAAAATTGTTATCGCATAATCTAATTTTATGGCTCCAAACATTTACAAGTCTGTAAACACGGTTGTCGTAAAATAAATCACTTTATTTGAGTATTAACGTCAACGATTCCAAATAATTAAAACACTGAAAGTTGAATACAAATTAGTTTGAGGAGAGTTCGAACAATCAATGATCAGAAACTAATTTGTAGCATTTTCTCTAGCTTATTTTTAGGGTTCGTACCCAAAGGGTAAAAACGGGACATAGGGTACTAAGACTCCGCTGTCCGTCTGTCTGTCTGTCTTCAGGCTGTATCTCATGAACGGTTATAGCTAGAACGTTGAAATTTTCACAGATGATGTATTTCTGCCGCTCTAACGACAAATACTAAAAACATATTTATTTATTAAATATTTTTATACAAATATTTAATTTAATAATTTCCTATACAACAAACCTGAATTTTTAGCCGTTTTTCGATCGATATTAATAACGGTGACAGGTAGATGCTTGAAATATTTACAGATACTTCAAAAATAAATAATTAAATAAAAATAAAATATATATTTATTAAATATATATAATTAATATATATTCCCATACAAAAAACATTATTTTATGCTTGATATTAATAACGAAGATGCTTGAAATATGCACAGAGTATTAAGTTGTATATTCTCTACAAAAATAAATAATTAAATTCAAATAAAATATATTATACATAGGCTTCTATACTGTGCGGAACCCTTAGTGTACGAGTCCGGCTCGCACTTGGCCAATTTTTTTTTTTTTTTTAGTTCTATTAAACTGTCCGACAAAGTTAGGTACCATTGATTTCTTTTTCATTTTGGCTATGTTTACCTGACGTAAAGTAAATGGGGACGAAGGGTACACTTGTTCAATTGAAAAAAAATGCAAATTTTTTGGTAGAGGTAAAATAATACGGATAGGATCAATGGTAATTTGTTGGTTTAAAGAAGAGCACATAAATTCGAGCCACTGATTAGTCGTTTAAAACGGAATTATGCTTTCCTGGCTTTCATAATGATTTTATTGCATCTGTCTGCAGAGGAGAAGTGATATACGTCCATTTTTTTTCTATAAGGTTTTTGTGATGTCTTCTACCCAAATAGCTAGTGCAATTTTGGATTGAGGTTCAACACAGCATTTTTACGGGTTGTCGTCATCGACTTGACATTTTTTCTTTAATACTGTTGGTTGTGGGCCACACTTTACAGTCACTCAATTTAATGCAATGACGCTATGTTCATGATGACGTATCGGTTCGAACGTATTCTAAAAAAACAAATATAAAGAACATTTGCCATTGCTATACAAAAATTCCGAATTTCCTTAAACAAACAAACTGATCCGTACATAGAACAGTGGACATTTTGAGCTTCGAATTCCCAAATCCGCTCTGACCTGTCACAGCTGCTACGCACGTGATTGATTGGACGGATTGATTAAATTCGAACGTGTTTTTTCTCGTATATATAAGCTCATAAAGCGAATGCATCGAGTGCCTTAAGGAAAGGTACTTAAGGAAAATAAGAATTAAAAGCACAAAAACTCGTGACATGAAACTAGAATCTCAGATATAATAACTGAAAATTGTCTAACCACATTTGGGCATAAAATAATCCTACTTACGACGTTTTGTGCTAAACAATCTCTATAATATCTGAAAGGCTTCTATTGTCAATGTCACACAAATTTTTATGTCGGTGATGTCGAATAAATATGTAGTTTTCAAGGTCTGTACCTCGAAAGAAAAAAACGGAAACCTTATAGGATCACTTTGTTGTCCGTCTGTCCGTCTGTGTGTATGTCAAGACTTTATCTCGGGAACGCGATAAGATATCGAGTTGAAATTTAAACTATACGTATATCAATAGTTTCTTGCAGTTGTGTAAAAGAAAAATTTCTCAGCTACCGCTTAAAAAAGTCGTTTATGTCGTAAAGAGAAGCATTGTCTCAGAGTACACATATTATTATCGTCGGTCCACCTGGTCGGAGAACGTCCTACGCTGCGCTTGCCGGTACGTGGTCTCCATTCGAGAGTTTTACTGCCCCATCGATCTACAGTTTTCTGAGCAATGAAAAATGAGCAATGGGTAGGGCACATACCTACCCATTGCCATTTCAACTTACTAATCCGCTAATATCGGTAACTGGTTCATCTGTGAATCTCCTCATTCCTGATTCAATCTCGCAGCGAGGCTCCGAGCAAAGCCTTATCCATAGCGCGTTGGGCTACCTTGAGTTTATTCATAAGGCCCACACTAAAAGACCACGTGTCAGTTCCATATGTCATCACTGACAACACGTAACTGTCGAAAACTCTCGACTTGAGACACTGAGGTATGTCGGACGAAAAACCTCACGCAGTTTTCCGAACGCTGCAAGATACATAAGTTATTGCATATACCTATATATGCATTTTTGCGTTTAAATTATTTAAAATGCCAAGTCGATCATGCGGTAAAAAATATAATGAACTCAAATGTTGCTACGAGTATGTACATAAATAATAAAGTCGCAGCAACTCTTCAGTGGACGGAAGCTCCCTACCGCAATACCCAAGGCTATATTTATTTTGTGACATGATTTATTGGTACACGCTGAAATGGGTGGCTCGTTTAATATCCGATATTTGCTGAATATCATTTAAATATTTAACTAGTTTGATTGCTTGCTGTGGCTTGAGCTATAAACATATTTCCATTGCTATCAAATAATAAATAACGATTCATTTATTAACCTTTGAAAAAAGCCGTCTTTGCAAAACTTTCTACGTACAAGCCTCAGAGCAAATAAAAAAATCAGACCATTTTTTATTTGGTCTGTGGTACAGGCTTTTTCATTCACTTTACGTACTATTTTAAGTTTGGTAAAAACTAGTCATTTATATTTGTTATTCACGGTTCACACAAATTAAAAATATTACGATATTTGCATCATATGCATCATATCCGCATGATATTTTGATTTTTGACGCAATATCATTATAATTGACAAGTTTTCATATTTCACAAGGCTATGAAATTCCAAAACCATTTCGAGATATTGCGATGCTGATGATTATGCTTATTTTTCCAAAATTATTTGTGCAGTAACTACAAAGTTATTAAATAAAAACCATCCGTCAAGCCGTTTACGGATTCATAATTCATGTTCAGTTGCCTTTGATAAAAAAAAACACTAGCAATATAAAATGACAGTTGACACTGATACACAGTTTCGGTTACGTTTTGTTTCGTTATTGTGTCAAGCAAGGCTTAGCAAGGTTATACGCAAGTATACGTATGCTCGACTCGACATAAATCTTATCATTAAATTCATAATTTACGTCCTAAAATTGTTTGGTGTTCTCTTGGAAGTTTTTATTTGATCTCTCCTGATTACTTACGTTAACAAAATGAAAGTTTCGGACGGCTACACAATGGCCGACAGCCGTAATCTACCTAAAGTAGATTACATGATGCTACTGCAATATATGCGAGAAAACGCACAAAACACGCAGTTATAGGATCTAGTCGCCGAGAATCCATTGTGCCCTAGAAATTCCAATCTATGGCCTTAGATTCTATGCCTAGCCGATGAAGATAGATGACTGATTAATTAGTTATTATTACAATATAATATAGCGAAGATATAGCGTAGTAATTTATGATTGAATTTGTTATTTTCGTGGAATGTTATTTAGTTGTGAATTCATGAATGTTTTGATTGTCACTGACACTACTGACAGTGACAGCAAAGCATGCGCCAATTTTTTTTAGAAAGTGGCTACAGCATTACTCTTTATGAATCCAGAATTTTGCAGTTACGACCTTTTGGAATAATCTCTTTTTCAAAAATTAATTTTGCGCAAAAATCTCAATCCGTTCAGCAGTTTTTGTTAGAGGTTACATAGCATTAAGTGCTTGGACTCTTTTGAGATATTACTAAAAAGTGCTATGTGACATGTTTGACATTACTGCTTTGAAAAACAAAATAAAAATGTTAGTTGGTTTTCTGCAAGAGAAAAATGTGTCGTGTTAAAATTATGTTTTCAATATAATAAAACTAAACTCGAGTTTACCGGTCTAAATAATCGTGAGTGTAAATAAAGTGATCTGTTGACTGTTGTGAAAATTTAACATCGTGTAAATTTACTCAACCTCTATTCCAAATAGCAGTGACTGGTAAGTCAGCAAACAGTGTAAAAACTGTAATAGGTTGTGGGTCCCAGGGAGGTCTAAGCACAGAAGTAATTTACCGAAATGGAGAATTTCACGACAAAATTACAGATAGGGCATTTAGAGGGAAAAGAGAACTGGGCTACTTGGAAATACAAGATTTCCATAATGTTACGAGGTGTAGAAGGTGCTATGGAAGCAGCCGTTGGAACCCTCGAAAAACCTGTTACCCCTGCCCGAGGAGCTGGTGACGCTGAAATCGGTATCTATAATGCAGCAATGGCGAAGTATAGAAAAACCGAATGTAGCGCTCTGCTCATACTAACCACGAATATGTCAGAAGATACGCTTAAAAAAGTAATGAGATTTGAGACAGCAAATGGCGTCTGGCAGGAATTACACCGATTATATGACGGACAGTCGGATGACAGGGCATACAATTTGTGTGCAGAATTTTTCAGTTTTCATTACAATAAAGAGGATGACGTGTCAACGCATATGTCAAAGCTGAAAAATATCTGGAACAATTTAAATGTCGAAATTACAAAAAAGGATGCCACCCTGAAACTTCCCGACTTATTCCTGATATGTAAAATTCTAGATACACTAGACGAGCGGTATTTTGCTTTCAAATCTAGCTGGTTGTTACTAAACCAAAGCGAAAGGACGGTAGATAATTTAACGAGTCACCTATGTGCATTCGAGAGAGCACTTGGTAACAGAGAAAACATTAAACAAGAGGCCCTAGCAACAACACGCACTGAACAGAAGAAAGTGAAGCAAAGCTATGAGAAACAGCTGATCTGCAACTATTGCTCCGGTAAAGGACACATAGTGAGGAAGTGCAAAAAGTGGATCGAGGACGGGAGGCCGCCAAAGCCCACATCAGGCACGCCAGCAGCTGAGTCAACATCAAAGCAAGTGCAACACATATCTTTGATGGTAAATGCATGTTCCAAAGGATCAATCCAGGACAGAGAGAGCTGGTATATTGATAATGGAGCAACCACTCACATCGCAGTAAGAAGTGATTATTTCCAAGAGTTTCACGAGTTCGATTCAGACCATACCGTATCTACTGCGGACGGAAGCGTCATACCCGCGATAGGGAAAGGCACCGTTGAGGTAGAATCAAACGTCAGTGGCAAGAGGGAGCGAATCACACTCAATGATGTGTGGCTGGTACCATCACTAACAAAGAATCTCTTCTCGACGCTTGCAGCACAAGACAGGATGCAGAACAGCGTCTTTACATCCACGACTAGAGAGTGCAAGTTAGTTATTGACGGCACGACTAAAGTTGTTGGAAAAAGAGTCCAATATGGAGGACTTTATAAGTTGGACATGAAGACGATCATGCCAAACAAACCTAGGACCATAGAGGTCAACGCTATGATTGGCTCCAATATGCTACAGCTGTACCATGAACGTTTTGCACACCAGGACAAACAACATGTCATCCGTCTCGTGAAGAGAGAGCTCGGAGTACAGTTACGTCCTGATAATGTGAAATGTGAGGGCTGCATTTATGGGAAGTCACATAGAAAATCGTTTGGAACAAGGGAAAGAGCAACAGTTCCAGGAGAACTGATACACACCGATGTATGTGGTCCTTTTGTAGACAGTATCTCGAAGTTTAAATATTACGTACTCTTCAAGGATGACTATTCTGGCTTTCGGATGGTTTACTTCATCAAAAACAAGTTTGAAGTTAAGGATAAACTTGTTCAAATGCTTCAAGAAGTCAAGACAGCGGGATATGACGTCATCACGATTCTCAGCGATAATGGAGGCGAGTTCGACAACAAAGAAGTACGCAATATTTTACAAAAGTATGGCATTCAACAGCGGCTGACAATGCCTTACACTCCTGAACAGAATGGGTGTAGTGAGCGAGAAAACCGCACTTTGGTTGAAGCTGCAAGATCTATGCTACATGCAAGAGGAGAACTACCGCAGGTGCTCTGGGCGGAGCTTATTAACACTGCTGCATACGTGCTCAATAGGACAGGTCCTACAAGAGTTGAGGGAAAAGTACCTTACGAGCTCTGGCACAAGAAAAAGCCTAAGATAAGTCACTTGAGAGTTATCGGGAGTGAATGTTTTGCTCACGTTCCAAAACAAAAAAGAAAAAAGCTCAGTAAGAAAGCAATTAAAGGCAAGCTGATAGGCTATGAAAACGATGATGGTTATCGTATCTGGGATGGAAACAAAACACAGAGGTCAAGAGACATCACATTTCAAACGAATGTCGAGTTTCGTGTTTCCACAGAAATGCCTGGAACTTTAAGTTCAGAGGGAGATAGACAACCGTTCATACAAGAACCTATGCCGGAAGATGCTACAGAGCAGGAAAATGATCATGAACTTGCTCTAGAGGGAGATAGTGTAAGTCAAAATCAAGTTCATGAAGATGTTTTGAGTGAAACAAACGAAAACAGAGACGATGAGAATGCAAACGAAGAGTTCGTTGATGCCGACGAGGAGCTGGAGATAGTGGAACCGTCATCATTAAACGCAAGAATTCCATACAACTTGCGTGATCGCGGAAATCTCTCACGCCCTAAAAAGTTTGAAGACTACGTTTTCTCTGTAGACAGGGAGTTTGATCCCGAAACATATGAGGAAGCTGTTGGAAGGGATGACAGTGTGGAGTGGCTGAATGCAATGGCGAGTGAAATGAACTCCCTTAAGCAAAATGATGTCTGGACGCTCAGCCAGTTACCCAAAGACAGAAAAGCACTTCCTTGCAAGTGGGTCTTTCGAATAAAGAGAAACCCAGATGGCAGCATTGACAAATATAAGGCCAGGCTAGTAGTTAAAGGATTCAAACAACGAAAAGGAGTTGACTATGAACAGACCTTTAGCCCAGTTTCAAGAATGGCCACGGTCAGAGCCTTATTAAGTGTCGCCGCCAAAGAAAAGTTGCATTTGGTACAATTTGATGTCTCAACGGCTTTTTTGAATGGCATGTTGAAAGAAGAAATCTACATGCAGCAGCCAGAAGGTTTCAACGATGGCACATCAAATGTGTGTCGATTGAAGAGGAGTTTGTACGGACTCAAGCAGGCTCCCAGATGCTGGAACTCATATTTTGAGGAGACGCTGCTGGAGAAAGGTTTCGTGCAAAATGCAGCTGACTGTTGCCTCTTTACAAAAGAAGTAGGTAACAAGAAAATATTGATAACCCTGTACGTGGATGATGGGCTCGTAGCCACGACAGATGAAGAACTGGCAAACCAATTCCTAAAGGAATTAGGGAATATGCTAAAGATCACCAGTAAGCCAGCGTCGTATTACCTAGGACTTGAGATTGCACAGTCACAGGATGGCTCGATTATAATCAAACAAGAATCGTACGCCAAGAAAATACTAGAACGATTTCGAATGATGGATTGCAATTCAGTCTCGACACCCATAGAAAGGATTACCGAATCAGGGAAAGTGGAAAAGGAAAACCCTGAAGAGAAGAAATTTCCTTACCGAGAAGCAGTGGGTGCTCTAGCTTACCTAATGACAGGAACGCGACCCGATATAGCTTATGCTGTCGGCGTAGTATCAAGAAAACTAGAGAATCCGACGCAAGAAGATTGGCTTCGCGTTAAGCGAATTATGCGGTACATCAAAGGTACTTGCTCGTACGGAATAAAGTATACTTCGGAACATGTATCCGGTGTAATAGATGGTTATAGTGATGCAGATCATGCCGGAGACGAGCAAACCGGACGCTCTACAACGGGAGTAGCGTGTCTATTTGCTGGAGGTATTGTTTCATGGCTAAGCCAACGTCAGCCATCAGTTGCGATTTCGACTACTGAAGCAGAGATAGTCGCAGCAAGCGAAGGCGCTCGTGAACTAGTGTGGCTCCAGAGAGTATTCAGCTCACTTACTAGAATGGAAGGAGTACCCACGTTAAAAGTAGATAACGAAGCTGCGATACGTCTGGCACATAATCCAGAGTTTCATAAGCGGACGAAGCATATCCGAGTGAGGCATTTCTTCGTGAGAGAAACTGTGCAAGAAGGACTTGTTGATGTACAACGGACAAGCACTGCTAACCAATTAGCAGATATTATGACAAAGGCAGTACCTAGACCAAGGCTCATGACTATGCGAGATGCCCTGGGCCTGCAATGCCATACACTTAATTAATGAGGGAAAGTGTTAGAGGTTACATAGCATTAAGTGCTTGGACTCTTTTGAGATATTACTAAAAAGTGCTATGTGACATGTTTGACATTACTGCTTTGAAAAACAAAATAAAAATGTTAGTTGGTTTTCTGCAAGAGAAAAATGTGTCGTGTTAAAATTATGTTTTCAATATAATAAAACTAAACTCGAGTTTACCGGTCTAAATAATCGTGAGTGTAAATAAAGTGATCTGTTGACTGTTGTGAAAATTTAACATCGTGTAAATTTACTCAACCTCTATTCCAAATAGCAGTGACTGGTAAGCAATGATGTTTAATGTCTAGATAAGCAGACTCAAACAACTGCGTTGCTAGGCATGGCGACACATTAACCGCCCGAATATCGTTGGTAGGTAATCAAAGAATCATATCTCTATCCCTGTTACACTAGTTGCTAAAGTACGGTAAGACGTTGAAAATGACAGAAATAGCAATATTTTTAAATTTAGTCGGACAATGCCTACTTAGGGTGCCAGTTCACTAGATTGAAATTTCCCCAAAATGTTACGATATCTTCTCAATGTCAGTGATACAAACCGATATTTTTAATAATCAACATTTTAGTAATAACATTATGAATTTGAGTCATTAATCAAAATCAAATATAATATGATGTAATTATGAATAAAGTTATAATACAAAGAATATTTTATTCATTTATCCGACCAATATTTATTCGTTCTTGATAATTAAAATAATTATCGCCATAATAATACTTAATTATCAAAAACGTGTCATATTGTAGGACAGGATATTCCTTAAGAAAACTCGAAAGCATTGCATGAAGAATCTACAATATATTGTTTTGAAAATTGCAGTGATGTTTTTTTTATTCTGGAACCGTTGGAGTAAACAATTATAATAAACAATAATAAATATAGCAGACTAACAGCTAGCATAGCCACACCGCCACCCGCGCCCGAGTTCGTAAGCTCTTACCACTAGTTACCACGCACCCCGAACGGCCCGCGTGCAGTCTGTGTCACTCATACATACCTATACCACGCAGCGCGCGCTTTTTCAGTATCTCTGTATCACGTAAAACTTCTTTGAAAATTGTAGCCTAATAAATGTTATACTATACCTGTACTTCAATCTCCGGACATAGATACCTGTTGCCTTCGAGCTATTTGATTAAACTAATAATTACAAAACGTAACCTATTTAAGCCTGATTCTGCTGCTTGATTCATAACTATCAATAATTATAAAAATAGTAATGATTATTAGTATTATTTAAAATCGCTGTAGACGTTAATGCCGCCCATTTAATATCTAGGTACCGGATTTGTTATTATCTTTGTACTCTTGTATTTTTAGTATTTATTGAAGTTATATTGTAATCTATTGTAATTTTACTATTTCACTATTTACTATTATTATCCAGTCAGTTTCTTTTCGTAATATTCTAATGGCTTTTATCCATTATTTATCGTTATCTTTACGTATTTTGTCTGCGGATATCCTATAGTATCAAAAAAGTAATTATCGATTAGTCGAAATCTCTCATAATTATGGGGAAACAAAATCATGTTTCACCTGGCATCACCAACTGTAAAATTATTTACTTTTAAAGTCATGATATTAAATGTGATAGTTTCAATTAATACGAATAGTGTAAACCGTATTTACTTGTGGAAATAAATTCCAGAAGCTTTATGAAGAAATTGAGAACGGGATTAAAAGGTTTTGA
This sequence comes from Hypomecis punctinalis, assembly GCA_949316475.1. Classification (NCBI taxonomy): domain Eukaryota; kingdom Metazoa; phylum Arthropoda; class Insecta; order Lepidoptera; family Geometridae; genus Hypomecis; species Hypomecis punctinalis. The sequence continues at coordinate 15,450,194 of OX438810.1, forward strand.
CTACACATTTCCCCATTTTTAATTTTTTAAATAATTTTTTGACGTCTGATATATTCAACCATTTTGTTTAATCGCGACTAAGGCCGGTCGGCGCGCTTCGCCGGCGTACGCCGGCAGTTGGCTGACGTCGTCATAGACAACAATCTTCAGTTCTCGTGTATTATACTTCAATGCTGGTAAGTCAGCAAACAGTGTAAAAACTGTAATAGTTTTTGCGTGAAAGAGTAACAAACATCCATACATCCATCCATCCATCCTCACAAACTTTCGCGTTTATAATATTAGTAGGATAGGATATAAAGCAAAAAGTTTTCACGGGATCTGTGAACTAAAATCATCATTTTGGAAATGTAGAACCCTAATACGCTTAAATAACTTAACTTATGTATCTTGCACCTAAAGATATTTCATCTACTAATTCGTATATGTCGTCGTATTGATAGATCAATGTGTATATGATGTACGGCAAAATAGATCGTATCAAAGAGAACCTATTTCCGGCATCTGTGTCGAAATCCATATCGTATCTCGCTTATTTATCTTTGATGTCCGTCTGCTGCTTCAGATCGCTTATATATTTTTCATATATATTATTGGGAATACAATAAGTAGAAGTTTTTTTTTCTATACAGTTAAAATATACTAAAAAAGCTTTTCAAAAATATCAGTGTCCACGAGAGGGTTTTGTGGAAGAGATAAAACTGTAGCGTGCACGTGGTAGCGTGATACATCATCGCATGATACGTCGTAGCGTGCTTGTTGATAGCGAGCCACATTGTAGCGTGCTATATCATATTGTGGTACACCGTAGCGGGCCATATTTTAGCATGCTACATCGTAGCGAGCTTCATTGTAGCATGCTACGCAGCTGTAGCATGCTGCACCATATTGTGCTATAATTCCTGCGTGCGATTTCAGTGTACACTTTCCATACCAGAGATACTCAATAAATAAATTGTTAGAAATTGCACATACAAATTTTAGATTGGTGTAATTATGTATCCCTACAATCCCTAGTACATATTAATTAAGTATAATTTTATGTTTGTACATTTTGTCCAGCTCAATTTTGTTATAAAAACAAACATCCAGCTGTATAACATCATTTATTTCCTTTATAATACTCTATCGTTATTCTGAAAAGAATCCAGTACCAAGTAATTGAAAAAGTTTACATGACGATGCTTTTAGGAGGGCAACGGCATTTGGTCTCTGCCAAGCTCCAATAGAGCGTATGGCTTAGCTACTCTACCACGGAACTTTAGTGAGAGCGCCACGGTAGCATTTTCTAAGCAGACGTAACATCTTCTACTGGAAAGTTGTAGTTCCATCTTTTGTCCAGCTGTATGTGTAATGTTTGTTCCAGCATTGGCGTACAGTTGTACCCGAGAGACCATCCAGCAGATTGGATCGCCGCAGATTACAGACCTGCAAATGTATTTGTTCGATTTACTTTGATCCTCTTGAGACTTAACCTAAGCTGTGGTTTTAACGTGGACTAAACTTGAGGCAATAAATACTATAGTATACGTAGAAAGTGCCTAAACTTGGGATAGTAATAGCATCGAAGAAAGTACCTAAACTTTACTTAGTAAGTAAGGCTCTTCTCGTTTTGTTAGATGACCTCGATTCCAATGTCAATGTACTAAAAGAGATTTATCGCTATTGCTGCCTTTATTGCTAGAAATACGAGAAAGACGATTGTCAATTTAAATCGCGAAGAAAATGACAATTTCCAACTTATTTTTAGTTTGAACTGCTCCGAATTCTATGTTCTGATTGAACTACAGCATTAACTCTGGAATCGAACCCGTGTGTTTGCGATATCCATACATTTTGTTCAGCAAAATCCCTAGTTGTATCTATAATGTTTATTCCTTTTTTAATTGAATAATATATTCACTAGCGACCCGACCCGGCTTCGCACAGGTGTATTATACATATAAACCTTCCCCTTGAATCACTCAATCTATTAAAAAAACCGCATCAAAATCCGTTGTGTAGATATAAGCATACATGGGACAGACAGCAGGAAGCGACTTTGTTTTATACTATGTAGTGATAGTGATTAACATAAACTTTTACTATGGAATTTTGCTTAGAATTCACAAAAAAATCACCTGTTCACATTCTGTCGAAACTCAATGAAATATTTATATGGAACATTTTCGAGATCTCGAGATTATCTCGATATATCTAATGGTAAGAACTGTTCATAATGATTAAAAATTCTACGTAATATTACGGAATATACTTCATTCAATATCTGCAAAACACTTCGAATTTTAAAACTCAGTAAATTTTCTGAGACAGCATTAGCAACACCTCGCCATAACTCTTACCTTAGCATTTTGTTTTCTATAACAAAGCGTGTTTGAAATTTTCCACAATATTTGCATATTCCCTTCAAAATCCCCCGCTAAAGCGGGTTTCTCGTTTATTTTGTATAATCATCAGTTTACGTCGTCGTACCGCAAGTATAAAAGTTGATTGTGCCAAACCAAGCGAAATGTTACGTAAACCAAATGGATGCATAAAAAGTTAATGCTATACAAAATGTTTTTGAAGCTACTGAATGATTCCTAAAGGTCGGCCACATTGGCAAAAGGGACGAATGTCGCATCGAAATGTGGTCATTATTTTCGTTTTAGCGCTTGGCAACTAAAGTATACACTGTCAGAGTAATTAGATAAAGTAGGTATAATAATGTAGGGTTTTTAAGACCTCTATTTCTAAGGAAAAAAGCTTGAAAAATCCATAGGTTGTAAAACGTATTGATGGATGTTGTACAGTGCACACTCTATGTGAGACAGTTTTTTTCGTCCTAGAGACTCCAAAAAAAGCTACTTACTCGACAAATGTTTACAAAACTAAAAGTAAGTTTTATAGTAAGTATATATTAAGTAAAATACTAACCTATTTTTGTCTTGTTCCCAGGACAAACACTACTTATGCATCATGGCGTCCGACTCTCCAGAACAGAACCTCACGCAGTACTTCAGTTTATGTAACGACTTCATACACGCCGCCAGACTTAGGGAAGGAAATGTTCTAATTCATTGGTGAGTACTTCTAATATCATCATTATATCAGTCATAGAACCTCCACTGCGGAATATAGGCCTCTCTAGGGCCTGATATGTCATAATCGTATTAGACAAGAACTAGGTACCTACTTGTTTCCTCCAAAACCAAAATCATAGATAGGTCCTCGAAGCAACACAAGACCATTATTTCATTACCTTTTTCATAATTCGGAAGCACCTTCTCTACATTACACATACTTTATTTAGATACCTATAGAAAATGCCCAATTTTAAAAGCGCCATCGTAATTTTAGTATCAATTTAGAATGTTTTAGTCTGTTTCTTTTTCACTATATGATGCATTTGTTGAGAAAACAATATTTTACGTTGCTATTAAAATTACGATGACATCTTTAAAATTAGGCCTAATACCTAGATAGATCTGTATTCTAACTATTGTATGGTTTGAAGATTATAACTTAGTAAATATAAAGTTCTCAATTGTATATCATGTTATTATAATGTTATTTTATCTAATTTATATTATTGTTATTGTATCCAAAATGTTCCACTATAATTATACTATATACCTATCTACTGTAAATAAGAGCTTGCGCACTGTATAATTCGGCAATTCTCAACTTCACTTGGGTTACCAAAAAACAGGCCGAGCCGAGTTTGGGACCCACTGTTAAGTCCAAAACTCTTGTCTGTAATTACCCTTACCGCAAATCATCCAACAGCTATGTAACAATTTTTGTCAAATAAACATATTTCATTTCACATAAAAAAATGCAATATAGTATTTTTCACATTATCGCTGTACACTTATGTAATTAAGAAGACATGACAATTATTATTCTTTTAGGTTTTGCTTCACTCGTGATTCATTACGCAAGCCGTAATGTAATGAAAACCAACCCTGTGTTAATTAAATGAGATGTGATGACACCGCACTGCTAACAACTCCTACAAACTTAGTTGTATTAATAAAATAAACATATTTCATTTCACATATAAAACTGCAATATAGTATTTTTCACATGATCGCTGTACACTTATGTAATTAAGACGACATTACAATTATTATTCTTTTAGGTTTTGCTTCACTCGTGATTCATTGCGCAAGCCGTAATGTAATGAAAACCAACCCTGTGTTAATTAAATGAGATGTGATGACACCGCAGTGCGTAACACTCCTACAAACTTAGTTGTTAATGCGGTGGCTTCGTTTAATACCCCGACTACAACGCTGTTGTACCATTTATAATTATTTTTCACAAAAAATGACATAACCGACTTCAACCGTCTACAGAATTCGTACAGTTCGCACGAATCGATGTCGTATATTTTACATTATTGTTGATTTTTTAAAACCCTCCCGGCCATTTGGATAAAATTTAAATGGGTCAAACTCTAAGTATGATCTACCGAAAAAAGTAGGTATAGCTTAACATTTGTTAATGGTAAAGTTTTGGTGTGAACAATAAAGCTGGAAATATACTATCGGACGCGGCTTACGGACGCGACTGACAGCCGCGACTTATAGGTATCTAGCATGGATTTATTATATAAACAGGATTGAGTACTGGCAAAGAAAAACGTGCCGACAAGGATACCACATCAGATGATTGTGTCTCTTTTCTAAGTAGGATGACCAAAACATCTCGATCATCTTGGGATATAATTTTTCTTTGGAATGTTACTGCACGCAGGAATCGCAGTTATCTTACCCCTAACTCGTCGTCCTTCGTCATCGTCGTCGCTTTAGCAATAAGACGCCTACTGCTGGGCATAGGCCTTCCTTGAAGATCTCTATAAAACCAATTCCCATAAAAGCAATGGTCTAGAATTAATATATACGGAGATAATTCAGTTTCAAGTTTGACAGCTGTTATCGGAAATGTAGATCTCGATGAGTTCCTTCACTTTTGTGACGACAGTAATGGTCTGGAATCCATATTTACGGTGTTGAACAACGTTTAAGTTTCATAGATGCAATCTTGACACATATCACGCAACCCGTGTCAGTACTTAACCACGAAAAATTTTTTCACAAAAACTTTTTCACGGAAAGCTTTGTCACAAATAGACCTTATCACGAAAAATCTTAATCTCGAAAACTTGTCCACGAATAGACTTCCGTAGTTAACAGAATTGTAAGGCTTCCGTAGTAAACAAGGCATCCATTTTGAACTAAAAAATAGCGGTCTCACTTTTTTGAAAAAGTCGTCATGGGTGTAGTTTTCGAGGTTTCTGGGGGTGTATATTTTAAAAATGACATCCATTTTGAAGTAATGTTCGCCATCTTCAATTCCAAAATGAATGCCAATTTTGAAATATAAACCCCAGAATTCTCAAAAAATAACACATATGACGACTTTTTCAAAAAAGCATCATCTGCTATCTCTAATTCCAAAATAGATGTCATTTTTGAAATCTACACCCCCAAAAACCTCGAAAACTACACCCATGACGATTTTTCAAAAAAGTGACGTCCACCATCTTTAATTCCAAAATGGACGCTAGTTTTGAAATCTACACCCCCAAAAACCTATTAAACGACACCCATGACGACCTTTTCAAAATAGTGACGTCCGCCACCTTTAATTTCAAAATGGATGCCATTTTTTAAATCTACACCCCCAAAAACCTATTAAACGACACCCATGACGACTTTTTCAAAAAAGTGACTTCCACCATCTTTAATTCCAAAATGGACGCTAGTTTTGAAATCTACACCCCCAAAAACCTATTAAACGACACCCATGACGACTTTTTCAAAATAGTGACGTCCGCCATCTTTAATTTCAAAATGGATGCCATTTTTAAAATCTACACCCCCAAAAACCTATTAAACGACACCCATGACGACATTTTCAAAAAAGTGACGTCCACCATCTTTAATTCCAAAATGGACGCTAGTTTTGAAATCTACACCCCCAAAAACCTATTAAACGACACCCATGACGACTTTTTCAAAATAGTGACGTCCGCCATCTTTAATTTCAAAATGGATGCCATTTTTGAAATCTACACCCCCAAAAACCTATTAAACGACACCCCTGACGACTTTTTCAAAATAGTGACGTCCGCCATCTTTAATTTCAAAATGGATGCCATTTTTGAAATCTACACTCCCAAAAACCTATTAAACGACACCCATGACGACTTTTTCAAAATAGTGACGTCCGCCATCTTTAATTTCAAAATGGATGCCATATTTGAAATCTACACCCCCAAAAACATCAAAAGCGACACCCATCGCGACTTTTAGCAAAAAATGACGTCTGTCGTTTTTAATTCCAAAATGGATGCCAATTTTGAAATCTACACCCCAAAAAACCTCGAAAACAACACCCATGATTTTTTAAAAAAGTGACGTCTGCCGTTTTTAATTCCAATATGGATGTCAATTTTGAAATCTACAACCCAAAAAAATTTAAAATGACAACCACGACTATACACCAATTGTACACCCAGCATGTTTAAGAAATATGTCCAGCATAGTCACCCTACTACACTTCTTTGTATACACCATAGTACGCCATTTGCAATCGACGGTGATACTCTAGTCAAAAATAAAAAATAACCGTTAATCGTAAAGACGTAGGTATATTCATACTAAATAAATATCAAACTCTGTTTATTGGCATCTATTCGCAATTTTGACTAAAATCTTAACAAACTACATTGTTAAAAAACTAAGAAATGGTTAAGACAGTCGCGGCTTTACAGGTAATAATTCTACCATATATAAGTGTCGTTTCGAAATGGCAATAGTGCGAGCGGGACAACTTCATCGCTTTGGGAAGTCTCACTCGGCACAGCGTCTCTTTATGCCATTTCAAAGGAATATATGTTTTGTTGCAACGCATTAAGGTTGAATTTTCCTAAACTAACTTTGAGCCAAATTTCGTCTGTGCGCAGTCCAGATAGTATACAAAGTCCTTGGTATCTAGATAATGAATGTACATTGAGCCGTGCACACTATCGGACATCAATCGCGGACGTCACCTTGGGCTGACCTTGAGCGTTCGGACGTCCGAGAGCGATTTGGCGCGCCGGATGTTTTAAGACTGTGCACACTGCTAAGTCGCGACCGTCAGCCGCGTCCGTGAGCCGCGTCCGATAGTATGTTTCCAGCTTAAAGAATTAATCTACTGAGTAAGTAAGTAAGTAAGTTCGTATGGGCCGGGTGGCTAGCCAGGAGTTTTTAGGCCGCCTGAAGGCCTCTGACATGGCTAAACGGTTAAAACAACCGTGACCTACAATTTAACGTGTCATCCGAGCCACGGTAGCGCTCAGTTGGAAAATGCCACCCGCGGTCACCCATCCAAATACTGACCGTGCGGAACGTTGCTTAATTTCGGTGATCGCTGACAAACACCTAGTCAAACTACGCTACGAGCGCTACATTAATCTACTACTTATGTGCCAGTTCTTCTATCTATCTTAACCAACCGAAACCCACGATTTAAGCGCCATCGGTGCCGTGGCAGCGCTCAGGTGTACACGCCTCCCGTAGTCACTCATCCGAACACTGCACGTGACAATTACTCTTAATTATCTACTTCCATATCATCTATCAAATCAGTTCTGCCATATCTACTCACGATATCTTATCATTACATAAATAAAATTTCTTAGGGTTTATTATTCCATCACGTGAATCTCTCCTGGTCTCTGAATAACTAAAAGTCTTGAGGGATTGCAAGAGGCTGCGAAGTTCCATATAATATTCCTGAGTAGAAAGCCAAGTTAGGCCGCGGTTGGCTCTCTAATGCATGCGGAGGAGCCATTACAATGGAGTAAAGTTTTTACGAGTTGAAGGTTGCTCATAAAATGTATACCTACTTAATGTGCTACAAAGTTGCATTTGGTTGCAACACGAAGTGGCTGTCAATAGAATCACCTGCACCCTCATATCCACACCTGCGGGCTGGTATAATGCACTTTCGCGAGGTCTTTCCGCAGAGCTATAATGCAGGAATAACTTAAGCTGCGTCTACGCTAGGAGAGCCGAGCACGAGCCGAACACAATTCGTCTAGTGTGGACCAACTTACAAGCCTCGAACGAGCGCGCTGCGAGCATTTTGTTCGTGCTCGGCTGTGTTCCGTTCCGTTCCGTTCTGGCCTTTTTCTATTTTTGCTGACCACCGCTATAATAATCGCTGCAACAGCAGCGGCTACTGCAATATTAATATCGTCCATATTCGCCAAGAGCCGCGAACTCACTGCGGAAAACTACGTTCGAGAACAGTGATCGTTGTAGGTTCGTTGTACGTCCACACTTGACGCCGCGAACGACGAAGCCGAGAATGGCTCCGCTTGTGCTTCGCTCGTGCTCGGTTCGTCTAGCGTAGACCCGCCTTAAGACTTAAAAAATGTGAACAGGATGATCACCATAAAGAGTTTATAGGCAAGAGTTTATAAGCAATGATAACGCTTTCGATATTGCATTTGTCCTTAAGCGACGGTCAAGTTAGCTCTTGCTAATACGCCTAAAGCTTCTCCGTTCCGTTCCGTTCGTTCCTATTAACCAGGCTGTAAGGTGAAATGGATACGCATAAGTTAGATACTAGTAGTTCTGTGAACAAAAGATCTCGCGAGTAAAGGATTTGTTCCGCTACCGGTATTAAAATAAATAAAAATTCTAACCAGATCAATGATTGCTGTTTTATAAAGAGCATTCAAAATATAATTATTATCTGATAAAAACATATTTTTAAAGCCCTGCAATATTTAGAAAATCGATAATATATATTTGGGATATGAAACGTGAAACGGAACGGATATCTCGTAAAGAAACACGCTAATCTGAAAAAACTCAAAGCCAATTTAAAAAAAAAGTATAATAGAAATGTCAATGTCAAAGAAAATTGAAAATTAATCTGATTTTCGATCAGTGTTGCCACCTTAGCCCTTTTGGAGCTAGATCTAGCACTGTTTACTGTAGGTGAACCCCTTGTATTTGTATTTGTTTATTCATTAGTGTAATGATTTAGCCCGGAAAGGGCTATCTAGCGCTTATTTGCCCTATTTATTTTCGTAGAAAATATTATTTTGAATTTCCAATAAAATAACAATTTAAAAAAAAATGCAGGGCTATATATTATTTTTTATTACTCCATGGAGCTTTCAAATTTAAGTACATTCCTAGAAAAATTAAATGATCTTGGTTAGAATTTTAATACCGAGTTCCTTGTAAATCAGGTACAACTCCTTTGTAGCATTTTTGAGAAAACTGATCTGAAAAATGCACAATTATTTTGAATTTCAAATCAGACTAAAATGCAGTTAAATTCGACTTGGAAAGTTTTTTGATGGTAGCTGATCACTGTGTGGGATTGCTCGTTTAAAAGGCGACGTTGGGACCGCGCCCAATGTCATAAGAGAATTAGCACCTAAAGTTGTTACAGTGGATCAATTGCATCGATCACCGAAGACTGCCCCTTTGCCATTTAACGGTCATCAGCATGCAAAATTAGGGGCATTACCTCTCAAGGTTCTTTCATTTTTTGAAATGCTGTCTAAGCCCACTTATCAAATGGTAAAAGTCATCTATACTTATAATAAAACTGCAAAACTCTAATCTTGTACATTGAAGATATAAAAAAATACTACAGCTAAGTAATACTTATAACAATGCAAAATAACGCGGTCTGCGAACCGCGAATCTTTTTCAATTTGATCACTGCGTGCTTTGAAAAATTTCGCTTTTAAAATGTTAGTAAAAGTAAGTTCGTATAGGCCGGGTGGCTAGCCCTAGTGTCAGAGCTTTTAGGCCGCCTGAAGGCCTCTGACATGGCTAAACGGTTAAAACACAACCGCACCTACAATTAAAATAGAAAATTTGTTTAGTTTTTAGGTTTAAATATTGCTTTTATTATAATTTATCTTTTACGAGTACTGTTTTCACGTAGTCGCGCGAAACCCAATACTACCTACCTGTAGAATTTGGGCCACCGAGATACAGGCCTAGCCTACTTCGGGGCCCACTAGTACCGCAAAGACTATGTACCTACCTAAAATGTCTAATGTTATAATCGCTGCTACTTATAATACTAGTAACTTGTTATTTATGATGTACTCGTAACATACTAACTTAAAATGTGTTAAAACTTACGGCACTATACCTACATATATGTTAAATGTGTAATATAATAAATAGTAAGAATAATGTACATAGCTAATCATTGAAAGCGAAATAAACTTATCTTATCTTAATTTAACGTGTCATCCGAGCCACGGTAGCGCTTAGTTGGAAAATGCCACCCGCGGTCACCCATCCAAATACTGACCGTGCGGAACGTTGCTTAATTTCAGTGATCGCTGACAAACACCTAGTCAAACTACGCTACGAGCGCTACAAATGTTAGTCAGAAGTGTTGTGGGCGTAGTTCGGAGCCCAATATCATAATAGGATTATGGCACCTAAAGCGATTACAGTCGGCCGATTGCATCGATCACCGATGATTGCGCCGTCGCCATTTATCGGTCATTAGCATGCAAAATTAGGGGAATTACCGCTCGGGGCTCCCTCTGTTAAAGATTTTCGTATAGTTTCGTTTTCGTTTATTGCTTGCAGTACGTTTGTTCTGCCTCGTCATTATCAGAGACGCTGTCTAAGGATTTATCACGCTTACCATATAAGACCTTTAATTGTGTCTTTATTCTGGATTTGAAGACTCGTTGTATCAAGGAAATCCACAACAGTAAACTTTGTGCCTACGTCATAGTAGATCCATTGCGAAATAGATTAATTGTGTTTTTTATGCTACTAATTGTCTAAAAAGAAAGGTGATGTTTTTAGAATGCACATCATAAATAATCTCTTCTGAGTAAATTCGTACAAGTTTCATTTCATTTATTTCCAGTTTTCCCCAATACTCATATTTGTACAGGTATTACCTAATTTGATTGTATGCCGTAAGAAGAAGAACCCGTGGGAATCGAGCTTTCTTATTTTTGATAATAACTAAATATTATGTAATAGCAAGTTGAAACTACAAAAAAGTTAAAAAAGTTATGATCTGTTTGTCTAAAAGCGTTACAGTTTTCTTTGTAAAATCTAATGTACAATACAATATGACCGAACAAAATTACAATTAATTTCATATTCAAATATTCTATTGTACTCGCACAATTGATTTATGATGTTAATTCTATTTCGATGTACCTATTCCATAGCACTCAGCCTCATACAATAAATTCTAGAAAGAATTTAATTTTGTTAGCACAAAACCGCTGTAATTGCACGGGAAAATAATTTTAAAACCTAATGTGTGTGCGCGAGTTTTAGTTTCCAGAACGGTTCGTTTTACCACCAGCTGAGCTCATATAAAAGTTTCGAGTAAGCTTTCATAAAATTTAACGCATTTTTAACTAAACGCGAACGTGTTCTTTTTAATTTTGTATTTAGACTACATTTATTTGGGATAAAATACTATAATACTGGTAATAATAAAAGATAAATTATTGAGTAATATTACATAGGTTTTGTATCACTGAGAAACTACAATATTCGTAGTTTTTTAATCAACCCAAATGCACCTAGAGCATTACAATACAATACAACAATACTTTATTGACACCAACAAGAAAACATAACAAAAGAAAGAAACACAGAAAAGGCACAAAAGGCGGTCTTATCGCTGAAAGCGATTTCTTCCAGGCAACCTTTCGTAAACGTAAAGACAAAAAAAAAAAAAAAAATAATAATGAAAGAAAGTTACTAAAAATTCCTAATCAACAATAAAATAAACTACATAATAATAGCCATACATAAATACTTCTAATAATACATACAATAAAAATAAACATACTTATACGTAAATATATTACAAATAAATTAATAACGAGGAGTGATATGTGTATCAGTCAGAGAGAGCTTTGCGAGATAATGTTGCTGAACCTGGGCCTTGAAAGATTCAACGCTCCGTGCACGTCTGATGGTCACAGGAAGGTCATTCCAGAGCGCTACTGCTCGGACACTAAAAGAAAAATCATAAAAAATAGTAGAATGAGATGGAGTGGAAAGAAGAAGATTGCTAGAAGATCTAAGATTGACAGAGTGAGTGTCACAGAGAAAAGTGAAGCGAGAGCGTAAATATGAAGGAGAAGAAGGTTTGAAGAGAATGTTGTAGAGAAGGGAAAGTATGTGAGTATCGCGGCGAAGACGGATGGGGAGCCACTTGAGCTTATTACGAAATTGGAAAAATGTGGTCAAATTTCCGGAGGCCGAAAATAAACCGTATACAAAGATTTTGGAGACGCTCAAGCTTGTCAAATTGCTCTTGGGTTAAGTCGAGATTGCAAGCGTTGGCATAGTCTATAGCAGCGGGAGCATTTTGAAACCGTTAAGTATTTCTAAGTTATATATATTCAATGTTATCTCTTTCTATCTAGGTATATTCGTTGTTATCTATCTTCTGTCAATTCCACAAGGGTGTTTGAAAAAATGTTTATAAGCGAACTCAATTTTTTATAGACTAAATTGTCCAAGACCCACTTATCGGGCTCAATTCCGAAAGCTGTCTTTCGGTAGTATTATCCGTTTAGCCATGTCAGAGGCCTTAAAAACTCTGACACTAGGGCGTGCCACCCGGCCTATACGAACTTACTTATAGCTTTTCCTTTCTGCACATCAATGTTTACCACAACAAAGTTAGACGCAGTAAGTTAGCGTTAGTTCCCTCTACCATTTGGCAGCATTACCAGCCCGCACCCATTTATTGGATCATACGTGAAAGGGGATCGCCGGCGGGTCATCAATCATTATTTTCTGTTGACCCTCAAACAAAAGCTTTCAGTGGAATCACTCCCGATGTCCGAACAAACAACAATCCGATGTGAACTGTATAGAAATGTTTGTGGATACGTTTGTTATGGAATATTAAAGTCTATAAAGATATTGAAAGTGAGTTGGTTACGTCATCGCTCAATTAGTAGTCATACCTGTGTATTCCTAACTTTTATCTTTGAAATGGACTAAAATCTGCAATTTTGTGTTTTTTTAAAGTTCCGTACCTCAAATGGAAACATTCTTATAGGATTACTTTGTTGTCCGTCTGTCCGTCTGTGTGTATGTCAAGACACTTTATCTCGGGAACGCGTTAAGATATCGATTTGAAATTTGAACTGTATACGTATATTTATAGTCTCTTACAGTTGTGTAAAAGAAAAAAATCTCAGTTATCGTATAAAAAAATTAGAGTTGTTTATGTCGTAAAAAACCGCATATTTCGACACTCACAAAAATCAAAACGTACAGGGTACTTCCCGTTAACATAGAACTATGAAATTTGACGAGAAGCATTGGTCTCAGAGTACACATATAGGAATAAATCTGAAAACTGTAATTTTTTACTTAAATCACAAAAACTAGGGCCTCAAAATTCACAAAATATGGGCTCAAAATTCAAAGTGAGTAAATCGTATCATGTAAGGTATCACGTATAAGAACTTCATTAGCACATGCTAAAACAGATTTTTAATTATTTTAACAATGTGTTTGTACGGAACCCTCGATATGCGAGCCTGACTCGTACTTGTCCGGGTTTTTTTAAGAATCACGTGTCATATTTTTTCCGGAAGTTTGCTTATAGATTAAAATAGTATAATTTATCCCAAGGATCGCGCGCATAGTGATATTTTAGTAAAGTTCATTCATAACGTTCATCTCTTTGTAAAATGATAGATTTAAATGAGTCAACTTGAATTTGCTCAATTAGTTAAAGGATTTGATATATCGCACCATTTTCAGAGATATTACTGACGGCATTGTAGATTGTACAGAAATATCATTAATTATATTATCAATGAATGTTTACCTTCAATTACATTAAGAGTGTGATCAAAGTCCTTTTTTCATAATATAGGCAACAATACAAGTAAGGTGGTAGGCACGTATAATGTATATATTGACTAAAAAAACATTTTCCAACTTTCGTTTCAAGTTTCGCTGGTCCAATTATTTTTGTCGGCTCGTGACTTAGCACGTTTTTATTATCTAAGTCTGTAATTAAAAAGCAATTAGAGGTAGGAGCTTTCCGAGAAGTGTCGTATCGATCCTGGATTACCGACGTTTTATCGGCACGAACAATTTCCTCAGAGAATGGCAGAAGTACGTACTTGTATAAGAATTGGGTGGCGACCTATAACTTGTGTTTTTCATACTTATATGGATAGCACCTAAATAACACACACATTAACATGACATTGATGTCTTCAAGACAATGCTTAGAACACTATTACTTAAAAAAGCTTATTATTCAATTGACGAATTCTTGAGATATAAATACTTTACTTAAGTTGTTATTCATGACTATATTTGTATTCTATTGACATTGCATCTAATAATAAAATTAACAATAATGAGACACTAAACTTTGACATGTGTATTTATATCGTTTTTATGATTTCAATGAAATAATATGTACCTACTAATTCCTTTACTTAAGATGATGGTAATACATAATATTACCTGCTTGCATGCTAACTATGTAGCTGATGTAGCGTACCTACTTACCAATAAGATCACAATGTAAATTGTTTTACCTACTTCGCAAGTAATAAATAAATTAAATGAAATGAAACACACAGATACAGAGCAAACACCTAAGTTCATCACATAAATATTTGCCGTGGGTGGGTATCGAACCCACGCCTCTTTGAACCAGAAGTCTGGGTCACTAACCACTGAGCCATCGAGGCAGTCAAAAATAACTTCACTAATTTTACAAGTCTATTGGTACATTTATTGTGTTTGACCTTGTCAGATTTGATTTTAATTTTTCTCTCCTTAAATACTTATTAAACTCATCAAGAGCTGAGTTTGAGCTTTAAAATTCATCCTATTAAGTCTTGCGGTTTACGGTAAAACTAAATCTACTGTAGTATGTAAGGCTCTAGCCAAGGGCTTAACTTAAGTAAGCCGGGCTGAAAATTAGGTCATGCCTGAGAATAGGCTTTAGAATGATATTGGGGTCTTTCTTTACAACGAAAAGGAGTTATTCTTTAGATCGGTGTCAAAGATATACTTTCACCCCTCTCGGTCGAGTGCCAATCTAAAGTCGTCGCCACACTCGGTCACGTAGAGTTCAATAAGGGTCATTGTAGAGTTCTGGGTATTTTTCCATTTTATTAGTCGGAACTTTTTAATTTCTAACGTAATGGGTGTTACATGTATGCGAGTATTTGCTTATGGCATGGTGTTTTTTAAAAGGGTACATGTACCGATTTTGATTGTTTGTTTTGTAGTGATTTGATTGAGAATGTACTTTGATTTCATAAAATAAATTGTTGGTCTATGGATCTAGTTTGACTATGACTGCCACGGTGGCTCAGTGGTTAGTGACCCTAACTTCTAGATCAAAGAGGCGTAGGTTCGATTCCCACCCAGTGCAAATATTTATGTGATGAACATAAGTGTTTGCTCTGTGTCTGGGTGTTATTTAGTTACTATCTATATAAGTATACATTTAAAAATAAGTATATGTAGTATATCAGTCTCTGGCAGCCATATCACAAGCTTTGCTTAGTTTGGAGTCAGAGGCCGTGTGTAAAATGTCCCAAAATATTAATTATTTATTTAGTTGTGGTTATTAATAAAAATCTTGCGACTGAGAATACCATTTAAAATGGCCCAATATTTGGAAGATTTTAAAATTCCATCCATCCATCAGCTATTGGACGTCCACTAGCATAGGCCTTCTCTATGAATCTCCAATGAGAAAGGTTGGAAGGAAGAGTGGACCCTGCAGTTTTGACACGATTACCTGTCCACTCTTAGGTAGACGTCTTATGCTGCGCTTACCGGTCTTTTGGTCTCTAACTCTCATCACTTTACAAGTTTTCAACCTCATCGGTTATCAGTTCTCCGTACTATATGCCCTGCCTACTGCCATTTCAACCTGTCAATCTTCTGCGCAATGTCGGTCAAATATTTTTTAGCAAATATAAAAAAACATCTTTAGCTGCGCGCTGTTCGCTTTAGTGGAGTTTGGAACTCCTCTAGGTATATGTTAGATACTTACTGGGCTACATATAACACGGTTTGTTGAAGCGTGTCCCCAGCGAGCTTATGAGCTCTATCGAATCAGCCGTCTCCGCAAACCTAGTGAAGCGGAATACTCTGATGAACTCGCTTTTTTCTTACTCCGTACTTAATTTAGGTATGTGTGCAGAACGCGAAATTGGCAAAGGCATCAGAGATCATCAGAGAAGGGAATAATTGTGTTTGCAAAGAAAGGTAACTAATTTATTGGTAAAGTAAAGTAATTAATTAATTAACTGATTTAAAACTAGTGTTTTCGTTTTTCAATTTATGTCGACGTTACGAATTTGTTAACACTTTTTCAGTTCTTTCCTACCGTTCACCTTTGTCCACCTATTCCTTGGGAAATATTTAGTTTCCACTGTCCACCTTGTTATGAAATCTCTTCAGGGTTGAAGCGCTTTATATTTTGAGCGTTTTCGGCAAGCGCCACAGAACCAACAATGTAGCAGACATTTCATTCAAAGTTGAAAAATGATATCAATAAAATAAATACGTCGATATTGAGACTTTTAGTAAAATTTAAAGAAACAGAGTCCAAAGTAAACTTTAAAACTAAAAAAGAAGGAAAATAAATATTGAAAATGATGATGATGATAATAATGTTCTATCGACTAGGTACAACTTCTAAATAATGAAATAAGTTTTACAGATATCTGTGGAAATAAGCGTAGGATACACACTAGAAAAATTGCGTTAGCTAAATTTTTATTTTTCACGAAACAAGTTAACTAAGTTTTTAGGTTATGGTTGCTGTTTATTTTTCTTTTATTTATTTATTTAAGACATGAGATTAATAATAAACAAAGTGAGATGAATGGCTAGTTACATAAAATAGGTTCGGGAACATATTTTATAAAAACTTTCTTTTTGTGATAAACATTTATAAAATTGACGCGTTCGCAGGATTTGAACATCGAATTACGTCGAATTATTGAAAGTGGTTTATCATTTTTACCAACTACTACATTCTAAGCATCTGGGCCGGAATCCAAGAGAGATGCAGGTTCAAATCCTGCGAACGCGTCAATTTTGGAAATGTTTATCACAAAAAGAAAGTTTCTAGTCTGTGAAGCACGATAAAAATCATTACATATTTTATAAGTCAAAACGCTACACTATCAATTTGTCAGCCATAGATGGCCAGCACCAAATTTATCAGGTGTACCGTCACCAATAACAAGTAAGGGGCTTTTAAGTTTTATCTGAGAGGTGAGCCGTTGTAAAAAATGCTTTCCACGGTTCACCCAGGTAGGAAAGAAATGACTTTTTTGGATTCTCATTAAAATGGCGGACCAAAGTAAATTGATTAAGGGATTAGTTCGCAAAATTCTATGTATTAAAAAATACAACATGTAAAACGACTTAAGTACAAATAACGAAGAAATTACATAACATCGGCACAAAATAAAAAAATAGTTATAGCCGAAACGAGAGCCCCTTCTTTGGAAGTCGGTTGAAATCCTATCTTATCCTTAGGTCGTAAGTGTCCATGGAGATATGTGAAATGTTTGTCATCAGAGACTTCAGACATTGAATTGACGAGAACTCATAAGCCGTTCTGTAAGTATTTACATAGGACAAAGCGCTCCATGTATACTTAGGTACCTCATACCGTCTCCCGGCTCATTGTGTCGCGCTGTGGTGAACTGAATCATATGTTATTTTTTTAATTAAGTAAGTTCGTATAGGCCGCTAGCCTTTCTTTTTTTTAATTAGAATAATATATAATAGCAAAGTTGTATCCAAAGATGAAGAATACCTAGAAGATACCTATTCACTCGTAACTTGAATATATCCAAATTTTAATTATCTGGAAACAATGACGGAAGCAGGCAGGGTTTCTTAGAAATTTCTTAAAGTGTCAATGATTTTATTAATATGTATAACCAATTCTGATCTTTTAGTGTATTTACGAGTAGTATTTATAACGACAAATGTAAAAAAAATATTCCTAAACGAGAGTTTGATCAAACGTAACCATGGCACCCTTAAGTACTCTATAATGCATTATAATTGTACCGGCCTTTACTGGTCTACTGTTGAACATATGTTTACCCTGCTTGTCTACTGCTAGAGTTTTGTTATTGATAAGAAACGTTTGTAAAAGTCATTAAATTTCATTTCACTTGCAAGGCGATTGGGTCATATCCACCATGCTGACCAAATGACGTATTCATATTCGCTATCGTGTTACTTATCACCGCCTTCTATGCTGCAGGTATCCTCACGATGTTTGCATTTACCGAAAAGTACTGACTTTTCAGTAAATACGAATATCCGTACATAAATCCCGAGACCGGGATTAATCTACAATGTCACGATTGCACGACAAGCGTTTTCTCAGGAAACCACCACGGCTTCTATTCTAACGAACAATTTACTAGGTACTTATTTTGTATGTATTTTTATGTCAAGCTTCTTAGAAAGGCTTTAAAATTAGAATCCATTTCAAGACAGTGTATCAGAGCTTTACGACTTTATCTTACCATCTCCATCGCTCTAGTGCTGCAATAAACTACAGGCGACAAAGGCTTTGCTACCGCCCTTATGTACGAGTACATTGTTGATTTCCCCCGAATTCGAACAAAACGCCGCAATTTTACGTTTCCGATTCCTGCGGCTAGAGAGTGGAAAACTATCGGTTTCTTTGTTCTCTGATATTTATAATCTGGAACATTTAAAAGTAAATTGGAACCTAATGTCTCTTTGTATCTATCTGTATCTGCTGAACATTGGCCTACCCTTGATTAGTAATCGGTTCATATTATGGTTTACGCTGGTCTAGCGCGCGTTGGTGGGATCACATCGACGGCTCCTATGTATACCAGATACACACTTATACATCTGATGCATTTTTGATATCTATGTATGTGATTTTATAATATTGAAAAATAAAATTTCTATTTTTGTTGTCAATAAAAAGTTAGTCAGAAGTATAAGTGAGTAACTAATTTTTTTCCCAATGATTCGCTTTCATTCTTTTCGCCAAAAATGTCAAACAAGCGATCAAAATTTATTTCAGAATTTAAAAAAGTGCTCGTATCAAATAACGAAACTCTAGAACAGCAGGGCGATTCTGTTAACCGATCTCGTTGGTGAGGTGATACGTTCTAGAACCTCTCTCGTTTTTTTGACACTTCTGACAGCCCGAAAGCTGTCAAAAAAAACGATAGAGTTTCGATCGATGACGTAAAAACGTGTGACATATGTGTGACGTTACTAAATTGAAACGTTCGTGAACTCATCCGTTACTCCACCGCTTGAAAGCCAACACGAAGCGTCCAATATAAAATTAATGACGTAAAAAATCGTGTGACGTAAATAATAACAATCGATATCAAAATCAAATGACGTCACTTAAGTAATACAATGAATACGTTTTGTACGTACTCAGGGCGTTGATGTGGGGGCATACTCAGAGTTACCTTTAATATATCTTAATATTTATCAGTGGCGTCTAGACAGAAAAAGCACGTTCGGCATTTGCCGAACCGAATCATTCATCCACATAGATTCGATTTTACTACAGCGCCGATGTGCAGTACCAATATGTGTGTAGCAACCTATCGTTTGGACTTGAGATACCTTACCTACTTTGAGGTCAAATGATTGAAACCAACAAAAATCGACAGTACATTATTATTTTATTTAAAAAAAATGTAATCGTAACATTTTTGTAGAGTAAAAATATCTCCAAACCTAAAAGTACGCACTCCGCGAGCTACCCTAACAAGAAAGTCAACGACCGACGTCTTTGGGAGAACCATTGTAATAGATTACGTAACAGGTGCTACAGGGAACTGGCCCGTCGGTCACTGGAGAGTCGCCGGAGAACGCCCCGTGGTAGTTGATACCACAAGGAGCTAGGACGGACACTGCAGAAGAATCCAAGTGATAGTAGATCTCACAGAGAGCTGGCCCGTTCATCAAAAGAAAGCCGCCGGATCCCGCTCTGTAGAAGCAGAAACCATGGGGAACTGGAAAGGTCACTGCTGAGACCCCATTGATGACTTGTTTCAGAGCTGCCCGTGGACAAAAGGTCGCCGTTGATGGTCGAGAAGCTGATTGCCCGCAGTGCCCAGTTAAAGTTGCCGATACTCGAGGAATTTACGCCAATTACCATCATTTTTAATAGCCTGATGAAACATTAACTCGCAGCTGCATCCTGCATCTAAATTCGGGTGAAATTGGAGAAAATTTTGATCTTTTGACAATCTAACAGAATTTAAAATAAGGGTTTTGAATAAGGAGGTACTATTTATTGCCAGTAAGTTAAGAATGAATAGGTATTTGATATTGGACAAGTGTATAAAATTGTATTGTAATGAATCAGAGGAAATTGTATTGTCATCGGAATTAAACATGTCTAAAACTAATCATCAGATTAATTTATCCACAGAGAGCGGGTCAAATATCAATGAAGTACTAGACTTGACCCAAAAACCAGCAGGTGAAGTTTAATAATAATTGATAAACTATTTTTGTGGGCAAAACCTTATTTTGTTGCAATCGAACATCAATCTCAGAAAAAAAACAATAACGCACACATGAATACTGGTTTTGACTTAAGTCAGATTTGTCAGATTTTTTCTTGCTTTATTATTTTAAAATCTTTATTATTTCATATTTTTAAAGATTTGCGACGACATTATTCAATTTAAAAAAGCATTTAGTATGGTTGGATAGATGGCTGGAGTTAAAGAAGAAAAAATTTAAAGGCGAGAAAATAAAGATAGTCATCGTTTCGATTTGTTATTCAAAATTGTCGACGACGTAACTGACATAAGTGTATATACAATATGTTTGTTTGTGTAGGTGACGTGATACTAGAACGTTTCAGGATCGTTGCTGCTTCGTTACTGACTCGTTTTGTACAACAGATCATTCAGACTATGTTACAATATTAGACTGTATCCGACAGACGTATCCTACTGGATTTTTTTCGCTTACGTAAGAGAGGTTTTATTATGTTTAACAGTGAATTAAGATATTTTATTGTAAAGAAAATTGCTTTTGTATAAATAAATTACTTGAAAACGGTTTGGTTGTTTCTTTTTCAATGTCATACCTAATTCAAGGGCGTAGATCAGTAGGTATTGGAGAGTTTCAAGCCTTAATGTGCCTATCCTATCATAGGTAATCTTTGAGTAGCCATGAGATTTCTCCAAAACTACTGATGCGATTTTGAGAAAAAAATAGGAAGTAACTTCATACTCGCGTATCATTGGTGAAAACCAGCCTTAGTGTGATTAAGCATAGGCGTACCTATCACTATGCCAATTGCCCTATGAATACCAACTAACTGCCTGGTTGCTGATTGTTTTATATATTGTAATATTTAAATATAATTACTATAAGCGACATACGGAACACAAGAAGTAGAGTTGATAACTTCCTTTTTTTTCCAAAATCGGTTAAGAAAGAATATAGCGTAGTCTGAACGCACCGGACCAACTTTCAAATACTCTAAACATTTAATATGACATAAAATGAATACGAACATTGACATTGACGTTTCCTAAAATAAGCTGACGATAGAGAAAATTAGTAAGGAGTCTTATTGTGATTGAAGGTCTATATGATTTAGCTAAATGCTTATTGTTGTCGTCGTTGGGTATTACGATACTATGTATTACGGTAGGTACGTCTTTGCGGCAAAGGTTTTTCCCTAGCTACATTCCGAAACGAGTCAGATGAGTGTCGGATTTGTGTTTTGAGAGTCCGAGTAGGCTCCCGCCAGAAATTCTGTAGACGGCCCTGAGTGTTTCTGGCTTCCACTTAAAAAAAACACTCTTGACTCGTAGCCAAAAGACATACACAGGACTATGGGGTCATTTATGGAGAATTTTGTTGTAGCCGAGACGAGTTGCGATCGTTATTGCACCGGTTTCTATTTCGGTGTTCTTCGACTATACTTCGGTTATACTTCGGCCGGCTACTTGTAGTAGATTGTCACATGATTGTCATACATTACAAATGATTGCCACTTGTGATTGTCACCTTTGGTTTATAATACTACCATTATTAAATCAAGCGTGATAGCTTTTACTAAGGGGAGAGTTGGATAGTATCGTCACTTGATCATTTTCATGAATTTTCGAAGAAACTATTTTAGTTTATGGTTGTATAAAATTAACTAAATTTGAAAATATTTGTAATTTACACTAATATATTAATAGCATTGTATTACTTAAACCTTTTTAAAATGAAAAATGTGCCAGAAAAACATGTTTCTTGTGAGATTTTCTTAAAAATCGCTTTTTCATGCTTATAATTTAGCCGATATGAATAAAACACAAAGATTTCGTTACACTAGGTATCTAAAATAATTTATGACGTTAATTTAAGATAATTATCTACTGTGTACCATAATAGAATAATTGCACACAATAAAGAGTTATATCTATCTATCTAAACTAGTTAAGTATAACGCAGTAAGTGTTAAAGTGATTCGAAAATATCTATAAGATTTTGGTTTATACCATGCCCGAATCATTGTTACTGATAAATTGTAATCAAACTAAGAAAAATATAACATGCATCATATTGTATTCCATGCTAAATGAAAACACTTTAGATTTCGGCAAATTAGAAGTTGCAATTTAATGAAAAGGATGAGACGATAAGTCTGTGATGTGATCAAAGCTTATGTTTCAGAACCACTTTTCTTTCAGTAGTTTTTTTTTATACAGAATAAGTTTGCGTTTGACAACATTAAATGTGGTGTTATTTACTTATCTCACTTTCCCCGCTTGTTTACATATTACATCATTCGTTTGTCAAATTAATCAGAGGTGTAGTGAGGAAGACCAGTAAAAGGGTCTTTTTGCTCCGTTGTGGCCTCTGAAGTAGTCCATTGTTAAACATAGCCTACCCGCGAAGGTCGATAAGGCCCTAGTAAAAAAATGAAGAAGCAAAGAGCGAGGTGAGAGGGTATGAGGTTAAGACTATAAAATGTGCGATTAGGACATCACAAATTCACAATACACATCTTCTACTGTCAAACACGGATTGCCTCTCGACGTTTTTCTTCACTGAAAAGCCATTGTATATAATATGGGTAATATGGGCTATGAGTATGCACAATTTAACTCTATCCCACACGTGTCTACATATTATAATGTCTGTGCTATGCGGGCCCGACGTAGTCCCCAAACGAATAAATAAATAACACAAATATTTTTGTTTAAAAGCATTGGATAACGTTTGATTAGCTTTAGTAAAATTAAACCATAAAGGTAATGGATAGTTTAGTTTTTCAAAATATTAGTAAGTATGTACGTTAATTTTCTTACGATATGATTAGTATTTCTGCATAGACGTACAGATTTGGCATAAGCCGTGGTGGTCTAGAGGTAGTGACACCCGCCTTACAATCGTGAGGTCGTGGGTTCAAATCCTAGTCCCGTGCCAATGAGTTCTTTGGAATTTATGTACGGAATTTCACACCACTGGCTTTTCGGTGAAGGGTAACATCGTGAGGCAACCTGTATACGTCCGTAGAAGAAATTCGATGGCATGTGAATCCACCATCCCGCACTGGGCCAGCGTGGTGGATGTGGCCCAATCACCCTTCATGGGTAGGCCTAAGTCCTGCAGTGGACTATTAAAAAGGCTGGTACAGTATAGATTTGATATCACTAGATAGCTATGTTGATTGAGCTAACCCTAATCTGACGACGCGACACCCCCACATCAATGCCCTAAGTACGTACGAAATGTATCACTTAGTGACGTCATTTGCTTTTGACATCAATCGTTAGGTTTTAAACGTCAAACGCCTTTTCACGTCATCAATTGTATCTTGAACGTTTCGTTTCGGCTTTCGTACGGCGGAGCAATGGATGAACTTCACATAAGTTTCAACTCAGGAACGTCACACGTTATTACGTCATCGATCGAAGCTCTATCGTTTTTTTGACAGCTTTCGAGCTGTCAGAACTGTCTAAAAAACGACAGAGGTTCTAGAACGTGTCACCTCAGCAACGAGACCGGTTAACAGAATCGCCCTGCAGGTAACTGTTTTTTTTTGCTGTTGTTGTGTTTTTTGAAGTTCAGGCGTAAAAGTGTGTAACTACACAGATATCTACTTATACTTCGAGATTTCAGTAATTGAATATGTGTATCGAGGCATTCACATGTTTGTACGTTGTAAAGTTGTAAGTTCAATTTTAAGTATGTGGTATATAAAGAGTTTTACTTTTGAATACACAACTCTACTTACTTTTATCTGTGATAACACCAAAACTGATAAGTATCAGAGCACATTTTTTTCTTCTAAATAAATAATATCCTATTATAAAACAGTGTACGAAGTTTCATTACTCTAGTCCATTTGAGAAAAAAAGATATCATATGACGATTTTAAGTTTTAGGCTCTCCTGAAAAAAATGTTTTTTGCAGATACACTGGTATACGTAGGAGCCGTCGAAATACACCGTTGATTTTTTCTTTTTTTAACCTTGTCTCAAAAACGGCGGGGTTTTATAAGTTTGGATGGTCTGTCTGTGACGTCGTAGCTCGTGCTAGTCAAGCATGCGACCACGAAAAGGCACGAAAAGAACCTGTGAAAAAGTTACAGATATATACTTTGCCAGAAAGCTGTCTCGTTCTGACACTACTAAAGAAATACTTCGTGGCGCGCAATCTAGCCCGGTTGAACGGATGATACGATTTTGATTTTCTTTTTTTTTGTAAGGTGAATCAGTAGGAAGTGTTCTAAGAGCTATTTTTCATCAAAATCGGTTCAGCCGTTTCGAAGTTATCAGCTCTTTGTTAGCTGCCGTAGGAATCTAATTGCATTGGTTTTTTTTATTATATAATCAATTTTAAAAAAATGTGAATAATATTTTAAGTAATTCCATTAATTTTTGATATCAAATACGTGGCGAAAGTTATTTGACATAGCTATCGCTAGTCCGGTTAAGACTTTTAGTATGTTTTTGTATGTAGGTATGTTTATTGAATGTTAGAAGAGGTTTTGTTAGATTTTTGTTTCGAAAAATATTTTGTCATGTAAGAAACAAACTTGATAATAAGTTAAATCACATTCCACACAAGAGCTGAAAGTAAATACTTTACAGTCCCGATAATGGCTCCGAAACCCTCAGAATTACAAGAGTCTCTAATAGCTTTCACCGTCGTACCTACCTTCGAAATCGACTGAAATCGTTCTAAGAAAAGAGAATCGAAGAGAGGCGCGCGAGACACTTACATGTAACAAATCCCCAAGATTCAAGAACATTTATTTGTAAAAACACGGTAACTGTTACAGTATACAATGTTATCACTAAAGGTCTTATTAAAGTCTTATTTTACATATTAATAGTTTTGCCCGTCGTGGCGTAGGTACAAACATCATGTTATATCGTCACATATTATATGATGTATGAAATATTACATCGTCACATATTATATGATGTATGAAAAGGATTTAAAATTTAACAGAAAATATTTAATTTAAATAACTAATATAACAGTTGTTTTTTAAAGAATACAAATTGTTTACAAAATGCATTTTAAATTGCAAAATACATGTTTGAACACATATATGATTTTGTCGTGCTCTATGAGTAAAATAATAACAAAGTTCGTATAGGTCTATTAGCAACCTCCTCCGTTGTCAGAGTTTTTAAACCTTCTGACATGGTTAATCTTTGGAAACGACCGGAAACCTACAATTTAACGTGTCATTCAAGCCACGCAAGAGTTATTCTTGTTGTGAGTAATAATTGTGTAAATATAGGCGTTAAGCTCGAAACATACTAACGGACGCGGCTTGCGGACGCGTCTGACAGCCGCGACCTAGACTATGAAAGTGCACACTATCGGACATAAGTCGCGGACGTCACTTTTGGACGACCTTGACCGTTCGGACGTCCGAGAGCGATCTGATACACCGGATGTTTTAAGACTGTGCACATTGCTAAGTCGCGGCCGTCAGTCGCGTAAGCCGCGTCCGATAGTATGTTTCCGGCTTTACGCGTGGTCATAATTTTAAGCAGAGAACTTCGTGCGAAATTATGCCCTCGCTAAAATTTTCATCTCATGAGATCTGTGTATTCGACGTTGTGCCTTCGGAATTGTTCTAAGTAATTGGATTTGCCCGATCTAGTTTATTTTACGATTCCCGGACCTTTTTAATCGAGTTCCGGCACACGACAAGGTTCCCAATAAATCTGATGGGTGGATCTATTTCTAAAGTGTTCTCGGAATTGCATTGTTTCGTGGCACAACCTCACTTAAAGGCTATTTATCACTAAACTTTAGTCGTAAAGAAAGATGTAGCTGTTGAAGTGTCTGAAGAAAGGCTTTTAGAAGTAGGTACATCTTATTGGTATAGCGTAAGTTCCATAAAACAATTTTTCGTTATATTAAACAACTTTTTATTTTGTATTTAGTTTGTTTCAGCCAACTAAATGACCTAATTAAAAGGCAATGACCTAAAATGTGTTTCCGATACTAATAATTGTTTCTCTACCCGTTATTGGACAATTTCATAACGCATTCTTATTGGCATTTTAAGATCTTTGACGGTCTAACACTGTCAGACGTTCATTTCGGAGGCCTTAAGACGGATTAAAACCCACGTCTTAGTCGCTATACGGGCCTATTTGCACCATAATAAATTATTCTAGGTAATCGTGATATATTTCTACGAAAATCTGTCTTTGTCCTCAGCTTAGCAGGGATGTCACGGAGCGTGACGGTGGCCGTAGCGTACATAATGTCGGTGACGCCGCTAACATGGCGCGAGGCGCTGAAGGTGGTTCGTGCGGGCCGAGCGGTCGCCAACCCCAATCTCGGCTTCCAGCGGCAGCTGCAGGACTTCGAGACTTACAAGCTTGTTGAGGTATACACCTACTGTCATATAGCTACTTAATGGTGATGTCAGGTGACGCCGATAGCACGGCGCGAGGCGCTTAAAGTGTTGCGCGCGGCCGCCCTATCGCCAACCCCAACCTTGACTTCCAGCGGGACTTCGAGACTTCCAAGCTCGTTGAGGTATACTGTCCTATTACAGCTACCTACTTAGCAGAGATATCATGTGACGTCGTGGATGTGACGCGAGCTTGCAGAGGCAGTTGCAGGACTTCAAGATGTACAAGCTAGTTGAAATATTTAGTTAGCCGTTGGACGCCCGCTGGTGGACATATCCTCCCCTATATAGATTACCAAAAAGACCGGTTGCATCCAACTTGAACCTGCAGTTCTAATTGGACCGTCTGTCTACCTTGAGAGTGGACATCCGACGCTGCAATTGCCCATGCGTGGTCTCCATTCTCAAAACCCGCTGTACTATCAATGTCATACTCGTAATATAGGTACCTATAGATATTTCTATGTCACAAAGTTTATAAAAATGTAATAGAGAAATATCTGGAACCGTGAAATATTCAGGCAATTTTGCCAAAGGAAAAATCAAAGTGATCGTGGAAATGTCGAGAGCAATTTCGTACAAAAGTTATCCCGTCATACCTACTTTACTTATTTATCCTCAAAGAAATTCATTTTTCAAAAACATCTAGGTATACAAACTTCCATAATGCTATTTAGATTTTTCCTTAGACCTTCCATTTCCTTGGATACACGTGGAGAGGAAATGGGGACTTGGAAACTCGTTCGTGGATGACATTATTAAGTGTGGAGTTTACTTTCTTTACCTTTTTTCTAGGGGCTTGCCTGCCTATGCAACATGTGAGTAAGTAATAGTAGATAAAAGTAGCTGTACTTCATTCCAGTTGAATAAATTTTAAACAGATAATACCAATTTTAATACTTTTCATCACATCTATTCGAAAAGGACTACTTGGTTCGCCTTTAAGTACGCCCAAACGTGGTGTTTTCTATAAGGAACTTTATAAGTGCGATGGAATTATCTTTGCCGCGCACTTTTTAAATTTGGAACAAATAAGTGCTACGGAATGATCTTTGCCGCGCACTTTTTGAATTTGGAAGTATTTGTAATGTTAGTGTTCAGCGCCAAGAAAATAAATAAAAAGAATGTAAATATAAGTTTTGACATGTTTTATTATTAGATACCATTTAATTTCAATTTAGTTGTTACTCTACGTTTTATTAAATAATAATATTATAGTAAAATATGAGGCGCCTTTTGTTTTCTCATAGAGGTGATAAAAAATAGAGTGTACCACTCGGGCGCAAAATATATTTTTGGCTCGGACCAAAGAACTAGAATTTACTCTACGCTAGAATCCCTGACTTCGCTCTGGATTTAACAAAGCGCCCTCGCCGTAAAAATATTATTTTGCTCCCATGTGATACAATCTACTATTGTGTAACGGGAATGCACTCACGATTATTTCTATAGTCATTTCACATAACTATAGTTTGCATTCTATAGACTGTGCATTGCGACTATTGCGAGACGGCTCCGCGCGCTAGCACTCGCCTCAACTTGAGAAAGATCGCCGAATGCGATCGAAACTATAGCTATGTGCTATTTGACAACATTTAAAATATTGTGGTAATCCTTAAATATTGATTGCCTGAAAAAGACATATTTCACCTTCTTTAAACTAAAATATATCTAATTTTCGCGAATCGCACGAAATTAAATACAATATTATTTTGATTATTTTGTCTGTGATGTAAACGCTCTAAGAAGGGCGGCAACTCTGGTGACGTCACATGATAGTAAACAATTTCTCGATTGACTGTTGTTTGTGTAATTTGTGTTTTGTGATTTCGGAGTCATATTACAGGATCTGTAAGTTACTTTTAAAGTATTTTTTGTCAATTTTTAGATATGAACTAACGTTATTTACTAGTGTGTGACGTCAAAGACCAGCGCCATTACAGAATGTCATTTTTGGCGGGATCTTGAATATCTATTCTTTAACACTTGATTTTCATTGTTAATACACTAGATCTCTCGGAAATATAAATGAAGTGTACTTATTATGTACCTACTAATGAATAATTTAAAACGACTTCAAAAAACTAGTCAAATAGCCTATTACTATGAAAATAAACGTGAGTTCATTACCGTTATTTAAAGTGTTAAAATGGGTGAAAGCCACGTTAGTTTCCATAATGAAACATAATATTAACTATGCAGCTCATAACTTATCTGAAATATACTTAATGAAAATTGTTTTCCATTAGGTGCAATGCAATGTTAACTATTACACAAGTAATAGAGGAGTTTGATGGCCTAACAATGACAATAAAATACCTACTTGTACTTACTTTGTTTATCGGTTTAAAACCCCGTTCATTTGATTGAATTTAGACCGATACTTAGAGTCCTGCGTCGTTTCGCCCCGCAAGCGGTTGGTCCCGCGGGGCGAATCGACCAAGACTCTTTTTGAAGGTCCCCATTCGGCCCGCTCCAAACAATGCGGGGCGAATGGGGACCTTCAAAAAGAGTCTTGGGCGATTCGCCCCGCGATTCACTTTTTTATCTGTACATTTAAGTAGAAAAGTAGTCAATGGAAAAAATAAACAATTGCATTATTTTGAGGGCGTCATTCTATGAGTCCTATGGGAGTGTATGAACAAAAATGCATTTGTTTGAATGATGCAATTGATGATTGAATGATCATCACATGAAACTAATGTGCCAAATTGGTTTCACGTGTTTTTATTTGTAAGACAGGCACCCACAATGAAACAAGCTATTCTACAAAAGAGTTATAAAAATACTTTTGCTCAAGTTTTAATTATGTGTAGTTGCACCTTCTGTAAGCTAATTAATAAAAATTACCAGAATATGTCGAGTATAGCTTAACGCAAAATAAATTATTAAAAAATAAATCGTTTCTTATTATTAACAGGAAAGAAGACGTCTAAAAGAACGATACCCGTCCCTAGCGCTAGCAGACCGTGACATGGCAGAATGCCGCGTGATGCTCGACTCGTACCAAACTATGCTCAACCAGAGGACCATCTGCGAAGGAAAGTGTTCTATGGGCAGGCAATGTCCTACGGGTGAGTCATTTGTTATTTTATTATGTATCACTAGTTTATTTTGGCACCGTTCTAGGAGATCGCAAAATGGACGAATACCGCTGATGTTCGACTCGTACCAAATTATGCTCAACCAAAGGTCTGTCTGCTAAGGACAGTGTACAAGGCAGAGTGTCCTACGGTGTCCAGGTGAGTGATTTACTATTTATTTTTTAGAATAAAGCAGCAATTACTTGACCACATCGATAGAAGGACCAATAAAATCGTTGGAGCAGACGGGTTGTAGAGACCGAGTATCGATAAAGGCAGTGAAGGGCGTCCTGTTAACAAATGGATGCATGTATGACATTAGAAGATCGCGTCATATGGCGTTCTTTAAGAGAGGCCTATGTCAAGAAGTGAACTGATTTTAAGATAAGATAACTTTACTGAAATTATGGAACCTAATATTACAAAAAAAAATATTACATAATATAGATTCATGAACATGCTCGTCCAGTTAAACATTTTTCTTAATTATGATACTAGATGCAGAAATGCAGTATCATCCAAAAATATCACAAAATAATATTAAATTCATTGACAAAAATATACATATTGTTATATCTATCTAAAAATATTTACAAATACAAATTGCAGGCTGTATAGAGGCTTACAATTTAAAATTAAATCAATAAATTAAAATTAGGTAATAATCAATTTAAAAATCAATGTTAAAGTGGTGAGTGCTTCTATTTTGTTTCTAGCCCATTTCGATTGAAAGTTCGCGCCATAGCGGATGTCACTTGTTGAAGTGATCCTTGACTTTTACCAGACAAACAAGATAAAGACAGAATTAAAAAACCGGACAAGTGCGAGTCAGGCTTGCACATCAAGGGTCCCGTACAAACACATTGTTGAAATAATTCTTAGCATGTGCTAATGAAGTTCTTTTATATGATACCTTACATGATACGATTCACTCACTTTGAATTTTGAACCCATATTTTGTGAAGTTTGAGGTTATTTTTTTGTTATTTAAATAAAAATGTATAATTTTCAGATTTATTCCTATATGTGTACTCTGAGACAATGCTTCTCGCCAAATTTCATTGTTCTATGTCAACGGGAAGTACCCTGTAGGTTTTAATGTTTGTGAGTGTCGAAATATGTATTTTTTACCACATAAACGGCTCCAACTTTTTTATACGATAACTGAGAAGTTTTTCTTTTACACAACTGCAAGAGATATACGACATACGTATACAGTTTAAATTTCAACTCGATATCTTTACGCGTTCCTGAGATAAAGAGTCTTGACATACACACAGACGGACAGACGGACAACAAAGTGATCCTATAAGGGTTCCGTTTTTTCCGCTTGACGTACGGAACCCTAAAAACAAGACAGAATTATGCAGATTGATAACAATATTACTAAACTAGCTTAGTCTGTGGCTTCCTACATAATCCTTAATTTTGGATGAAAGTACGACTATAAATCCATGACGTAAAACTTATGCCACTCTTCGGTATTTGAACAATATTCATACCAAAATATAAAGTCGGTCCTTTGCTGGCTTGATGCGTGAAATAGTAACAAATAAACCAAAATCACCACTTAAAGATTTATAACATAACACATGGGCTTTTTATCCCGGAAAATATACGGTTTCTTTATGACAGCGAGTGTTACCATGGGCGCTGCAAACATAATGTATCGCGCCTTAGAGGTCGGTAAGATTTTATTTATTTTCGTTTACACGTGGAAGCGTATACGTAGGTATCATTTATGTAATTTGCCACTCTCAGCTTAGCGAATTAGTAAGATGGCAGTGGCAAGGCACATTTCATGGAGGACTGATATCCAATGGCGTCGAAAAGTTCTCTCGAGTGGAGACCACAGCCAGCCTAGCGTAAAACGTTCACCCACAAGCAAACTTATGACCTCACTAAGACCGCAAGATTGCGCTGAATGTAAGCCGCTTTCAACCGACCTTATTGGAGATCTTGTAAGCAGTAGAGTTCCTACGACTGATATGATTCCCATGATGCTGATGAAACTGACAAATAGGTAATTCTAAACAAGTCTACGTTGTGTTTTTACTTACTTAATTGGAACCGACTAGCTAGATAAATACATAGTGACGTCGGTCATCTAAATGGGAGATGCCAACAATATCAATGTCGTGCCGTGGTGGCCTACTGGTAGTAACACCCGCCCTGCAATCGTGAGGTCGTGAGTTTAAATTCCGATCCACGCACCAATGAGTTTCTTTGGAACTTATGTACGGAATTTCACACCACTGGCTTTTCAGTCAAGGAAAACATTGTAAGGCAACCTGCATAAGTGCGTAGAAGAAATTCGATGGCGTATGTGAATCCACCAAACCGCACTGGACTAGCATGGTGGATATGGCCCTATTGCCCTTCGTGGGTAGACCTACGTCCTGCAGTAAATAAATAAAAATAAATATCTTACACACGGCATCTGACCCCAAACTAAGCAAAGCTTGTGATAAGGCTGCTTGAGACTGATAAGCTACTTATACATATTTAAATATATAGTAACTAAATAACACCCAGACACAAAGTAAACACCTATGTTCATCACATAAATACTTGCCCTGGGTGGAGATCGAACCCACACCTCTTTGACCCAGTAGTTAGGGTCACTAACCACTTAACCACCGAGGCAGTCGACTATTAAAAGGCTGGCACATTAACAATATAAGTTTCTATACACCTAGTGTGTAAAGCACGATAAAAATAATTTCATTGATTAATCAATGCGTCATTTCTCGTTCTAATAATTTCACATTAAGTGACTGACTGGTTTAAAGCAGTTCTCACAGATGACGCTTCCAACAATGTAGTAGTTCGTAAAAATGATAAACACTCACTAATTCGGCGCCTTCGCAGAGTGCGTTTTAGCTTAATTGGACAAAGCATCTGGGCTGGAGTCCCAGAGGATGCAGGTTCAAATCCTGCGAACGCGTAAATTTTTGAAATGTTTATCAGAAAAAGAAAGTTTTTAATATCAGTGGGATCAGTCTTCTAAACGGATTTTCCTTATAAATCGTAAATGTTAACAATATCACGCGTAGTAACAAGATACAACATAATTATTCAGTTGGCGTACGACGCAGCGGGCGACAGGACAAGGAAGGAAAGTTATGATTAACGACATTTCGTATACTGTTTGCTCACATCGTTTCTCTGCGGTCTTTGCTGAGATGACATGCTCACTCATATTGGGATGCTAGCTGAGCCTGGGAGCCGTGGTTTCATCCGTTTAGGTAAGTTTTTTTTTTCTTATTTTTATTTCAAATAGGTTTGCGTTTGACTACACACTGCCTGATGTTAAGCAGATATGCGGTCTAGGATGTAGCACGCTTACCTATAAGATACCTATTTACTCGAGATTTCAAGACACCTTGTACTGTAACGGAAAGACATACTCAGGCAAAGCGTTCCACATTCTGGCAGTTCGTATGAAGAATGTGGACTCAAAACGCTTGGTTCTAACGCGTGGGATGTCCACCATAAAAGGGTGGCGCTTTGGTCGCGTCTGTCTAGCCGTACGATAGAAGAAAGGGGCAGGTGGGACCAGATTGTGCAACTCCTGGGCGCACTCACCGAAGTGTATCCGATAGTAGGCTGACAGACACGCCACCCTAAGTCGATGCTCGAGACTGCAGCTTCGACTCAGTCAAGGTTTCGTTGCCTATCAGCCTCCTGGCTCGCCTTTCAATGGACTCCAAAGCCACCAACTGATATTTGGCAGAGCCACCCCAAAGGTGAGAGCAGTATTCCATGCAAGACCTGACTTGCGCTTTATAAAGACTAAGCAGTTGCTCAGGTGTGAAATACCGTCTCACCTTAGAGAGAACACCAAGTTTTTTTGAGGCTAATTGGGCATGAGGTAAGTAAACGCAATAAGAATAGACATGATGACTAAAAAAATATCACAGACGTATTTTTCCTTTTGTCTATTAAACAAAGATTGGCGAAGAAAGTCAGTTAAAGTTCCGCATGACATCACAAATGCTATACAAATGTACAGGCTACGTCGCACTAGTGACGTCACGGTCACGAGCCCCTACTTCCAAACTTTGACAAGGTTTATAATTATTTGTCATTTATTGTTTGACAAAAGAAAAAATACGAGTCCAATATATGTTAACTTTCTGAATATTCTTACTAACGGACTAATTTAACGGATTGATTTTTTGATCCAGTCATCATATCTATAGCACGTTTTCAAATACAGCTATTCAGAAAGAGTGTACCAACTAAGCCGAAAGTGGATGATTGAGACCAGAATTATGAACAACTTTTACAACGCCAACCCGGAATTTGAGAATTAAAATCAACTGTATCATTTTGTCGATTCCAATTTGCAGCTTTGTAAGGTACAGCTGATTTTTATATCGAATTCTGGCTTGCCCAAGCAGTCGCCATTTAACTCCTTGAAGACATGATGGTATATTTAAAATGTCTCACACATAGTGCTTCCCTTAAACCACAGGCTTTCACATAACAATGCACTAAAGTAACTGTAAAAATCACGCCTCAGGATTATGCAATGTTTTGTCTGTGTCTGAGACACATTGATTAAAAAACCCATACTTTACCTAGCATTTAGACTCGTCACAGCTATTTATCCTACCACTGTATATATACCTACATATATGTATTCTTCTATGGCAATATCGACAGCTAAACAAGCAGCGACAGTAGCAACCAGTTACATCGAGAATAGTATCGAATACTTTCATACTCGCGCTGCCCACTTAATCACTTATGAGCTGAATGTAAACTTAGCACGTCTTCTAGCACTGGATATCAATATGTACCTACATACATTATAGATTATCACCGCACTGTAAACCATCACTAAACGTTCTCAATACTACATCGCCCGCCAGGTGTGTGCAGAACTGGATCCAAGCGGCAACCTCGACCTCGCAAGCCTTCGAACGCTTCAGCAACAGTGGAAGCGGGAGGCTTGAAGCGGTCGCCTTCTACTCTGTCCACGGCGTCGACGGCCTCTGGCTACCGGCCGCGGTCTTCGCCGGCCGGTCTTTATAGTTATACTGGAGGTTAGTTTGGTTTTTAATACTAGATATGATTGCGTTCAACCACGGCGTGCGAAATGTTAAACAAAGGTACGAAGTACGGTCTGAATATAGCACGCTTATCTAAAAGGCTTAGATAAAATTCCGTAAAAGGTGAAACTTCAGCAATAGTAGAAGCAGCATGATTGAAGAGAGATTGAGGAGATTTTATTCGCTAGGAGTAAATCTTTTATTTGGACAGGTTCATGTTTTAGTGAACAAACTTGCCTAATGTTAAGCAGATAACGTTTTTTGTAGCATGCGTGCCTGGCAGGTACAAAAGATGCTAACTCTACATTATAGAATAAATCTAAATTTTACTAGACCAGAAACAGACTCCGGTGGAAAATTTCATGATCTAGCAGATCGTGAAAAATATTTAACAGTTTAGTCCTGAGGGTAGTGTAGAGGGGATGGCGCATGCCCCATGCGCAACGCGTTAGAACCAAGCGTTTTGAGTCCACATTCCTCATACGAACTGCGAGAATGTGGAACGCTTTGCCTGAGTCTGTCTTTCCGTTAAAGTACAATGTAGGTGTATTCAATTCTCGAGTAAATAGGTATCTTTTAGGTAAGCGTGCTACATCCTAGACCGCATATCTGCTTAACATCAGGCAGTGTGTAGTCAAACGCAAACCTATTTGAAATAAAAAAAAATCATTCCTTCCACACTTCGCTCAGCGCTAAACTTACGTGCCGCTACTTGTACTTTGTTGTTATACTTGCTAGGTGATCAGAAATGGGTACAAATGACTTCACACGAATCCCGTACCTACCTATAATATCAGAGAAAAAAACAAAACCATTTTATTTTTATCTTCTTTGCTTTTTATACTCCTTAATCCGCTGTCCATCCAACGAAACATTCGTTAGCGGTTTTAAATTGTGTAAGCGGATTAGGTACTCTTATATCTTCGTTTATTCCGGACATACCGACTGACGGCCAGGTGGTTTACTGAGTGACAGGGAAAGGGGTACTCTTGTGCGATTCAGGCGCGGAATTCCAATTAAATGCAAGTGTTTTGTCGGAATCGAAATTTTCGGGACTTTCGGTTTTCAATTTCCGAAGTTTGCTGCGCTTGTAGCTCAGTGATTGACGAGTTCGAATCACGCACTTTTAATTACCTAAATTTACAGATTCTAGAAGGGATAGTTTTCATACTTCCTGATTAGTGGTAGCCATTCGTTTTTTCCTTTTTCTTCCTTGACTTGCACCAGTCTCATACAAGTGTTTCCAATGTGTTATGTTACTGAACATCGTCACGCTATTTCTGCATTAGTCTTCCATGGTCATAAGCGCTACCACCATCGTGTGGACATTATGATATCTGCCATCACTACATTTGGCTAAGCACTCATGTTATTATAAAATAAATAAATCGAAAAGAAAAATATTTAAAAGTTCTTATTCAACACAAACGTATTATTTTCGGTTGTTAGCTATTTTTTTCGTGTCCACAATCGATGCAACTCGGTGGAAACGTAGATATAACAGAGTATGTATTTGTCGAATCCATAAAAGGATCCGCATCAGTTATGGTGATTCAATGTGGTAATGATTTTATACCATCCGACCCAACAATACTTCAGTGTGGCGTGGCGTGGGTTAAGCGGGCGAGGAGACAAATTGCGACGTCACGAACAATTAGTTTATTTCACAGAAGATTACGTATGATTACAATTATAGAGATAACTTTAAGCGAAGGACATGGCGTTCCGCAGCGTAACTCACGCTGCGACCATTTTATCAAGAACACAACCCGAGCCGTTCCAAACACAGTTCACCATAACCTCTCCGAACCAGCTCTCCTTACAACTCTCAAATGACATCTGTCAAGTCATCATCGCATTTTCCCGCCCATCGGCCGCTCATGCGATATCACTTGAAAACCTCCTTGGAACTCATCAGCAGCGTTTGTTACAAGCGTTACCCCAGGAATGTTGCCACAACCATTCCTAGTCCTTCGAAATTATACTAAGTGGCACTATTTAAAAATAAACTTAAAGCTATTGTCCCGTTACGGCCATCTTGACATTCGCAGGTCCCCCGGCGATTATCATCAGTATCTGTAACAAAAGAGCAATATGAATGTTTGTTTATCCACCAACCCGCAATGGGCTAGCGTGGCAAACATGGACCAATCAACCGTCGTGGGCAGGCATATGTTCAGCATCGGACTATCAAACAGGCACAGAATATTTATTTACCGCTCGTCCATTCCTGACGTGATGTTACTTTTAGACGTGTTCGAAATGATAACTAGCTATGAAGGTAAATAAGAGATGACTAGACAAGGTTTCTTTACATTAGCATAGGGTTCGAAAAACAGCGCTCATTAGGATTATTATTCGCCAAAACCACCAAATCGCACACCCAAGACTGGACAACAGTGGCCTCCAAACCGCACTCACCCACCACCCAGTGAATGCGCGACGTACACGGAACTTTGACAGACTTAAAAGTCAGAAATAGAAACCCTGTACTAAGTCTAAGAATATTTCTTTTTGTTGTTGGCAGCCCCGACGAGACCGTCGCGGTCAGCGTCGGGTATCAGCTTCACCCGCGTGCAAGAGTCGGGCGGCGGCTCGGCCGTGGCGGTGGGCGGCACGGAGTACACGCGGCGCCGCGCCGCCTCCGCGCCCGCCACGCCCGCGCTCTCGCCCGCCGCCTCGCCGCCGGGCTCGCCGCACCGTGCTGTTCCTCACAGGTACGTGATATAGTCGTGATTTGTGAGTACTTGTGTCTATTATGCCCCATCCACACTCTCCACGTGGCGCCACGAGGAAACGCGAGTACGAGTGTGTGGACGGTGCGCTCGTGTCCTCGTCTTTTCTCGGCATCGCCTTGCTCGAGGGGCCTCACCGAGGCGCTCGTGAGAGTCTGTATGGGGCATTGGCCCCATCCAGCCCAGGTAGCACGGCAAGGGGAGAAAACCATTTTATCCTCTTTTAATGTCAGCTGTCATTGTCAATCCATACTTTGTTTCCTCTTCGAGAGGATATCATGGTGAAAAGACTATTATTCCCTTTGCTATACTTCCCGTGCAGAGGTAGGTCGGTAGCTCGGTAGGTGTTCGCCGCCGCGAAGCTCGCGCTCTCACCCGCCGCTCCGCTGCCGGATTCACGCCATGCGCCGCGCCTCACTGGTAATTATTATTAGCGTACTGATCTTGACACCCAGGTCCATCTAGAGTATTCTCCACAACCTTTGAGAGAACCGCTCCCACAGTCTCATCTGCTACTTTGCCGTTAAGCTAACTCCCCTCGGGGGGTCAAAGTCAAGGCAAAGCATATCTCGATTTGCCTAGCCTTGACTTTGTCGTAAATTAGCCACCGCCAAGTCGCCTGGCTTGTCACATCGCAATATATTGTTGTGTAACTGTTGACAAATTAATAAATATTTCTCGAGTAAGTACAACCAGCCAAATCATCCTACTTGCTGCCTAAATTGAGCGTCTAAGACCTGATATTTCTACAATAGAGATCCATACAGCGGACATAATAACCAGCAACTTAAACTCAAAATATGTATCAGCCTTTTCTTAGCTTGCATGCATCTTGCTGATCATCTTGAATTTACTTGCCATCAGTAGCTTGCTATCACTGCTAGCAAACGTTAATGAAAAGAAAAGCAGTTTATCACTTAATTTTAGATGGTTCATACCGCTCTCAAGATTTACAATTTTTTTTCTTTTTATCGACACCTAGGGTAGATGCACCGGTTGTGGCCATCTTAGTATCATTTTTGGCTACATTGAATTTTAATGATGATAACGACAATAGGGATATTTACTGGGTATGAAAATCATTATTATAATTAGCCTGTCAGTTAGATTATAGAAAAATATTGGACACGTATTTTTTCTTTTGTCAATCCAACAATTAGTCTCTAAGATAAACCTTGTCAAAGTTTGAGAGTGGGGGCTCGTGACGGCACTAGCCGATACATTTCATAGCGGTTAGTGACGTCACGCGGAACTTTAACAGGCTATATCTTCATCAATTTGTGTTAAATTGACAAAATAAAAAATACGTGTCTAATATTTTTGGACAATCTATTTGACGGACTAATTATATTTTTTAGTAAACATCTGAATGTTAAAATAATATTATTAAAACATTTTCAAACTTTGACATACACACAAACAATAATTTTGAGATTAAATGTCCAGAACCGGGGCAATGGCCACAACCGATGTATCTAGTAATGATTATTACGTTTTCCTATCACTACACGTTTGTTTTTAATTTTGTTATTTATTGTTTGCGTAGGGGTGGGTGCGCATGGGTGATACCTACCGTGCAATGGGACCCCGACTCCCTGTAGCCGTTGTTCCAGCTAATCGTTCGCCTCCGCCATCGTAAGCTTACTCCATTGTTTGTTTTGTTTGATCACACTAGTGTGACCAATCATTACCCACCTTCGTAATTCAAAGTTAAATTGGTACAAGCGATAAGTTTTAAAGTAAGGACAGAATGGTAATCGATTTGTGGCAAAGACGAAACATATAGCATAAAATGTGTACGTTTATTTAGTTTGGTTTTTGTATTTTGCGGCTGTTTTGTATAAGTATCGTATGTGTTTGGTTTTTGTAATAAATTCAATATGTCTAAGTCTAGGATAATTGAGGGTGAAATGTAATATGTGTCCACAACAAAATTACTTTTGCATCTGATAACATTATGTTGATACTCGTATCTGCTCTAAAATTCCTATAAAATTTATGTTTTTTCTAAAGAATTAACTGTTTTGGTTATTTCACTTTTTATGACGTCACCAGACAAATTGGAAATTCAGGACATTTATCAGACTAATAAAACATCCAAAAAATTATCCCTGAAATTAATTTTCAGGATAATGCACTGCATGTTTTAGTCAAGCAACAAGCCAAGAAGATCCGTCGCGTAGCTCCGTTACTGCTTGCAAAAGTAACAATCACACAAGACACACTATCAGATTTATAATATTCGTTAAGATTCAAATCCAAAGTAGCGAAAAACAATCAAATTAAAGAATTAATTAAATGAGCAACATCCTTACTAATATAATTAATCCGAATGTGTATTTTTTGGTTTATTGGTTTGTTCCTCATTCCCGCCGCAACGGAGCAACGGATGGACTTGATTTTTGGCATGGACATAGTTTTGAAGACGGAAAGTGACATAGGCTACTTTTTATCTCGAAATAATAAAAGGTTCCTATAAGGTAGCACAAAAACCAAAATATCAGACGGGCGAAGCTGCAGGCAAAAACTAGTCAACTTTAAATTATGTTTCCCTACCTAACCATCATGTTGTACTAGAGATATTTTTTTGTGCAATCCGTACTCTCTTCAAAGTTAATCGACCGCCTCGCACCCTCATTGTAAGGTTACGCTTTGTTCCCTTATTTAATCACGCTTCCATACCATTATTCACGTCCACATTGTGGGAAATATTCATTAGACACGCTTTTCACTTACAATGTACTTATAACAAAGGACCTACCTCAATTTGAAGAGCTTTATCTTTTAATTATGCTTTGTCTTTCTCTGTGAGAACGAGACAGTTGGGTCTGTGTTGAATTGAAATTGTAGACTTATTATTTGAGAATATTTTAGACCCTTGAGCAAGATTATTTCAAGGCAGGAAAGTACCAGCCATACTGAGTTTTTTAACGTAATATGATTCTGTATACGACTACTCGTAGCAGCAGCATTAGACTTTGATTAGACTACAGTGCTTGACGACAACTAGCTCGCCCTAGAGAGATATCTAATCTAATTCGACAGCTTAAAAACCGTAAAGCACCTGGTCCAGACAACATACATAATATACTTCTGAAAAACCTGCCCCAAAAATGTTTAATTCTGTTGACGAAAATCTTTAATGCCTGTTTAGTCCTCCAATATTTTCCTACTGCTTGGAAATCTGCGAAAGTAATTGCACTCCCTAAGTCAGGCAAAGACCATACCAAAGCTGTAAACTATCGTCCTATTAGTTTGTTACCGTCACTTGCAAAGTTATTTGAAAGAATTATATACACCCGATTGTTTAATTGCCTTGGCGGAGATCTTATTGACGAACAATTTGGTTTTCGTCAATCTCACTCAACCATTCAGCAGTTAGCTCGTGTCACTGAACATATTTCCCATAATTTAAACCTGAAAAAGTCCACAGGAATGTTTTTACTAGATATAGAAAAAGCATTTGACACCGTTTGGCATGATGGCTTATTTCATAAACTTTTGAAATCAGATAAAGCACCTATAAGTCTAATTAAAATTTTACAGTCATACTTACCAAACCGTGATTATAGAGTTTATAGTTTATATTGGCAATGCTTCTTCTAAATCATTTAGCCCCCCCGCCGGAGTGCCACAGGGCTCTGTTCTAGGACCTCCTATGTTTATCTTTTATTTAAATGATATCCCTAGGCAACCCCTGCACTAGTCTTGCTTGTTTTGCTGACGATACTGCATCATATACGTCTTCCGAGGATGAAAATCTAATTATAAGTAGACTACAGTTATCTATGGACTTACTGGTCGATTATTTCAAAAAATGGAAACTCAAACTTAATGAGTCGAAAACCGATGCAATTATGTTCACTCGTAAACGTAAACTACCCGATCGTTTATTAAAAATTAATGATCATAGTATACCTTGGACAAAATGTGTCAAATATCTCGGTGTGCATCTTGACACTAAGCTCAATTGGACTGCGCACGTCGATAAGGTTAAGTTAAAGTGTCTCAAAGCGTTTGGTG
The DNA here is from genome assembly GCA_949316475.1 of Hypomecis punctinalis. NCBI lineage: Eukaryota > Metazoa > Arthropoda > Insecta > Lepidoptera > Geometridae > Hypomecis > Hypomecis punctinalis. The sequence continues at coordinate 15,492,062 of OX438810.1, forward strand.
CATTAAGTCCTATTATGAATAGGAAAAGCAATCTGAGCCCTAAAACTAAACTCAAAATATACGCGGCATTGATAAGACCCTGTTTTACTTACGCCGCTCCTGTATGGAGCGGAACTTGTCAATCAAATTATAAAAAACTTCAAATTTTGCAAAACAAAGCATTAAAAATTGCGTACAATACTAAATTTCGAACAAATTTAAAAAAATTACATGATAAAATAAAATTTTCTACAATAAATGAGTATATACTAAAACAAACAATCAAATTCTACAAATTTACCAACAAAAATCATACTAACCGTTTAATATCACTTATTGGCAAAACTCGACTATCACAACTTCCATATATCGATACTTACAAAAGATACCGCTTACCCCATCACTATGTGCTCGACGATTCGGATGACGAAATGTCGGTCACTCCTACCCATTCAATGATTTAAATATGACTATGAAGGTGGAATCCTTAATTGATTCTACCCTCATTGTTAAGTTATACATATTAATCCATCGGTTTTTCGCGAATGTTGTCTACATGATTCTATTCTAAAAATAGACTTATTGTACATATTGTACATAAATACCATATGTAGCGTTTTCTTTAAAAAATGAGCCTGGTGCAAAAGGTTTATTATTTGTATGTTTATGTTTTCCAAATAATTGCGTTTGTTTAGTTTATTGATTGTAACACATTTCATAATATACTTAAACTATGTTTTTGAAAGACTTTCGGAGGCGCTGTTAGCCTGATAAAGTCATTTGTATAATATTGTTGCATACAAATTTTTAAGACTGTGTCTAGTTTGTACGTACTTTGTAACTAGGTATTTTTTCTGATCAATAAAGAACTTTTAAATAAAAAAATAAAAAAGTGCTTGACGAACAACACGCAGACATACGCTGTAGCAGACCACGTCTTGCTAGTTACAGGATTTATGTCACAGAAATACATTTAAACTAGTGGTGTCGCGGCGACACCGTAGTGTACTTGCAGTAAGCTATAGAATTGTTACGTTAATCTACCTACTCACCGTATAACTGTAAATCTACAGTTTACTACAGCTTCCTGAAAGCTTTTTACACAAATGCTACAGTTTTAGTGTCTAGGTTTTACTCGTATGTAGGTACCTACATATGTACGAACTACATTAGAAGTACTTTAAGTTACATAAACCTTTATACCAAAACCTATCAAGAGCATTGGCCGAAACTTATTTTACATCACCGTAATCTTGATACAGGAGTTCTGAACTTCATAGAAACTCATTAACGGAAGTTCCGAAATTTCTAAATATCGCTTACAGAACTGGATAGTAACAAACATCGTTCAATAAGATAAAGTTTGCCAGACGAAAAGTCCGAAAATTTGGTATGAAACGGATTATAATTTGACTTGATAGCTTTCGAGATACTAATCATCATCATTTTGGTTCAGGAGTTCTGAACTTTATAGAAATTCCGCTAAATATCATTCAGGGCTAGTAGTAAACCTTCAAACTCGAGCAAAAACCGAAATGTTGAGTACTTACATTCTGCCCCACCAAAGCGCCCCACTGGTGGGGCAGATTCCACTCCTTAATTTTTTTGGAGTGGAATCTGCCCCACTCGTCTCATCTTGGTGGGGCAGATTCCACTAACTTTTTAGACCAGTGGAATCTGCCCCACTAGGAGCGTCGCGCGATTTTAAATTAAATTGGTAGTGCCATGAAGTGCAAATTTTACTGAAAATTTTTAATTATTGCGCCCCACTAAATTAACAGATAAGTGAAGAAATTGAATGCAAAATATTGAGAAGATTGTAAACTAAAAGCACAATTACTTGAAGTCAAAAATTACGTAGTGTATACATACACTCCGTTTATTTATGTCGCAAATATTTTCGAAGCCATCGTAAAGTAAAAGAAAATTATAAAGGTGATGTTCTGAAACCTGGCTCAAGTCTGACACACTTTTGTATTATAATACAAAAATTATAGACAAAAATATGACGAGTCACCAAAAACTACTGAGAAAAATAAAATAAAGCTTAACCCATATTTTGAATTGTCCGCCATCTTATCTACCTAAAGAATAAAAAAAATTGATTTCACGTTGTCGCTATGTGGGAAACTACCCGAATAGCGGGGAACACCTACTCCATTGGGGATTCATTTTTATGCGAGAAAAACGCATGATTTTTTTTAAATTAAATTATATTTTCCAATTATTTTATCAATAAAAGACGAACAAAGGATCTCCCTGCTATGTTATGTATGTAAAAAATCTAAGGAATTTCGCGAAAACATGCATAATTAGATGTTGGCTGCGATATTTTTCAATTTTAGTGATTGCGTAAATACAATTTATCAAAACATTCTACGACACGCATAATATTATTTCTTATTGAAGAATTTTAATACTTCTTCTATTTACTGTTAACTTGTTTGTGACATAATTTTGACATTAACAATAACAAGTTCACATGGATGTAATTCATGTCGCGAAACCCGATGCAACCTCTTGGAAATTCCTGAGAAATTCCTTGGAATTGAAAACATGTCCTTTAATATTATCATTTAATTTATAATAATCCATTCATTGTAATGCTCTTTAATAATCTTTTTGAGATTTAATCTCAGTCAGCAAGTTATTTAAATATAACTAATTGATAGAGTTGGTGAAACTTCACTAACTCCATACGTAGCAGAGAGTCCTATGTGCACAGCTTCAGCATAGAAAAACCATTAGTCGCTCATAAAATAGTTATATTTTGAAAACACTTAACAAAATACAATAACAGAATATTATAGCATAAATTAGATGTTTTTCACACAAAAGAATTTTCTTTAGTGACACTTCTCTGTCATCAACCTTTGATTCAAACATAAACAATTCTAACTGGTCACTCAATGTAATGAGATCTCAAATAAGAAACAAAAACTCTTTGCTTCAACACTAATGATAAACATTTCTATCTTTATTGTAACCGTGTTTTATGTGCATTAATTATATTTTCTGCATTAATACGTTATCCCAACCTATGTTTGTAGTATACATATTGGAGAACTGACGCCGACATTAAATGACCCACAAGTAATATTAGTAATAGGACTACCAATTTAATTTAAAATCGTGCGACACCCCTTGTGGGGGTGTCTGGTCTAAAAAGTGAGTGGAATCTGCCCCACCAAGATGAGACGAGTGAGGCAGATTCCACTCCAAAAAATGAAGGAGTGGAATCTGCCCCACCAGTGGGGCGCTTTGGTGGGGCAGAGTGGAAGTACTCGAAATTTCGCTTAAAAAAAAGCCACAAAAGCTACTCTAAAATAGAGTAGTTTGTATAGCGCGCTCCCTCTGTCTTTCATAATTGAGTTAAGTCTGTGTATATTTTGGACACAGCTTATTTTTCATTCAAATCACAGATTCAAATTATCTAGAGTCTTTCTGGTTTCTTCCTTGTTTGATGATAGTAACAAACATCTACCAATAAGATAAAGTTTGCCAAACATAAAGACGGAGAATCCCGATTGAAACGATGATAAATTACTTGCTGATGGCTCTCGAGATAGGAAAAATAAAAAGAAATCCGTGACTATTGATTTGAATCATCCGAGTAAGTAGTTTCAAGCACGTTTTATAAATCGGTGAACGGACCTTTCAGATTTAAATTAGAAGGTATATTTTAAGTTTTTTTTGTATGTTTTGCTCAACGAGATTGACAACGTTATAAAATCATTGATTCTACTTTAATCGTCATCATATCTCCACTTTTATCACATTTTATATTCATCATTATCTAGTCAAAACAATTTCTGTCAAATCAGGCTTTCCATCAGGCAAAAAAATTGTTCTTCGCACACAACGTATTTCAGTCAAATGTATCTAGAGCTCTTCTGGTTTCTTCCATGTTCGATGATAGTAACAAATACCTACCATTAAGATAAAGTTTGCCAGACGTTAAGTCCGAGAATTCCAAATTAAACCGAAGATAAATGACTTGCTGACGACTGACGACTCTGGAGATATGAAAGACACGAGTATCTCAGAAACCCTCCGTGAGTATCGATTCACATCCGGATAGAAGTTTATTTTTTTTTAGGTGGGTAATATATTTCTAGGTGTGTTTTAGGTTGGTCTGATCTGTTTTTTTTAGATATTAGGGGACAGACAGATGGACTCTGACCCCAAACTAAGCAAAGCTTGTCATATGGCTGCCAGACACTGATATACTACATATACATATTTTTAAATACATACTTATAATAGATATTACCTAAATAACACCCAGACACAGAGAAAACAACAATGTTCATCACATAAATGCTTGCCCTGGGTGGGGATCGAACCCACGCCTCTTTGATCCAGAAGTCAGGTTCACTAACCACTGAGCCATCGAGGCAGTCATAGTTTATTTCGCTACGTACAACACTCTGCCCAGCACCTTTTTCGCTGTTCGGATTTTCTCTAGTAAAAAGTAATATCATCCTACTTACTACGGGACCTATCGTGCAATATAACATGAGATATGTACTAATTAAATACCTAACACCTAATCAAATCGCGAAAGTTTAAAAATACCAAAAATGATATCATCGGCCTGCATCAACCCACTAGTCATGGTGTAAGCCTTCTCTCTCCTGTGCCACAAGATAAAGAATACGAGATACTAGTTTTTACCCGCGGCTTTGCCCGCATGATATTTTGATTTTTGTGCTATCCCGAATAGGAACCCTTTATTTATCCGGAATAAAAAGTAGTCTATGGCACTTTCCGTCTTTCAAACCCGAGGCCCTACTTTACCACCTTTAATAAAGGAGGTGGGAAAAAAAACGATTTGACGGTTGTTCGATTCGACAGTTGTTTTTTTTTACTTTTCTTCTTGCTCGCAGATAACAGCATTGAAGTATAATACACACATCATTGGACCTACTTATTTAACACTTATCGTTATATTATGAAACATTTACGCAATATCATTATAATTTATAGCCTATGTGTTATTCTGATATATAAGCTATATTATTGCAAAGTTTCATCTCAATCCGTTCAGTAGTTTTTTCGTGAAAGAGTAACAAACATCCATCCATTTATCCATCCTCACAAACTCACAAACTTTCGCGTTTATAATATTAGTAGGATAGTAGGATTCATATTACTTGTAGAGTAATACGTAAGATATTTAATAGGCAATAGCAGTCGAAAACACATTTGCGTCCGCAATGCCGATTCCCAGATATAAGTCAAGGCCCCCTTTTATATACTGATGTATAGCCTCGCCGCTTCAGTGGGCCGCTGCTCTTTCACCTCGAACTAATGTGTGTTAATCCAGACAGTCTAGGCATTTTGGCATCGAGAGCCAACCAAATTCAACGTAAAATATCGTTCATCATCATCATCGTCAGCCTGTAATCGCTCACTGATGAGCATCTCTCATTTCTTCTTGTACGCCACTCATCCCGGTCCTGTGTTAACATTGTCCATGTAGGACCCACGATATTTGTAATATCGTCGATCCAACGAGCTTGCGGACGCCCCACGCTTCATTTACCGTTTAAAAATATCGGTCACAAATTAATTATTCTATTTTTCAGTTTTATGTTTCTTAGCAATCAAAAAGGTCAAGAAATTGCGACATCGTGAAAATTTTAAACCTTTAAGTCGTAAAAGACATAAAATTATGAATTTCGTGTCTTTAAGACTTCACATTAAATAAATTACTTTATTGATTTAATCAAAGATGACAATAGAAAACATACATTCTATTAAAGCTCGTAGGAACATGCTGCCACGCGAGACTCCATACATTACAATACATTTTAGTTCTTCCTCGTTTCTACCAGAAGCTATGGACAAAAACATGGGCATTATTGTAGCTTTCGTTTACGTATAAACTTATACTAGCTACTCAGCTGCGTTCTATATGAAGATAACTACCACTAAAATAACAACTGAGATTTTTCCACAGTATTTTAAAGTCCGCGTGGTTAGGGCAACAAACTTGCTTTTATATTGCAACACAATGTAGGAAAGTAGGGTGCACATTTGCAAATCATCGCAACTGAATACGAAATACTACAATGGGTAATATTTTTACCAATCCGCTACGCCGTAGCCACAAGTTACGACGTAGCTATGTGCTACGCGCTTAATTATTACAAAATAGTTGAACCTTTCACGTTGTACTTTAATGTAAATAGATTTTTTTTCTTGTCAAGGAAATATAAGTACTTATAATAATACAGGAAAGCATCAGATTTAACACTACAATGTATGAAAATTACAAACCGCACTGTTTGTAATTTTTAGATAGTCTCGGAGTAAACAATACTCTACCTTGTGATAGTCGGGTAGAAATAGAAATATATATAAAATATAATATATTTAAATTCTATCCTATTACGGGTATGCAGGACACTGAAGATCATGTTTTTTTTCGACAATTTTTTTTTTTTATATTACCTCTTATTTTTTGCAGATCGCGCGCCGTGCAGCGTTGCTCGTAGCAGTTGGTCGAGCGTCGTCCAGCATCCGCCCAGCCTCACCCGCACAAGATATTCGACGCTTGCTACCCGCGATCTTACCTAGAGACCATCGACGACGTGTAGCTATAAGTGACCTCTTTTAGTACTCTCACCCATGCAAGATATTCGACGCTTGCTACCCGCGATCTTACCTTGAAACCATAGACGACGTGTAGCGACAACAGATCTGTTTTTATAACTCTCACTCATGCAAGATATTCGACGCTTGCTACTGGCGATCGTACCTTGGTACTATCGGCGACGTGTAGCGACAACAGATCTATTTTAAAACTCTCACCTATGGAGATGGCTACCCGAGATCTTAACTTGAGTCCATGGACAACGTAATCGATCTATAACAGAACTGTATTAAAACTCTCACCGATACAAGATGCCTTTGCTGTCCTCGCCACAGATAGCCCGCCTCGAGAACATCGACAACGTTTAGTGATAACCGATCTGTCTTAGACCTCTCACTCACTTAAGTTATCCGACGCCAAGTACCCACGCTCCTACCTTAATGACGACGTATAGGGATAACAGATCTAAGGACTCTCACCCGCACAAGATATTTCAATAAATCACTAAGTTAGGAAAAATACAATATTTATAATTTTCGTTCTGTTGATACACAAGTCCCATACTTCCGGAAAAGATTTCATACTTGGTCTACACTCCGTCTGCGTAATAACAGTCAAGATAATAAAGACGATAGAGTTAATATCCATAGTTTCAAACATCTTTAGGTACCTGAATATATTTACATTCCTACTTAGTACTCTGAAAGAATGTTGGATATATAATCATATGTTTTGTTGTTGTGATAGTGAGTGATGCAGCGCTTTATATGATAAACATTTAAAAAGGAAACGAAAAAAGGGATCTAGGGATCGCAATTTATAGACTTACAAGGGTCTGATAAATAGCGCCCGTAAAATTACACTTTTTATAGATACAAACAACTATTTATCTGAGTGAAATACTTTGCGTTGAACACAGAATATAGATGTGAATATAAACCTAATAACTTTAAATATAATTCCTGGTTCATAAACATTAATCACCTTTTTAATAGATGCAAATATATTTCAGAGTAGTTAACTCATGGTTTGTCTTTTTCTTTCATTGATAACTTTTATTAATTGGTGAAAGACAAAACTGTGTTTATGAATATGGTTGAAATTGCTAAAATATATGCTCTGTTGAATTCTCACCGACTCAAAAAATTCAGGACGTAGAAAGAAGACAAAACACAAAGTTAAATATTCGTCATGAATAAGAGCGTATCCTCTACTCACAAAGATGTTTTATATTATCTGTGCGCGAGGTCTTGACGCAGTTTCTATCTAAATATGCGCTTTCTTGTTGCGCCCTTTTAAAATAATATGGTGTAAATATTACTCAAAAAGCTGAAATGTGATAGCCTCGTCAATGTAACCACTTAAAAGGCTTTTTGCAACCATCAGGGAACTTTTGTGACCCACGAATGGGGTGGAACCCTTTTTGTAAGGTAAAGTAGCTTGGGAATTCTCACAGCTGTGCATTCCAGGGCATTATATCTTTGTCACATTTATTCTAAACAGGCAAATTTATTCTAACAGGCAAAAGAAGGATCGAGATAAATATTTTGCTCTGAAATATGCGCTCTGTGTGAGAATGTTGTTAGATATTTAAAGATGCGAAAGGTAATTATGTATTTGCACGTTTATAAATAAGATTTTGGCTTGAATGCCAAATAAAACACTAGGGAAAGGATATAAGTAGTTGATTCATAATATAACAATGAGCTTGCAAAGCTTTGTGTTTTTGTAATGGGCATTCGAGAATTTGATAATTCAATTTGATATATATGTATATTGGGTTTCTTCATGCAGGTATCGTACCTTCATTGTTTTACTTTGTCAAGGAGACTTTCAAAGTTATATACGCTCATCATGATGAACAACTTTTACTATGTGACCAAGTATGAAATTAGCTGTTGTATACATTTCGTCGAGTCAATGAACTTTTCTATGGAACAGGCGATTTTTTTTAGATTTTTGCAGTTGGTCTCGTAGTAAAAGTAGTTCATAAAAATAATAGCAAAGAAACGCATTGTAGAGTTTGATAATTTAATTATATTACATATTTATCATCATAACTTACTTTCTTGTGTACACTTGACATCGATCTGATTCTCGAATGCATATTTACAAACGGTTATAAAATACAGGAAAACTGAAATCGGGAAAAGCACTGTACTAAAATACTACGAATAAAAATTAACGTACTGATTTCACTACACTCACATAAATAAGTAGGTAAGCCGAGAAATGTCTTATTTTTAACGTTTATAAAATTGTGAAAGCAAGAGTACAACGTACTAACGTAGCGAACGAACTGGATAAAGTATAATAAATTAGTGATATTGGTAATTATCTGGCTGGTTCAGATTTGCTAGAGATTATGTAGCTCAGATTCTATTCAACTTTTTCTATTGTATAAGTAGCGCTAGGGTTTAAGCTAGCTTTAAGGGCTTAACTCGGTAGCTAATTTTCATTAAACTTCGACCCACTTAGTGTTTAACTTATATGTACTACCGGATGACTTTCTTTGTTTATATATGAGTAGTGGTATCTAGTAGGTAGGTCCCCAGATATGTACGATCAACTTGTAATAATTAACACATCAACAATGTTTTCAAAAATGTTTCAACAAAATATTTGGTAAATTCTCGGACGTTTTCAATTTTTATTATTTTTTCGATTAATAAAACAACTACTAGTTGTTAATTCCTTGTATTTTTTTATTACCTTATAAAATAGATTATCTTTATAATGAAATTTGAAAGATTACCATAAAACAAGTGGTCAAGTTAATAACTTTTCAAGCGTAAACAAAGCGAAAATTGATGAAAATAGTTACTGAGTTGCCCTACTAAGCTTTTCTCATCTCTTGTAGACTTTAAACCGATATAATATAAACTAAGTCTAAAAAAATACTAAGTCAAAGTCGCTGAAAGCTGCTTATTAAGTTTTTTAATTTATTATTTTAGTGGATTTTGGAAAGTCAAAGATTGTGTAATATCACGGTTAGGATACAAGTATTGTACGAAGCTTATTCAGAGTGTTTGGCTTAGACTTAGTATAGTTAGACTTAGTAATATTTTCGGCCTTAGATATTTTGACTTGAAAAGTGTAACTTTTGAAGAATTACGTGAAATGTGTACCTAAAATGAATTATGAAATTGTGATAAAACAAACGTACCTATGAGAATCGAATGTTATACTTACCTAGCTAGGGATTGCTGAGCAATTCGGATTATTTTCTTTCAGAGATATTTGGCACTATGAAGCCAGATATAAGTATTTGTGCTGTGTATCGCCTACATGCTTATTCGGCGTTTTATCATTGTGCGAGTGCCTGTATTTACACTTTTCAGCACAGTACTTGTACAGAATTTAGGTACTTTCTTTATAAGGTGCTTTTTAGCGGAATCAGCAATATTTAATTCCCGTCGCAAGAGAATAGGTGTAGGTACACAATGTTAGCACAACAAAGTATTTTTCATGGTGGAAAAAAATAGATATGTAAAAAATTTACTTCCTTTTTTCAAATTGCAAAAACGTTGAGATGATTATTCGTCTCATACACACAAGAGTAAGCACTCGATTCACTTGAAAAGCACCTTGTAAGTACATAATTATTGTCTTCACTTGAAACTATGGCACCTATCTCCCAATCGATTTAGACGGATTGGGCACTAAACTTTGCTCAAATCGGTAAACGAAATCCGTTCCTACAAAGGCACAATTTTGTTTTAGAATTCACTGTAAAAACCATGTCTACTATAACTTCAGTCTTTACCTTCTAAAGTTGTGAATTTTTGCATATCTCTTTCTCATTCTTCTTATACGAGGCTTAGCCTGAACTAGTTTGTGATTTAGATGCCTTTAGCACGGTGGCGTTCGTAGTTAAACAGCTAGTTTTTCATCAGAACCCAAGACGTACTGAGATATAATACAACGTATTATAGTTTTTCGCTAAAGTTCTATTATTTCTGTAGATCTTGCTCCTTCCCGTTGCTACGTAGCACAGCTACGATATTATATTATATTGCTACGCAAGTCGGGTTACGTAGCACTGCTAAGTTAAAAACAATTTTCCGATTTAACTGTTGCTGCGTACACTGCTTCATTATGAGTAATATTACTATATAACTTGCTACGTAGCACCACCATGCTATGAGTGCTACGTAGTGTTGCTACGTAGCACTACTATGTTATGAGTAATATTGGTATTATAATATATGAAACTATTGCTACGTTGCGCTACTACGGTATGAATTATTTCTATATAACTGTTGCTACGTAGCGTTACAACGTTATGAGAGGTTTTGTTACGTCGCACTCACTGTTGCTACGATAATAAACGTTTATTATTTACACAGATTAATTACAACTATAGTAATTAAGTTTCCAAAAACAAATATGTATCTGTTTTTTTAATAAATGTACAAATCACACTAAAACCCGGTTTTAAATGAATTTAAATAACGGATTACATACAAATTATCTCAGTACGTCTTTGGGCAAATATTATTTGTGAAATGCTGCCACTGTAGCTTTGTTATAATTAACGAATAAGTGTAAATAAATAGCTTTTACTATATTTTATGGAAGGATAAATATTTGGTTTTGATTTATCTCCAAGTATTGAAATGGATTAGAATTAAGTTGGTACACGCATTTGAAGTGGTTTTGTTTTTATTTTCTATCGCAAAACTTATTAATTTCGCAGTAGCTTGCGCAGAATTTTTTTCGTTAGTTAAAAATACAAATATCAATCCACATAACTATTATCTTGATGATTATTTACTGCTCATTTAACTCTACCACAAAAATTGACGATTTACTGTCAGTAGTTCCATTGATGGTACATTTAACGCATTTATTCGTGCTAGTACCATTAATGCTACGATACTGGTATGATACACGTCGCTAATTACTGCGGTTAGAGTTGACAGCTTGCACTGGCACTGGCATCGCGCGACGTTGTATTCGGCTTGCAATCGCCTTACGACTAACTAAAAAGCCTGCCCACTACGTAGCTTGGGCAGGGTTTTGGCTCGGACACTTTTTGCACGATTGTGACTAGATATTTGCTCGAAGACCACCTTACTTATGTACCAAAATGAATATATTGATGAATATGTCACTTCGTATAAAATCGAAAACTGACTCAAGTAACTTAACCACGCATGAAAATAATCCATCTGGACGACAATATTTTGTGAATGGTTTTCTAAGCACTATTTTTGAAATTGTTCTGTGAATTGTACTGAACCACGTTACTGAAAACAATGTTATCTATTTATAGTATATTTGTTTAAAAATGTACATGCATGTTACGAGTGTAATAACAATTGGGGTACATATTTTATATTATATTTTATGCACATCATAGATATCTGTATGTACCCATTATTACCTGATTTAAATACATACGAATAATGAAAGCAATAAATGAGTTATATGTATATCAAAAAATTGGATTGTACCTAATATTGATAATATGATTTCTTTAAGTGTGTATATTTTTAATATAAAATGTAATAAGTACCAACGCATTTTTATTTAATTGGATGCCTTTTACCTATTTATAAATAAATATATAACGTAAATAAGCTCATAAATTACATTACATTTTTATTTGAATGTCTGTATACCTACATCAGAAAATACGTCGCTAAAGATCCCTCATGTACCAACTATGTATGTATGTACAACTAATTGTGCCAACCATCCCAGTTGTTCCTAATGGCGTAACTAAGTACCTGCAGCTGCTCTATGTAAAAAGTATTTTATAAACTATACTTTTAAATACTTGCTAGGAACACCATCTATAGAAGTTTTAGTAAAGTTTCAGTTTAAATGTACCTAAACCTGCTTTTCTGAGACATCACTTCACTCGTAAAGAAGCGGTAAAAACGACAAGAATTCTAAATATATTTATATTAAAAAAAAATACCCTAATGCTCAATGCTCATGGAGTATCCAGGTCCAGGACATTAGGCCCAATTATGAAGGCACAATGTAATTATAATAGCTAATTAGACTTTGTTTCTATTTCACCTTAGGCATTCGATAGAGAGGACACTTTTTACGTTTCTAGTAAATTTACGATGGCGCCTTCATAATTGGGCCTATTGTCTAGTTATGGCCACTGGCGTAGAAACCAGATGTGCTGTTATCTATGCGGCAGAGTCAAATAAATAAAAGTACATTCCTTTAAATTCATATCATTATTTATTTATACATACTTAAAACTCGGAGCTAAAACGTTCTGCGTAGGAGTGGATTAGATGAAGACTCAGCAACTATGACTTAGCCTGGGTTATATTCGTTATCCCTCATGAAAAATGACATCATTAGGTAACATGATCACCATCTAATGCACTCCCACTATAATCATTAAAATATCTAACTTTTTCATTATCTTAAACAATGATGTCGCCTCTATGTCCCTTTTGGTATTTAGTTACAAAAATAATTTTATTTTTTAAATCGAGAATCAAAAAGCATTTCCTATTCTACTTTCAAAAGCATTTCGAGAATGTTACGTTATTTATTACACAGATAATTATAGTGGGTAATTTTACATTAAGGTGTCTATTCACAAACGAATACGCGAGCCTTATTTACGGATTTACCGTATTACGAGTTATTATTAGTAATATAAGTTATATAGTATAAGTTTTTGAATGGACACATTTTTGGGAAATTATTTAATCGTAGTGTAATGTTATTAATACACTTACGTAGATATAAACAACGAATCATTAGTATTTATTAACTATTAATATAAAAGTGCTGAGTGCTGTTAATAAATCAATGACAAAAATAAAAATTGAAGCTATAATCCCTGTCTATTATTGACGCGGGCATTTTGCAAGAAAGCTATAGCGCTTATAGGCCGCGCCACACAAGTTGGCAAGTTGATTGGATATTGCAGCTTGCGCGCTTCATTGGCGGAAATGAAGCGCGCAAGCTGCAATATCCAATCAACGCGCGGCTTTATGTGAGCTTCTGTCAGAAATGGGTATTGCGCAGCTTGTAGCTTACTTCATTTCCGCCAACTTGTGTGACGCGTCACACGCCTATACAACGTTTTACCACCTGATTACGTTAAGTTACATTAAAATGAGATAGGTACCTAAAGGATAAATTATATTTGACTCGGTAAGTACAGTATAACTTGATTTTTTGCAAAAGCAAGTCATTTATGCCTACTATCTTGTTTTTTTACACTTTCTTAGACTAAGTACGTTTTTTAAATACATACTCTAAGAAAGTACCATATTCAGTTACTGTAAGGTAGACTTTTTTGTTTATTAGTTAGTACCATAATTGACAAATGAGCGACGTTAAAGTATTTTAGTTTTATTTAAATGCAATAGTGAAATCGAAGTGAAGACATTTTAATTTTTTACATTTTCTTTGGTTCAGTGCCAATACGTACTTATAAGACAAAAGGGTACAGGTCGCGGCATATAAGTCTAGCGCTGAGCGAAGTGTGGAAGGGATGGCGGCGCATGGGTTTAGTATGGCGGTCACCATGCGCAGCCGTAAGTCTAGCGCTGACCTCCACAATACCCTCAGCGCTAGACTTACGTGCCAGTGCCTGTAGGCAAGGATCTTTGCAGTTTCTTATCAACAAATGTTAAGAATGGTTTTTTAAGTTCAAATGTGTAATTACGCGTGCGATTAATACAAAACAAGAGGACAAACAGTCATACTTAACGTTTGTTAATAAGATAGCTAGTATTTACAATTTGTTTTATAAATAAGCTTAATAGGTACATTTAAATATCTAGCTTTAAGTCAAATACAAATATAAGGTACCTACACAGACACAAAGACAATAAATAGATACTTAAATAATATAAACGGTTAGGAGGTGTTTTTGGTGCGTGTTCAGAGTTCCTATCGCTTCCAAGTAGCTATACCATCGAAACCTTAAAAACCATTTAATTTAGAATAATTAATTAACATTAAATCTAACCCTCGAATTCATGAAACCAAAATAAACTGTAAATGACTAAAAATAGAATTATTTTGTATTATCCGGAAAATCATTTAAACTCATAATCTACTAAATCTACAAAAAGTGCACTTATCCCTTCTAGGGAGGAAAGCTCGGTAGGAATAACCAGCCGGCAATTTTGGCCTTACTCAATCTCAAAATTAAGTTTAAAAACAATCACTAATATGTCGTAGGTAATCCTTTTTTATTAATAAATGCATAATCGATAGCAATTAATTTACAAATTTATGGAAGTAAAATAAAATATTAATAATATAAATGCAGAAAAGAGAGATTTTAGAATGATTAGAAAATCCATTTCCATTGAAAACTCATTCGCAAGCTAACAGTGCACAAAGCTAAATAATTTTCTAACAGTAATTTTTCCATTAGCTTTATATTACTAAATTACGTTTTAACAGTTTAGTTCATGGTTTTTGCTACTTTTTGAGAGAATTAGGTTCAATAAATTTGGTTTTTGGACGGCGAAGCAGAGGTAAAGCTCACAATGCATTTTAGCGATTAAAAATTTAGGTAAAATGTACATTTTCAATATTAAGTTTGCTTTGGGCAGTGATTTAGTTGCCGCTCTTGACGTAAACCCCTTTTTTTATCATTCTTCTATGAATTTCTACGACTAAAGATATTTTACACTATAAACTACACGATACGACTAAACGGTGACGGTAATAAAGAAAGCGCGTAAAGCTCGAAACATACTATCGGACGCGGCTTACGGACGCGACTGACAGCCGCGGCCTAGACTGTGAAAGTACACTGAGCCGTGCACACTATCGGACATAAGTCGCGGACGTCACCTTCGGAGGTCCGAGAGCGGTCTGGCACACCGGGTGTTTTGAGACTGTGCACATTGCTAAGTCGCGGCTGTCAGTCGCGTCCGATAGTATGTTTCCAGCTTAAGGCAATGAAGAAATGCTGCATCGTGTATGTAGCTGTCTTCCTCTGTTATTGAGTATATATGCTAGTACAACACGCGACTCATTTTTGCCCCAATTAGATATATTACCTGCTAGAAAGTTGGACACAACTGGCACTCGAACATAAATCCATAGGTACTTGTACTCTTAAGCGATTGAAATAAAATAATACGTGTCTATGTCTATGTTATGCCGTTTGTAGAGTTTGTCCTATAAGAGAACCGTCGTAGGTGAGGTCGCCCGTGTGCCATTTTACTAATTTTGATACGTTGACAACACTGCTCTCTCATTGCTAGTACAACTAAGTGTTTGATATTTGGTTGACACCAATGCGGTTTTCATCAGTAGAATCACGTCTACCAAGTAGCCGGTACCTTGACTGCTGATTACCTGATGATGATATTGTTGTTACTTCACCACGACGTTTCTCTTCTTGCACAAACTCTAACCTGTAGTAGCAGTAGTGCGGTTAACCGAACTAGTGAAATTGTTCAGTAGCACTAGTCCAGTACCTACCGGCCTTTTTCAATAGTCCACCGCAGGACGTAGGCCTATCCACGAAGCGTGATTGGACTATATCCACCACGCTGGCCCGATGCGGGTTGGTGGATTCACATACGCCGTCGAATTTCTTCTACGGACGATTGCAGGTTGCCTCACGATGTTTTCTTTCACCGAAAAGCCAGTGGTGTGAAATTCTGCACATTAACTCCAGAGAACTCCTTGGTACAGGATCGGGATTTGACCCCACAACCTCACGATCGTAAGGCAAGTGTTACTACCTCTAGGCCATTACGGCATCTATTAGCACGGTATCAGCAGCCGGTTAATACGAAACTCCGATTCCGATCCTATTCCTACTAAAGGGTAGCAAACATTAAAATTCAGGCAACTTTTTGCATAAGCAATATTTTCCCAAAGCAATATTACGGTTCACAACAATCAGTGAAGTTAATTAATACCTAATTTTGTATATCATATCGGCCTGACATCCATATAATAAAACACAGAAAAATCTGAGGGGTTCATATGAATAACAAAAATACTCTTGACTATCTTCTACCTCTTAACGCTTTTAAAATACGAGTCACATCCCCGTTTTCTGTACATACATGTTGTTCGATTCACTATTTGTATAATAATTCTTAATTTACAACTATACAATCCTTAAATTACATAGCCAAAGTCGTCGTGATTATGCCGTAGTATAAATAATCTCAACAATAAAATTTGTTACTCCTATATTTAGTACATATTTCGGATTATCATAAGATTTTTGGAACCAATAGAGAAAGATTTGCACTTGCCTAAGCGTGCGAGGCGAACACTGCGGTCTTTCATTTTAAGCCATTGGTTAGAATGATGTCGAGATGACTAGGCAATTTTATAATCAAAATAATAATAATTATAGCGAAGACAGTCATTCGACTGCTGCACAACGCAAAATAAATAAAAATAAAACAAATTGAAATTATTTTTATAATCTCACCAGCGTTATGAACTAACGTAACACATAGAAATTACTGAAAAACAGGCTTCGTTTTAATAATGGGTTTGGTAAATTGGTAATTTAAACTATTACCCACAGGTGGACAGGATAAATGCCTAAATAAATAATGCAATGCAAAAAAAAATGCAAATTTTGACACCTTGACAACATATAGGGCACCTTATGAAATTTTATATAGAACTAATATAATATCCTATAATAGAATATAATATAATAGGTACGAGTACACAAAGATTAGATCAGATTAAACTATTCTTACTTTACCATCATTTTAGATTTGGTTTTACAACTCCATCTGTGAATGAGTGTAATAACTAGGTAATAATAATAACAAATGACCCCCGAGTAATATCAAAGTATAGTTCAAATCAAACTTAATAATAAAAAATTTGCTACTGCGCAACGACTAGCCTCGCGTTCACAGATTAAGTTTGAATCGTACTTTAAGACTGTTATAACTTGTAACCATTTTGAGAGCCATCACTTCTATACTTGACCAGCACTTGCTTGGGCTAACGACGCCTATAGTCGACAAAAAACCAGGCCATATAATACAAAACAGAAATAATAAATAATTTGTGGCGTAACGATCAAAAGGTTAAAACATATAAATATTAGGAGACATCTTACATACGGTCTCTGATCCCATGGAATAGTACCTAATATAGACCGTGCGTAAGACATGATTTATATTAGAACGGGGCGAGCACGGGACGGGGCCCGTACGACGCACATACAATGCGCGTTCCATACATTTTATGTAAAAGCCGTCGCGTCGTACGGACGTTGTACGGGCCACTACAAAAATGTTTGGAACTTGCGTCGTAGAGGCTCCGTCCGGGCCCGTCCCGTGCATGCCCCGTCCTAATATAAATCATCCCTTAGATGTCCCCTAATATTTATTTATGCATTAACCTTTTGAGCGTAACGCTACAAATTATTATTTATTATTGTGATGGGCAGTCTATAATTTTAAGAAATAGTAACGCAAAGTGCCCTATATTTGCCAGTATTCCGTTTGTTTGACCGCCTCGTTCACTGGAACTCGTCGTCAGAGCTGAGCAGCGTGGTCTTCTCGTGGTAGTTGGTGGCCTGGCTGATGGTCGCGACGCGCTGCGGCGGCGGCCGCGGAGCCACCGCCGCGCACTCCTCGCGCTTCGCCCCACCGCCGCGCATCACTACACATCACACACGAGTTATAACAAATGCTGAAATTGGGAAATACTTTCTGATGCCAGTAGTTTGGTTATTTGTCGGATTAACGCCTATGCCACACGGCGGAAATTCCGTCGCGGAAAAACCGTCGATACATTTTATTAAAATACTAGACTGGGTAAAAAAATAATTATTACAATTGGTCCGCTAGAATATTAAAAAATATCGGCCACTTATTTTTGTCTTATGTCAATCAAACAAAAAATGGCAAAGATAAGCTTTGTCTACGTTTGGGAGTGGGGGCTCGTAACGTCACTAGTCTGCACACTCGTGACGTCACGAGGAAATTTAACGGTCCATATCTTCATCAATTTTTGTTTAATTGACAAAAGGAAAAATACGTGTCTAATATTTTTTTAAATCTATCTGACTATATTTTTTTAATCATCATGCCTAATACAACGGACAATTGATATTCCGCATAGTGTGCCCGACCACTGCAAATTGTACAATAAATTGAATCGACATTTCGCAACGTATTTACCGTGTCAGAATTTCCGCCTGGTGTAGCAAGGGCTACTGAACAAAAATTTAGAATTTCTGTGACGGTGGCTTTATGATGAATTTCAAAAGTTTTGCAGTAGACGAAATGTAAAAAATATAACTTCTGATTTAAAATCTATATTTCACGAGTCTAGGTCTTTACTCTTTTTAATACCGTTTGATAAAATCCTGAAAATAAGCAAGCCGTGTTTTGAAAATTATTAAAATTGTAGAACTTGTTCAGTTGAGCTGATACAACCAAAATACTGGCATTTCTGTAGTTGCAAATATGTGTTGTGTATGTTCTAATCATATTGTGTCGCGCACATCTGCTAATAGGTGGAAGAGTGGGTAATGTTTTTGACTTTTCTCTTAAATATGGGTAAATAATTTGCGATGTGTATTTTTAATAGTGCAATAGAAAGTACTCGAGCATATATCGAAGGTATAGTAGGTACTAAAGTAGTTTTCTCCCCTTCTCCTCTACTACTTGATTTTTATTGAGAATCAGAATAAGTACCTAGATTTTGAGCTTTAGACGAATAAATACTTTTCAAGTCAGAATCTAATATGAAAATAAGTCCGATTACAGCGGCGCCAACGTAATTATAATAGCTAAATAGCATAGTTCTATTTCTTTTTCACTTTAGGCATTCGATAGAGATAACGCTTTTTACCTGGCGCCTATATAATCGGGCTTATAATGTGTTTTAACTGAGCTAAGACGCGAAAAGTTAAACCAGTATATCGAGAATAACATATCACAAATTACGCAAAATCATCAACTTCGTCAACTATACATGTATAAAGATTTTAATATCTGTGTGTATGACTACCTATCGTGATCTACAAAAGCTTGAATTATATTTATCTAAAGTGTTTTGAGACAAAAATGTTGTGGACAAAATATCAAATTCTGACCGTAAATAGTCACTAAAACACGCTACGTGTTAAATATAACAAACATCACATTTTTTATACACATTGGCGTCGATTACATGGGTCCTTTTCCACATTTTTAGAACAGATTTTGACACGAAATAGACTCCGATGTGAAGTTTTATATTGGCAGTGTAAGTAATAAGGGCCAAACTTAATTTAGTGTACTCTACGTGCAATGGGATGAATACATACGCCATGATATCATGCTAGCAAAGAAAATATAAAAAGCGTACTAGAATTTAAAAAAATGTTTCTTACCTTTTTGTAGAAATAGTTGTTCAAGTTTATAGCTAACATTTAATTCTGTGTGAAACCTTGGTCTTATAGTTTTGGAAGTATATGATGGTAATTATATAATACAGTACATTATGATATAAGTGCGGTAAGTTGAAAATTACAGCCGAGGCGATATTGCCATAGGGAAGCAGAGGCTGTAATTTTCAAAGCGCACGTATGTCATACGTTTTATGACATATTTGCGAAGAAATTAATAAAACTCTGACTTTCTTAAACGAATAAATCTGTAATTACTTGTTAAAGCAGTTATAGAAATTTGAACAATTTTTAAGAGTGATTGTTACGTTGCCAGAATATTGACCACTTTTCTGACATAAAAACTCTTTGCTAAGATTTTAAAAAGTGTCGTTCATTTTTAGACGGAGCATCTTAAAAACCGTGCATGTTACTTTATTAAAAATAAACTCGTGCGATTTACATTACAATAACGATGAAATACATTACGATATTGAATTGGTGTAATTACAGCCACTTTACGAGCAAATATGTTATAAAATTATATGCTGTAAAAATAAGGGTACACCTTATTTTTAATATTAATACCAATCACATGCTTTCAAATGTATTCCTGATGCTGTTAACGCCTTGTTTGGTCAAATAAAAAAATAGTTTAGAATGAAATTAAATCATTTATTAGTGAGATGCAAATAACAGAATGACCAAAAATAAACTAACCAGTGTTTATAAAATGTCCTGCCAAATACAAACTTACACCTAAACACGAAAGTGTCTTAAGAATAGATATATTTACTAAATTCAAAATGAAAAAAAAATATCTTAAGTAATTATCTTACAAAATAATATTATGATAACAACTAATAAACTAGAAAAGGGAAAATATAATTATGGCGGGACAGGTTGTTATACATTTAAAAGATTTTTACATATCGCGTTTTAATTACAAAGCATTTAAATGACATTTATTGTTAAACGTGGAAAATGCCGCTCTTTGGTTTGGCAAAAGTGCAAAATTTCCAAAGTAAAGTGTCACAAGAAAAAAAATAACAACCTGATGCATGCCTAGAGAAAACTAATGAAATCTGGAACTCTATTACTCGATATCATATTATGTTAATCTAGCAAACAACTAAGGATTACATCCTGTAACATAGTATGAAAGTAACAAAAAATACAAAAGGAAAACTAAAATCACAGAAAACACAACACACTTACACGAACATCGATACTAGAAGGCAATTATAAACTATGAAAATTCTACATTATGGCAATGAATAGTCCGAATAAAAAATGTCACAATTTAGCCAGTATCATTCGTTTATTGTAATTTATAGATTAAAAAAATATTATTTGTGTTGGTTGATAATGTCATTTTAGTGTATTGTGTGATCTTTTGCGCATTTATGTCTGATTTTATAGTATAAAAACCACAGATATCTATAAACAAAAACAGACATTTGTATAATGTATTAAAATTGTTAATTTTAAACTCTTCAGACAAAATTTATCTCAAATTACTTTGGATTTGGTCCTTCGAGCCGGTTTTTTTTTTAGCATCGATATGTAATCACTTTTATAATATAATAGCTGTTCTTCAGTATACTTGTACAGAACGACGCTAGCTATTGATAGGCAAGAATTTGATAACAAACAGACATAAATGGCGACATTTGATTCATCTTTATTAAACAACTATAAAAAATTCGTTAGCTTCGTAATATTATTTCGGACTAGTCAAGTACCTCATTAAATAAAACACAAATAATTAAAACTAAAGCAAAACCAAATTAAGAAGAGTATTTTGGCGTTGGTAGCGTATATTTATCTGATCAATACGCTTCCATTGGAAATCGATGAAAACATTTCAATGAGTTTTAATATTTTATACAACAGCTATTGCTATTGCGGTCCCCCCGACCGCAATAGCAATAGTCGAGTATGTAATGACTATGAAAATAAAAGTGAATACTTTCCAGCCCCCCGATTCCATTACGATTGCTATTGCTTAGGCGGTCGCCTAAGCAATAGCAATCGTAATAGCAATCGTTTATGACTTCATTTTAGTCATTTGGCACCGCCTATGTGATGTTAGCCATCAAAGTTGTTCATTCAACGATTGCTTTCGCAATCCGCGCAAAGCAATTGATGGCTAACGTCACATAGGCGGTGCCAAATGACTAAAATGAAGTCATAAACGATTGCTATTACGATTGCTATTGCTTAGGCGACCGCCTAAGCAATAGCAATCGTAATGGAATCGGGGGGCTGGAAAGTATTCACTTTTATTTTCATAGTCATTACATACTCGACTATAGTTTCAGAGTGTGCATTGCGAGACGGCTCCGCGCGCTAGCACTCGCCTCAACTTGAGATAGATCGCGATCGAAAGTATCGAAACTATAGTCGTGTGTAATGACTATGTAAATAAACATGAGTGCCTTCCCGTTAACTAAAGTATTAAAATGTGTGAAAACCACGTTAATTTTCATTTCAATGCGATTATTACATACGACTATTCAAATTAGCGCGGTTAGTTGATGATACCGTTCAGTTTTAGGTGCTACAAACTTGTCTAATTTTACCACGAAAACCATTTTATCTTTATAGTTTTGATTACTTATCCGACATTTTGAGGACGAGATTTTTTTAACGCAAAGTGAACATGAGCGTATTTTTACGTAACCTGTCACTTAAACTGTTTCATTCATTTTGGTTTCTGTTTTTCAATAAGTGCAGGTACCATAAGGTCATATTTTATAGACGTTTTATTTCTTTTATCAATAAAAGCTATTAGGGCAAAAATCAATAATCGACAAATTCGTAACGCCAAAAATATATATCTGTCAAAATCAGATCCATATTCTAAGCACAATCGAAAAAAAAACTTAGATCAGAAATCTTTGTTTCTATCTCCGTCATCGATATTGAAAATGACAGAGACAGAACGTTCAGATTTCTAATAGAATCCTTTTCGATTAGTCTTAAAACACGAGCGCTTTTCTCAATTCGGTTGCAATATACTATAAGTAATATCTAAGATGCGTTTTTTTACAACCGAGCACCGAAAATCGTATAAATTCTAGGCGCGGGATTTTCTATTATTTTTAACCTATATTAGGACAAGGCACGGGAATAATATTAAAATACTTTAAATTTTACATAATTATTAAGTTTATTTAATTTTCGGCAAATGCTAGTCAAACTGAACACAGAATCTTTCTGTGAATAGCTCTGTCATTTTTCATATTTGACTGGCTAGAAGTTTGACCACAACTAATGTGAAGAGGCGGTGTGGTCCAGATGGTTAAGACTTCTAGCGTGAAATGATGACTGTCTGTCAATCTGTTCGACTACATGAATTGCTTGGCGAATTTCTACTTTATAATATTAGCTATAGAGCCATTATTATATCACAAAGCTGGAAACATACTATCGGACGCGGCTGACGGGCGCGACTGTCAGCCGCGACTTAGCAGTGTGCACAGTCTTAAAACATACGGCGTGCTAGATCTCTCTCGGACGTCCGAACGCTCAAGGTCAGCCCAAGGTGACGTCCGCGACTGATGTCCGATAGTGTGCACGGCTCAGTGTACATTCATTGTCTAGATACCTATCAGTCGCAGCTGTCAGTCGCGTCCACAAGCGTCCGATAGTATGTTTCCAGCTTAACGTGTAGTATGCCGAATCAAACTTTTTGGCGGCTGTGACGTCAGCTACAAGCTGCACAAAACCCAATCCTAAGCTGATAAGTGAGCTTCAGTTAGGATTTGGTTTTTCGCAGCTTCTATCTAACATCACAGATGCCAAGAAATTTGATTTGGCCTATATTAAAATGTAGTACCCTAACTACAAGTAGTTATTACTTTTTGTAGTTGTAGTAATCTTGCAGTATGTTGTGGTTTGTAGTTGTTGTTGCAATAAGGTTAAGCTTTAGAGTTTATTGTGTTATATGCCGCGTCACACAAGTTGGAGGAAATGAAGTTAGCTACAATCTGCGCAATATCCAATCCCGACTGAAGCTCACACAAAGCCGCGCGTTGATTGGATATTGCGCAGCTTGTAGCTAACTTCATTTCCGCCAACTTGTGTGACGTGGCCTATACTTTAGTTGTTACTTAGAATCTTTTTCAATCTTTTGTTTGCCTATGGCCCATGCAGCACAGCTGAGTTAGGTCATGCTTGGCAGTTATAGTAAATAGATGAAACTAAACTTTGCTGTTTTATTTTTTATTAATATGTCGTGGGAAAAATTAATGTCCTATGTATTATAATTATAACCCGAAATATTAATTAAATGGTGTCAATCCAACTATGCAATATTTTTCTATACAGGGTTATTTATAATCAATTAGCATCCTTTCAGGGGCTTATTCTGTACATCAAAACTAACAACTTTTGTTCTGCGACTTAAAAAAAAAATCAGCTGTTCCATACGCGGAGGTTTGGTTTGGTCATTGGTCGCGGATGAACGATATTTTTCTACGGAACACATTTTTTTTTTCGAGTTTTGACAAAAATCGTAGAACAAAAGTTATTAGTTTCGATGTACAGTATAAGCCCCTAAAAGGATGCTAATTGATTAGAAATAACCCTGTATAATAACCCAATAATAATATTCGGTATATGTTTTTTAGAGATCTGTTAAGAAAAACTATTTTTGCACACATTTTTATTATATTTTGTAAATTTGCAGCTGGTAAGCGACACCAGTAAAATGTAGAAAAAAAGTCTTCAATCGACTTTTACTAGGACTTTTACCATCATACCACAAAAGTTTTACGCACGCTTTAGATGTTTAACAGCGCAAATTGCACGGTTAAACAATGTTTAAAGCGTGTTTCGATCTTTTGTGGTAAGGCGTTTAGTTTTTTGTGGGTATCAGAGCTTTAAAAAACTTAAACCGAAAAGAATATCCATGTAATCTTATTGCCGTAGCTTACGGAAAAACTATCAATCATTCGGATGTATTAATATCCCTTTATTCAAAAACGTTCCATAAAATCTATGCCAAGATAATGTTTTGCTAGAAAAAAGCTAACACAAAAACCCAGGACGATTAAAAAATATAAATGGTACATTTAACATTTATACATTAAAAAACGTAGATATGTCTTTAATTAATATGTCTTTGAAATGACACTCGTTTCAAAAGGCTATATCCTTTTGAAATGCGAGTCATTTCATACAAGTATTATTTTAAAGTGCGAGGTGTCGTTAGAATAGTTCTTTCATCATGAAATGTAGTTTCTTCTTTTGATTTATCTGAAACTTAGGAACATGTCTACGAGGGTATGATGACAGCTAATGGGAAAGTAATATCTAAAGGATTTTTTTTCCCACAGCAACAAAAGTTGTTATACACACTACTAGCATTAGGGTAGCTAGACTTTCTCTAGGACAGCTGTCTGATTTTGCCACAAAATAGAATATACAGTGTGTTTGGGTTCGAACAAGCGATATTCTAGGAAGTCATGAAGCTCGATTACAGAGGCGTCAGCGTAACTATATTAGCTAAATAGCATAGTTCTGTTTCTTTTTCACTTTAGGCATTCGATAGAGAGAACGCTTTTTACGGTGCTATTTAATTTACGCTGGCGCCTCTGAAATCGGTCTTATTGTACTCATCATTGTAAGCAACTTTTATTAATGGTCCAACCTCGAAACCGCAAATAAAACAGCTGTTCCATACATTTTGTCGAGAGTCGATGAACTTTTTGTGTGGAACTGCTGATTATTTTTTCGATGCGTAAAAGATTTTAGAGTAAAAGTTGGTCATAAGGACGAGTACAATGACATATTAGAATATCGCTAGTTCGAACCCAAACATCCTGTATACACTTTCAAGTACTTTGAGATAGGCATATAACCATCTTACCACAAAAGTTTTACGCACGGCTTAGACAATGTTTAACAGCACAAATTGCGCGGTTAAACAGTGTTTAAAGCGTGTTTAAATCTTTTGTAGTCAGGCGGTAAGTTTCTAAGATAAGCAAGGCCCATCATTTAAATTTTTATCGGCGCTGGGTCTTTAGCATTCTCTTTCTTCTAGCTGTTAAGAAATGATAGATTTATTTATAGAGCGTTAATGAATAATATCATTAGTGTATTGTGTACACGGACAGACAATGCAGTACATGCGGGCGGCAATGGCAGAGCTTATAGTTTCTCATAAGGCAGATGGGACGTTACATCTGAAAGAAAATTAAAACCAAAAAATAAGAACAGCGGCCTAAGTGTAGAAATAACTCCATTATCTGATTAATTGCTTTGATTTTGATATTTTTAATGAGATTCGCACTCTCTTACTATTTCTATCTAGGTCTCTTTCTTTTCTATATTTCATCATCATCATCATCATTTCAGCCATAGGACGTTGCTGGACATAGGCCTCCCCAAATGATTTCCAATAAGACCGGTTGATAGCAGTTTGCATCCAGCGCGATCCTGCGGTCCTAATAAGGTCATCCGACCACCTTGTGGGTGGACGTCCTACGCTGCGCTTGCCGGTACGTGGTCTCCACTCGAGAACTTTTCGACCCCATCATTCATTTCATTTTTCATTCTATATTTAAATAGTACAAAAACTGCCTCTTGTACTGTTTATCCATTTAGTTCTTCTAAGCCCCGAATTCACCAACGCTTGTTTTAAGTTAAACGTGTGATTACTGTATTTAATCAACGGTTTTGCTTACTGAACAGCAAAATTTCGTTAAAAATCTGTTTAAGATTTAACCAACGGTTGATAAATTAGACATCTGTTGGTGAACCAGGGTCTAAAACCAGAGCTTAATCGTTGTTTAAATACAGTAATCACACGTTTAACTTAATCAAGCGTAGGTGAACTTGGGTCTAAATCTCAAAACGGATTTTACGACGGTTCACATTACCATACTTATACTTATGTTTTTTCAAATAAAGATTTTATTTTTGTAAAAATATTAGAAAGAGATGTTTAACAAGATGCCCGGACTAGTATTACAACAACTTTTTAAAGATTAAAAATTACTAAGTCAAATCAAAAACGCTCAATTTGTGAACAAAAATGGGTGTGCGAATATGTGAACTTTTTCGCAACGTATTGTCTCATCAAAATCAAAGCATGTGACTAAGATTACCACAGTTAGGCTGCTGTTGTTTTAAAAACCTTACATTTGAAACTAAACAAATTCAGACCTTAATATCAGACAATAAAAATCACTTACATATAAAAAAATCGACCATAAAATATCACTCAACAGTTCAAACTTTCAAAATGAATTTGTCAAAAAAATGCATGATGATACATACAGACTAAATTCAAAATACAGTCATACAAAATGTCTATGAACCTTGTACATACAGACCTAGCTATGTATAGATTTGGCAAATAAAATGCGATCAGGCTGATGACGTCATGCAAGACATAACAATACGAAACTTTCGCGAATTGAAACTTTAGCATTGGAATTTAGTTTGGAGAATTCATTCTATATTTCAATAATGATACCTTATTTTTAAATAGGTATTTTTTTAATCATTGACATTAATGACATTTTATTTTATAAATCTTGACATTATTCAATTTAATTTCGTTCTATTTTGTTTACTTTTATAATTTATGAGTTATGTAAACCTACCAATTAAACTAACTGGTAGATCTCCAAAACTCATTCTGTCAACATTGTGTTGTGAATATTGTCAAATTAATAATTTCCACTGGTGACTGTTTTATAATTGAATTGTTCGTCAGTTTAATTTTTTATTTATTTCGAATTATTATTGTTGTTGTTTTTATGATAATTAGGTATGTAATTGACGTTACATGATTATTTACCTAATGGCGTTTCAAAAGTGTATTTTTGTACCTAATTGAAATAAATATGATTGAATTGAATTTAATTGAATTGAGAAGATTGATGATTTGATAAATCAAATAATATATAAGAAATATACCTACGCTTAAAATCTACGCTACAGAAAGTGAAAATTCCATTTTAGTGCTAATTTATAGTTTCGAAACTTTTATTTTTCCGGGATAAATAGAAGCTTATGTCAATCTTCGATCTTTGAATCAGCATGATGAAAAAAAAATTAATTAGTCCGTCAAATAGACTATTAAAAAATATTAGACACGTATTTTTTTCTTTTATCAATTAAACGAAAAATGATGAAGTTATAGCCTGTTAAAGGTCAGCGTGACGTCACAAGTGCTATTCAAATGTATAGAATTCAGTGAGAGAGATGACGTTACGACTCCTACTCCTAAACTATGACAAGGTTTATCTTTATCATTTTGTTGTTAGATTGACAAAAGAAAAAATACGTGTTCAAGATTTTTTTTAAATCTACCTCACGGACTAATTATAAAAATGAATTGTTAACTAATAATCATGTCTATTATATCCATGTCAAAAATAAAATCTATCCGTTGCTCTGTTGCTGCGTGAAAGAGTAAAAAACCAACAAACACACTTTCGAATTTATAACATTAGTACTAATACTCACGCGAGTTTCAATGAAGGTAGGTACATTAATTCTTCCAAAAATTCCAATGCTAAAGCGCCAAGCGCGACAACTTAACAAAACAAAAGTGAAATGAATGCACTGGTTCCTTACCGGAGCTGTACTGCGTGTACTGCTGGTACTGCGGGTGGAAGTTGTGGAAAGCGTCCGTCATTATGTCCTTCGGGTTCATGGTCTCCTGGAATGTACGGGAAGGGACATGTTAGTTTTATGCTCTTTGAGTCAATAGGTCAGTTGTCAAATCAATTTTAAAGGTAGTTTAGATATGTAGTTATATGGAGCTAAACGGATTTGTTAATTTTGACTTCGTAATATTTGTCCAATCACAGTGGCAGCAATGATTAAAAGCGTTGTGATTGTTTGTTGGTTTAACCCGGTTGCACACCGGCATCGCCATCATCATGGTGTGATGCACGTTTGATTCGATTACTAATATTCGTAATGTTAGCCGCACACTCGGTTCTCCGAATCGAGTGGTAGCAGTACAACACTAACGCGCGACGGACGCGCCGCACAACACTAGCGACGCGACGAATAGACAGGCAACGCGTAATGGCGCGCGATCGTATCTTTTATTAAAACTATTTGAATACAAGTAAAGACGGTGCTAATGAATAGTTTTATACTACGCCCTCGATCACCCACTAAATAAATTTGGGGAAGCAGGCGCATCCTCTTACAGTAAAGACTGGCCAGTTACATTCCACCATCACCACAAGCGATCTTCGATTTCAGCCTTGCGCTTGTTGGCTTACTGACCTCTGCTAGAAACAATTCCAATTCCATTTGTCACTGGCCGCTCGAATGCATACAATTACGAGTACGTAGTGTACTCGTAATATACTACACACCTTATTGAATGCAGATGAAACAAAACTGATGAATGAACTGAGAGACTTGATACAGTAGTCAGTGCCAGCTGCCGTAAGGTGCTAAAGATAGACTGCATAGTGAGCGAGCGGTGCGGGTTGCGGCGCGCCGTGTAAACCGAGGCAGGGAAGGCGTATCGGAGCGTAATGGCGGCTGCCAACATCTTGATACTGATTAGAACCTTCTAATATCCTGTAGAGACCATATTAAGTAAGGGTGGAACTGGAGTGTATTTACCTAAAGGCTGCTGGAGATGGACTGCATAGTGAGCGAGCGGTGCGGGTTGCGGCGCGCCGTGTAAACCGAGGCAGGGAAGGCGTATCGGAGCGTAATGGCGGCTGCCAACTTCTTGATACTGCTTAGAACCTTCTAATATCCTGTAGAGACCATATTAAGTAAGGGTGGAACTGGAGTGTATTTACCTTAAGGCTGCTGGAGATGGACTGCATAGTGAGCGAGCGGTGCGGGTTGCGGCGCGCCGTGTAAACCGAGGCAGGGAAGGCGTATCGGAGCGTAATGGCGGCTGCCAACATCTTGATACTGATTAGAACCTTCTAATATCCTGTAGAGACCATATTAAGTAAGGGTGGAACTGGAGTGTATTTACCTTAAGGCTGCTGGAGATGGACTGCATAGTGAGCGAGCGGTGCGGGTCGCGGCGCTGTGTATACCGAGGCAGGGAAGGCGTATCGGAGCGCAATGGCGGCTGCCAACTTCTTGATACTGCTTAGAACCTTCTAATATCCTGTAGAGACCATATTAAGTAAGGGTGGAACTGGAGTGTATTTACCTTAAGGCTGCTGGAGATGGACTGCATAGTGAGCGAGCGGTGCGGGTCGCGGCGCGCCGTGTAAACCGAGGCAGGGAAGGCGTATCGGAGGGCAATGGCCGCCGCCAGCATCTCGATACAGATGAGGAAGTTCTGGTAGCCCGCGGAGACGGTACCGGCCGTGGTGGGCACGCCGTTGGCGTCCACCAGAGGAGAGATCACTTCGGCTTTCTCGAGAATGGCCAGTGCCACGCCTGCGACACAGATGTAGAAAGTTTTGAACGCCAGATGACAAGAAACATGATAAAATGTAAGTGAATCATTTACTAAGACGAAAGAAGGTTCATACAAAAAGTTCATTGCCTCTAGACACAATTTATAAAACAGCCAATTTTTCTCATAATGGTAAAATAAATTAATAGTTTAAAAAATACGCTTTTCGTAGCCTTTCTCACAAGTGCCAACACGACTATGATACGATATTCCATCATGAAATGCCAGTGCCTATCTTTCGGCTTCATCATCAGACCTTGAAACCTAATCGTGGTCAAAGTTTATTACAAGACTTCTCTAAGAAATCCAAAACAGCTATGATACGATTTTCCCTTAGATAAATTATTGTCAAGATGGAGTGTAGCGCTGCAACGGTAATAAGAATAGGTGGCCAGGCTAGGCACGCATGTAGGAGTGTTCACGCACACAGATGAATTGCCTTACACTGTAATTACAAGCGCGCCGAGTCCCATGTTTGTGTGCGTAATGTTGCTAGCTTTTAAATAATTTCCACAAAGTTGAAAAATATGCTGTGATGTGAAATAATTTGAATAACCGGCCAAGTGCGAGACAGACTCGCGCATGAAGGGTTCCGTAAACTTCCGTACCATCAAAGCGCTTTATCCGCGCTTTGATTGGTTATAAGTAGATTTATACTGGTTATAGGGTTATAATATAATGTTAAAAATAAAACATATTTTGTTACAATTTATTTAAATACATTTTTTTTACAAATCATTTATTTTCATGTAACAGGTACATACGAGTATTTATACAAAACTGACGACACAAACATTATGAAACCACGGTATTTAGGTTTTCGTATAGCTATGCATTTGTTATAAGGACAATTAAATTTACATTTACTTATTGCGATTACTAACTGCAAAGATTCTATTTTGTCTATTAAGATTTAGCTACATCGGTATCTGTATCCATACAAAAGAGAAACTAGTACTTAGCAAAGGTCATTAAAGTTTACCAAATTAATATTTGGTGAACTTTAATGACCTTCTCTTTGTATTTGTTTTTTAAATAAATTGCGTTTCGATTTAACATGGTGGCTTATGTTATTTTTTTTAGTTTCATGGTAATAGCGCACCAAGCGTGCACCAATCAAACTTCAACCCATCACAGAAGACCGCATCAAAATAGGACTAGTAATTTTGGAAATTTAGAATAAAAAAAGTAAAATTGGTTCGCCTAAACTGTATCTTTAATTTGTTGGATTATTGTTATTTTTCTCAAAAAATTCTGATCCAAATGAAAAAAATATATTATTATATGGGACCAACCTTGAAACACTAGTAAAAAAAATTTAATCGGTTCATCAATAGCGGAGTATTCGCGAAAAACACGCATAAAAAATATTTCAGAAGAACTGATAACCTCCTTGTTTTGAAGTCGGTTAATAATTAAAAAGAAACGTATTCTGCGAGTATACGCCACCACCTTAGGCACAGGGACACATTGGTTCAGGGCATACATACACAACTACATACAATGTAGTGTACTAAAAAAAATACAAATATACGGATTTCTCACGGAACCCTAAAAATATAAAGAAAAAATATAAATATTTCACCTCCTAATCTTCTTATAAAAAATGGTACAAAATATGTGAACAAAATTTGGGTAATATTCAATTTGAAAGCTGGCAACTAATGACACAGATATCACAGTAGTATGTATAGCGATAGTTCTATCACTGATTTTCTCTAATTATACAAGATAATAGTTGTTTGAAATGTACTTACCTGTGATAAGAAATCGTTTTAGGTGTTTTCAAACGTCTCTTGTAGTTGCGGCACAGATTGATAACACAGTACGTCATATTTTCGCCGCGAAACAGAGAATAATACTAGGTGTTATCCGCGCGGTGTCTGTGGCGTCACTAATGGGCGCGGGCGGGGTTAGAGTGTAACAGTTATACTCTATTTTTTTGGGCGCTTTTGGTGCGTTACTAGATATCTAGACAATAAATAATCAAAGGATTTTCCATCATGAAGTTCCAGTCAGATCAGTTCGACAGTACTGTCATCAGAACTACATATACAGCTGCCAGTTTTCATTACGCTACGACCCTTGAAAGATGGTTAAATTAGTTACCTTAGATTCCATTACATAGTTACATACAGGTCGACCTTATAAAAGCGTGTTAAAAAGTCGTTCCCATCGTGAAAGTTAGTCATAATCACGAGCTCAACGATATCTTAGTACTAGGTAGAAAATGTTGTCTGTTTAACCAGTCTTTTAGAAAAGGTCCGTGCGATCGTGATGCGTCTACATTTTTGTGATATAGATGTAACATTGTATACCTCTATGATGGATGATTACTGTGGTAATACCTATTACGCAACGTGAAAAGTTATGTCATGGAGCTCACGTATATAGACAATAGGTATGACGAATAATAAACTTAAGCACAAATCTGTGCTTAAGTTTATTATTTCGTACGGGTATGACTTACCTTGCCAGAACGACAAGAAGATGACAGATTTGACGGTGAAGAACTTAAGCACCGGATCGAAAGGCTTCAGCATCTCCCTCGTGGCTCCTAGGAACAGGAACAATCCGTACAGAGCGAGCGAGACGGAGAAATTGTACACGATCGTGATGTACAGATATCCGCCGTTAGGGCTCCAGTCGCCGTCGTGGTAGTGGCCCGCGGACTGTGGACAAAAGTGCATTGTTAAACGGAGACAAAAATACATCGAAAGACAACTTAGACATAAAGTAATTAGAATTTTTTTCGAGAGATGGTAAATGACTAAAATAGTAAATTATTTATTCAGAGCTGTAACCCTTACATTGATCAAGCATTTGAGCGTAACGAGGGCGCATATATTTCGTGTCTGCAATCACAGTGAGAACGAAGGCATTTAATAAGAGTCAGAAGACATTTAATCTGCAAGAACATAAGAACAGAAGTGGAGAGTAATCTGCTTGCAGAAGCGCAAGCAGCCAATGGTGTAAGTGGCCCCGGAGAGACAGCAAGTGCTGTTGACGCTGAATATATGGAGCTAGAGACACGCAATAATGGTTCTTACCTGCAAGAAAATAATGATAAAAGCGCAAAGCGGCTTGATGAGGCAGAAGCTTAGAAAGCCTATCGTATAAGTAGCCCCGGAAAGGCAGCAAGTGCCGTTGACATAGGATCTACGAAGCTAGACATGCAATAATGGTTCTTACCGGCAAGAATTTAATGATGAAGGAGCAGAACGGCTTGATGAGATAGAATAGTGGCTAGCTTGCAAAAGCGCAAGAAGTCGATGGAATAAATGACTCCGGAGAAACAACAAGTCCCGTTGACGCAGCACTTACGATTACGAAGCTAGAGACACGCAATAATGGTTCTTACCTGCAAGTAAATACCGATGAAGGCGCAGAGCGGCTTGATGAAGCAGAACTGCAGGATGGCTTGCTTGCAGAAGCGCAGGAATCTTATGGAATAGATAGTCCCTAAGAGGCAGCAAGTGCCGTTGACGCAGAACCTAGGAAGCTAGACATTCAATAATGGTTCTTCTGCGAGAAAATAACGATGAAGGCGCAGAGCGGCTTAATGAGACAGAACTGCAGGGTGGCTTGCTTGCAGAAGCGCAGGAATCGTATGGAATAGATAGTCCCTAAGAGGCAGCAAGTTCCGTCAACGCAGGACCTACGACTAGCTTTGTAGATCTGCAATATATGCAATAATGGTTCTTACCTGCAAGAAAATAATGATGAAGGCGCAGAGCGGCTTGATGAGACAGAACTGCAGGGTGGCTTGCTTGCAGAAGCGCAGGAATCCTATGGTATAGGTAGCTCCAGAGAGGCAGCAAGTGCCGTTGACACAGGAGGCGCGTACGGGCCGACCGCGCAGCTCCGACATTATGTTGCCTTCTCCGCCAAGGTACTCGTAACATAGCGACAGGAAACTGTAGATCACGAATGCTGAAACAGATATTATATTTGTTACAATTTTATGCTATTGTGAATTTGCACAGGCCAGGTGGCTAGCCCTGCTTTCTAAGCCGTCTAAAGGCTTCTGACGTGGCTAAAACAATAGAAATACAGTTTAATATGTTGTGCGAGCCAAGAAAGCGTTCAATTGGAAATATTTACCGGCGATAACGCATTCGATGACCGTACTGAATATGGCTTCATTTCGGATACCACTAATAACCCCTATTAGTAAAGCTATACTATGAGCGCTACGATAAGATTTTCTGGATTTGGGACACTCATTTATTGGTTTAATGAATCTGATAGGGCCATGGCGGTTGGTTAATGTCATAAAAACTCCCCGACCTGAACTCGTGACCTCAGGAAACAATAATACCTATCTTATGCAAGACCGGAACCCATCAGCAGGCGCTACTTTTTTGCATAAACGTACGCGGGTCGCACATGGATAACATACGAGCTTATTATCATAAGTGAAGGCCCGCTTGAACGCTAATTACAAATACCGCGCATGCATTCGTAAATGCAACTATGTTGTACGCTCTTATCTATTACATTGACTTTATAACCAACTTTAATTTGAAGTCATGTTTTGAATCCCACATCCTATCGCGTTTAGAGCATAATTGAATTGCTTTTTTTTTCCATTCGGTTACTCAACCGAAGAAAAAGCGCGGCAAAAGTCAACCCGTCCAATAATTCATGCTTGCGCTGATCTTAGGTTTCCAAAGGAAATGCGCTGTATCCACTATGATCTTGAAGCTTGAACTAATTCAAGCACAGACCTAAGTCTGTTCACATTGTAGATAGACGTTCATTGCTACGTTTACGAATGAAAATTCATCATCTATCCATCCATCAGCATAGGACGTCCACTGCTAGACATAGGCTTTACCTATCTTCAATAAGACCGGTTGGAAGCGGAATGAAAATTAGGAGAAACATTTTATTGTCATCAAATTCGATTCAAAGTGTAATTCGGTCCGGTCTTATTGGAGATCGATAGGGGAGGCCTATGTCCAGCAGTGGACGTCCTAAATGTTTCAAGACTTTATTAAATATTTTACATTGGACAATCGGACCTACGACAAAAACGCGTTTTCTGCTCTCCAAAAGATATTGGCAAGCCAAATGCAAGGAATTAATTAAAACAGAGATATAATCCATATTTAATAAAACCAAAGCCTCCATTTAACCAGAAGCCAATAGAGATAAAAGACAAAAGAATTGCCACATAGTCATTCCACGTAACTTAATGTCATTTCACACAGTATACCAGACAAAATGGGCAATGAACTTTATTGTGTTCGCACAGGCCTGTTTCATAAAACGAAGCCATTGGCAACGGGGCATTCTTTTTTATTTTGTACCTTTACAGGGTTACCAGATGGAAAATTGAAAAGTCAGGAAAAAAGCCCGGTTTTCACTGAAAAACCCCGAAATTTATCTCCAGTAGAACCTTGGCAACTAGCTGGGTGAAATGAAATTAATTTTATTTGACATCGCACTAAATACGTGATACAAAATAAGTCACAAGAATAAGTAAAAAAAAACAAGAAATATCGAAAGTGACTAATTTTAGCATCAATGCTTAGTATTAGTAATCCGGAAACCCAGCGCTGGTTTTCAAATGAGCCTATTTAAATTGTTTATGAGTCAGTGTTGGCGCAGCGACCCGAAATGTGTTTAACCACTAAAATCTTTCTCTTTTACAGACAGAAGACCTGCTCGAATTCGGAGGGGAAGTCTATTCGAGGGTGATTAATACAAATAGCCCGGGAGGTGAATGCAAAATAACGGAAGCATTATACCGAGCGACCGAGCTACATTGTACTTTACCCAATAGAGACTGGTAACTATAACCAACCAACGTAATATACATACAACTTGTACTGTACCAGCCTTTTTATTAATAGTCCACTGCAGGACGTAGCCCTACCCAAGGAGGGTGATTGGGCCATATCCACCAGGCTGGCCCAGTGGGAGTTGTGGTTTCACAGACGCCATCGATTTTCTTCTACGGACGCAGCAGGTTGCCTCACTATGTTTTCCTTCACCGAAAAGCCAGTGGTGTGAAATTCCGTACATAAATTCCGAAGAACTCATACAACTTAATATTATACAAATATAATTTAAAAAATCCTGAGAAATTTGATTCGAGTCCAGGCAGAATTCTTAAAAGACGCGGACCCTAAAATCCTGACAACTCAGGAAAATTCCGGGGAAATGGTAATCCTACCCGCATAAACCCCTATTGCTCACCTCTGCACTTGATTGCCAGCTTTGAATTTGAACAATACATTTATCAGTATATTTGGCACATGACGTTATGCCGGTTACGCCGCGTTCGATAAGGTTTTCCCTGTTCGAGTGTGGATGTATTGTTGGGATTCAGGTGTTAGTTATATCTGTTATTTTAAAACAGGTTACATGTATGTTTTAAGTTAGAATGGAAAGCTGAATAAGTATTATGAAAAAGATAGTTGTATTTTTTAATTCAGTTTGCATTTCAAAGTCTGATTTTTGGTTGTGTACGAGATACAGAGGGCAATTATAGAAACTGATATCGCACAATCTCTTCGCATCCAAGCGTGACATAAATATTATGCGTATAACATGCGAACACTGACACATCTGTGAGAATTTTTAATTACTCTACACCAGCGGTTCTCAAACTTTTTTGGTGACGGAACCCTTTTGAAAAGCAAAATGTTCGACGGAGACCTAAAATAAACAAAAATAAAAATGTTTGTACTCGTTTCTTCTGTAAAATGTCTCAAAAGAAGCCCCCATTAAGTGCAGCCCAGTAATACTTATTGGCCAAATTCTTCAAATGTCATCTTGAAACCTATCTGAGTCGCTGAAATTTATTTTTGTTTTTATTTTTTCTCATTAATTCATTATTCTCGTGGAACCCTTACAGAGGATTTGTGGAACCCTAGGGTTCCGCGGAACACACTTTGAGAATGGCTGCTCTACACTATTGCTACGGTACGATATCTTCTTCAATTTAAAAGATTAGTTTGACCATAGAAATATAAGTTAATTATAATTTTGTAAGCAGATGACCTTACAACAAGATTATTTTTTGCAAAATTTAGCATGACCGACCCGTGTACAGAATTCGCGAATATTTCGCACGGATCGATGTAGCATTTTTCACATTATTGTTGATTTATTAAAAATGGCTCAGCCGATTTCGATAAAATTTAAATGAGACCAATTTCGAAGTATACTCTTTCCAATAAAAAATAATTATTTTAATCGGACTACTACCAGTACTACTACGTAGTATTATTATATCTTCTTTGCTACTACGAAAAAAGTTATGCGTGGTTATACATAAAAAAAAATATATATATATACGCGTCGTATTGTATACCTCCTTCTGTGGTTCGTCGGTCAAAAACCACAGAAACATTGAATTCTAACTGCTTCTAGTCGGTCAAATCGATACGGAAAGTTATGTCCAACAGTAGATATCAATAAGAATACGGTTATTATCAAGCCGTGTAAAAAGATGTTACAAAGGAAATTGTTTCAACAGCTGGCCATCTCGAGCGCACAATGTTGAGACGTAATAGCTCCATACTATTATGGTATTTGGGTAGACACTTAGCTCTACAAGTATTGAGTAACCCTGACAATGGCAATAGGCCAAGGTCATGAATAGAATATAATGTATTGTTTAGACCTTGGAAAGTCTGCAAAACTACACCTTGGTGGTTAATTGTATAATGTACGAGTACGACAGCGAGTGCAAATCGATAAACAGAATAAGTACGATTTAAAGCCAAGATAATACCATCTGACGGACGTTTTTACATTTTGTGAAGAAATTAAATTACCGACTGAGAAGTTCTGATATCTGATTTGATATTTTTATCGTGTCTTATAATATAAAGAAACGATTCTATTGTAAAAAAATCTCGATAATTTTATTAAAAGTTTCTCGAGGCTCTTAGGTTTAAAATTCCCTTGCATTTATTCCACTGCATCGGTGGCTCAGTAGTTAGTGACCCTGACTTCTGAATCAAAGAGCGTGGGTTCGATCCTCACCCAGATCAAGCATTTATGTGATGAACATAGGTGTATCTGGTAGCGGAGTATGCTCTGTGTCTGGGTGTTATTCAGGTACCTACTATATATATATATATATATATATATATATATATATAATATATATATATATAATATATATATATATAATATATATATATATAATATATATATATATATATATATATATATATATATATGTGTAGTTTATCAGTCCCTGGCAACCATATCACAAGCTTTGGTTAGTTTGGGGTCAGAGACCGTGTGTAAGATGTCCCCTTACATTTATTTACTATGTTATTTTATTCTTATCTTTACAGTTAAGAAAATTTGAAACGTATGGTAATGATTTCAGCACATTTTATTATTTCGGATAACAGAGCCTACATCTTTAATACGAATGAGCCACTTGGACAGCCTTAAAATTAAACTATAAAGAATAAGTTTCCGCTATGTATATTCCAAACTACATCATAATTCATTTTTAAAGGACACAAAATAGTCACCAGCGTGGCCTTAGCGATATAATAATGTATTCAGACGAGTTATAAATAAAGAATATGCGGTGGGAACGATCGGTCACTTGTATTGCAACATTTGTGAAGGTTAACACCAAATAGGTACAACTTCGCTGATACGGTCGAGAATGCTCGAAAGGCGGATTTGACACGTTTGTTGTTTTTTTTTCTAAGTAACATTTGCTCGTAATATAGAAGTCCTTACTAATATACCCCAAAAGTGTGTTTTTAAGTTTGTTACTCTGACGCAGCAACAGAGAAACGGAACGATTTGATTTTTGGCACTTAGCTAAAAGGTCGAAAGTATCTCATCATCAAAGCCCATGTCACTTATGGGGTACTTTTATGCCGGAAAAATAAAAGGTTTCGGTGGAGTAGCACAGAAATTAAAATATCACGCGGGCGGCAAACCGCGGACTTTAACTACCTATATTTATTTATTAAACTAGCGTTTTAATGAGATTTTTATGATGTAATCGACACTGGGCCTATACGCAAAAAGTCCTACAGTGGTATAAGGACCTAAGTGGCAATGCCTTGTTCTGGAGATATCAGGAATTAAACAAAAAATACATCAAAATCGACCGATACGATCCAATCGTTTCGAGGCTACGAGTATGAGAATTAGCCGCGTACCCACCTAGCGCACAGGCTCGCGCGGCAGCCTCGGTGTCCAGATCGCGAGCGATGGCTCCCGAGGCAGCCTCAGTAGTTTTGTTCAATTTACACGAGGCCGCCTCGCGAGGCAGGCTGAGCCATCATAAGTCCGCGAGTATTCGAAATGGACAGTCGTGTATTTTCAGCTGCAGCTATTTTCCTAGCAGCTTATTGTTTAAAAAAACGAAAACAGTCACGTATTAAGAAAAAACCTAGACGCTTCTGGATTAGAAAAAATTATGAGCGTCTGCCCATGATATCAATATTATAGATAGAGACAAACACGGTAATAGACAAAACTTGAAGTAGCTTCGCGCGCGAGCCAGAACATAACCGTTCCCACCTAACACACAGCGCTCACTGAGGCACCTTTGAGCGCGTCAAGTTTACCGACAACAGATGGCTCGGGGCCGAGCCGTGCTCAGCCGAGCAAACGCGCGCCCGAGGCAGCCCGAGGCACGTCCACACCAGCCGAGGCATTTGGCTCGCGAGGCTGCCGCGCGAGCCTGTGCGCTAGGTGGGTACGCGGCTAAAGACACGCGTTAAGCTACTTATAAACACTTCTTATTGCCCCGGGGTTCAAAAAATAAAGTACATAGACAGGGTTACAGGCTAAGTCGACCTATTCACGTTAAGCGTGTGTAGTTTATCACGTTTCTGATTTGATTATGAAACACCATATCCTAAATCTCACAGTTTTCGAGATTTTTGAATTCAAATGCTTTGTATAAATGGTTAATTTTACGGACAATATTGGGTAGTGAGGTAATAAAACATTATTTTACATGTAAAAATTAAATAAAAATAATAATACGATTTACACGTTTCAAAATATCTGAGCTGATAGCCGAAAATTGGGAATTTTATAAATACCAATTTCAATCATGTTTTTTTTTTTAAATTTAGGGTAGTGTATTTCACAGTAAAATTAGTCAGGAACAAAGTAAACTACACACCCTTAACAGAAATAGGTCGACTTACCCTGTAACCCTGTATATGGTCATTGGTCCTTGAAAATTTTCGAAATAATCATTTGTCTCAGAGTGCTCACACACGCTACTTGACCGCACGCCGTAAATGTTAGTAAAAATGACGATCCCGTTACGTAGCACATGTCAAGCTAATAAAAGCATGTTTAAAACCGTAGTTATGCATGTAACTACAAGCCTTGACAAGATCAACCACAGTCCACAATGCTACGCTATTATTTGTTACTAGCTGACCCGGCGAACTTCGTTTCACGCAATATCTTTATAAATTAAAGCTTATGTGTTATTCTAAATGTTCATTACTATTGCAAAATTCCATCTCAATCCGTTCCGAAATTTTTACGTGAAAGAGGAACAAACATCCATACATACAAACTTTCGCGTTTATAATTTTAGTAGGATAAAGCTAAAGCTTTTTTTTCTGTAAAATATCAAAGTCAAAGTCTCGTCAAAAATGTAATAAATAACGATCACGCGCATCACATATTTTATCTTTATGAGAGCGAGTAAATATTTCCTCTGACGATAGCAATGCATTTTCTAGATTTTTTGTGACAACTGTTCTAGTAAACGTGATGTTAAGAATAAAGATTTGAAACACTTTTTGAATTTTATAATCATTTTCATAAATTTTATTAATTCAGTTCACGGCATGACCTTTGCTAAAAACAACAAACCTCGCTGTAAGTTATAAAGGTATAAGTAAAACATCTTTTTTAATCTAACGAGCGGTTTCAATATTCGATCTAAATTCATTTTTACAGATCCCTGGTCGGAATTCTAAATAATTTGTTGTTAAAATAAGTTTTAATAGAGTTTTAGACCTTTGAACTTTGGAGAAAATTAGTCATACATTACCATTTCAATATTGAATTCAAACTTTTCACTAGGATGATAAGTTTTTCATAGGCCGCTGGCAAGTCACACAATCTTGTGGATGCCTGGACCACAATTTCTGATAAAAACGACTTTTCATTTTCTATACTATACTAGCCCTCTTGTACTTAAGTTTTCAATACCCTCCTACTTTAATTGGTCTATGTAGACATAGGTATATTTGATGTGGAACTGAGACGTGTCAAGTTAAAAACATAATATCTACCGTGCCTCCAGATAAGTACAAACAGGGATTACAAGTATAAACACACGAAGGCCTATGTCCACCAGTAAGTTATCAAGGGCTGAGGTTGATGACAATGATGAAA
Organism: Hypomecis punctinalis; assembly: GCA_949316475.1. Lineage (NCBI taxonomy): Eukaryota > Metazoa > Arthropoda > Insecta > Lepidoptera > Geometridae > Hypomecis > Hypomecis punctinalis. Next base: position 15,533,756 of record OX438810.1, read on the forward strand.
TGGTACTTGGAAATAATAAACACGTTTTGATGAAACAAACCAAACTGCCAACACCGTTAAGTAAGAAGTTTGGCTCTACATGACATCTGGCATGCTTCCAGATAAGTACTAAATAGAGGCACAAAGAGAGAAAAGCCTATGTCTAGCAGTGAGTTATCAAGGGCTGATGATGATGAGTAGGTACTAGGAAATAATAAACAACAACATCTTTCACGAAAACGAACCAAACTGCCAATACCGTGCTAGTTTCAAACGGTACGATGGCCAATATTGCTCGACCGCTACACGTAAGGTCAGTCACGTCACGACTGTGCTAGAGCATAATGGGTTTGCGTAAGAAAATGTGCTAAGAATTGGATTATACTCCACGTCATGGATCTGTTGATTCAGCTGGTGGAAAAGACGGAACTCGCTTTGAACCGATATTTTAGTTCCTTTTAAGACATTTGCAATAAGTACAAATACATACCGCCTTATCCCAAAAGATTTAAATACGCTTTAACACTGTTTAAACGTGCAATTTGTACTGTTAAACATGGTCTAACGCGTCCGTAAAACTTTTGTGGTAAGACGGATAGATCTTAACATCTTTATTTGACCCAAAACTATAAAAATGAGTTATAAAATGTGGGCACGTATCGTAGAGTATTAATATTGGGCAAAAGTGCCTTTATTAACTACAACAAGATTATTTTTTGCAAAAATTAGCATGACCGACTTCACCCGTGTACAGAATTCGCAAATATTTCGCACGGATCGATGTAGAATTTTCACATTATTGTTGATTTATCAAAAATGGCTCAGCCGATTTCGATTACATTTAAATGGGACCAATTTCGAAGTATACCCTTTCCAATAAAAAAAGAATTATTGAAATCGGACCACTATAAAAAAGGTTATGCGTGGTTATAAATAAAAAAATATACGCGTCGAATTGTATACCTCCTCCGGTGATTCGTCAGTCAACAAAATACACTACTACTTTATATGCTAAAACTACCTACACTACTACTACTACATAAAAAACAACGTAAGCGAGTCTGTATTGTATGTAATGTAGCTCTAATAGTAGGTAAAATCCAAGCTATAAGCAGGTACCTACGTATCGTAGATAAGTGTATTGTATGTACTGTAGCTCAAATAGTACGTCTCGGGAAATACCACACAGTTTTAAACCATTGCAGTAGATAGTGATTTTTAGACGTCATAGGATTTTATAAAATACTTTTTCACCACAACTTTTCGAAAAGGACTACTTGGTTCGCCTTTAAGTGCGTCCAAAGTTGGCGTTTTCTATAAGGAACTTTATAAGTGCGCCGGAATTATCTTTGCCGCGCACTTTTTGAATTTGGAACAAATAAGTGCGACGGAATGGTCTTTGCCGCGCACTTTTTGAATTTGGAAGTATTTGTAATGTTAGTGTTCAGCGCCAAGAAAATGAACGAAAAGAATGTAAATATAAGTATTAATTTGTTTTATTATTAGATACCATTTAATTCCAATGTTGTTACTCTACGTTGTATTAAATAATAATATTTCAATAAAATATGAGGCGCCTTTTATTTTCTCATAGAGTGTGATGAAAAGTAGAGTGTACCACTCGGGCGCAAAATATATTTTTGGCTCGGGCGACGTACTTTGAATCCCTCGCTACGTTCAGGATTCTACTAAAGAATTCCTCACTTCGCTCTGGATTCAAAAAAACGTCCTCGCCGTAAAAATATTATTTTGCTCCCATATGATACAATCTACAATTCTGGTGCTCTGCAGGTCAGGTATAAATATGACGTAGGCATTTCCTTTGACAGTTGCTCAACAGAAGCGTTTTTTAATGTTAACAAACTAAAAAGCAATGTATTCACTATTCAGGTACATTGCTAACCGAGGTCTATTTAAGATTAATAAAATAAGTATTCATCGACGTTGCAGACAAAAGTAGCGAAAATCTCGGACATTATACTGACTCGAAAAAGTTAAGCAAAATAAACTCCAAGCACCTAAATCTTTGCCCAGTTTTATATCGTAACATCGTTATTTTAAATCTCGAGGCCACAAGAAAACAGTAAGGTTTAAAGGGAAAGATAGAGATTACGAAAAATATCAATTCGGTGCCCATATTAAGAAAGAATTAAGAAAGACCATTACCATTCTTCTTGCACGCAAGTGAGCAGTAAACTCTTACGGTCTTATTTACAACGTTCATTAAACGTGTTATGGCTTAATATTTTACCTTTAACTTTGGCACTAATAGCGCTATACCACTATACCGCCTACTTACCTAGTAACATCGCAATCTAACTCCAAGACACGTGCTTAGTTTAAGGCTTACTGGCTAATAAGAATGATGATACTGAAAACTAAGTTTATTTTAGTTAGCACTATCCGGGCTCATCCCGTGCCCATTCTTTTCTAATATAAAATATCATCTGCACTGACTTTACGGAAACAAAAATTATTTGAATCGATAAATAAATTGGCTTTTGTCACGGTAATTAGATACCATTTCCGTGCTTTTGTCTTTTACTTTTGCAATCACATACCTGTGCGCACTATTATGATTTTTTTAAATTCTTAAATTCGTCTAGCCCGTATAACTATAGCTGAATAAAGGTTCCATTATTTCCTGTGCTGAGAGCATCGAAGACCTCGAAGTCCGCTGGTCAGATGTACCCACTCCATTGAACTACCCTTAACTCCTATGTCTTCACTTATACCGCCTATTATTGAGCTTAGCAGCTTAATAACACGTTCACGATTAATTCTTGTTTTAAATTTTAAAAGAGAAAAGTTATATAATCACCTTCATAGCAATCCCGGACGGTGAAGAAGTAGACATAGTAGGAGTCTCCTTTGAAGAAAAGCAGCGAGATCCAGCTGTAGCAGCCGTATATCGGCACGATGAACAGGATGCGCACTATCCAACGCTGCTCCGAAGGGTTCGTGTACCAGCGCAGGTGCTGGTAAATCTGCAATACGAAACGAATCTTTTGTAAGAATGTGAAAAAAGAACCAAAGTTACCGATATTGTTCAGTGGATTGGCTGGCTACAGTGGCAATGGGCAGAGGACTAAACTGAACAGAACTGACGGTCGATGGACTCGATGGAGCTACTGACTAATCAGAGGTATTGATAGAGAAACGCGGTAGGTCAAGAAATCCTGAAAGTGATGCGTTGATTTTCTACGACACTAAGTTTTTGTTAAACCAACCAATTACACTAATTAGTACTAATTACATCTTGATGGGTGTATCTTAGTTATGTAGATCTAGCAATGTTACAATTCTGGCATCAAAGTATACATACGTTTTGATGATTGTGAAAGTTATTATTCTGAGATATTTATAATTTATTCTGGGAAAAAGAACTCTCATATTAACGGACTAGATCTCTAAATTTCTACTGTTTTTGTACTGAGTCAGTCATATTGAAAATTGCTTAGAGGCGGCTCATGTCCAAAAGTCGATGACCTACACCAAAGCTAACATAACAATGATGGAAACGTATAAAGTTTCAGTATCGGTGATCCCGTGAGTATGTTGATAGACAATGGCACTCATTTCGTGAGCATTTGTCAGCTAAAAATAGTTTCTAGTTCGGTATTGTTGCATTTGAAATCACAATGGTGTTTATCAAAACCTATATTTACGTTATGACGTAGGTTTGAATCGATTCGTAATCATGTATGAAACAGTGAAGGTGGTACAAATTAATATAATATTATGATGCTTCGTTCGCGAGACATTATGAATTTTGTGCTATCCCCCTTTTATGTTTCCGGAATAAAAACATTATCCGACCTTTAAACTATTGAAAAAAAAACAAGTCCATCTCTTCCTCTATTGCTGCTTGAAAGAGTAAGAACTAACCAACAAACATACTTTCGGACTTATGTTATTAGTAAGAAGGATACCTACTGTCATGAAACTAAAAGACGAAGGTATCATATTGTGCACTTCAAAGGCTGACACACCTGTTTACTTTGGATTTGATGACAGCTATATTGCATCATACTATGCGGGAAAAACTGTTACAGAGTACTTTAAAATAATATGCTAACAAACAGTTCAAAAATGTATTACTACATTACTGTACATTCACCGGTTCCCCGCGTAAGTTGTAGATATGTATTCCCGAATACATACACAATAATACTCACTCTATTATCAAGAGTCAGACCCAGAAAATACATTTTAAATTCAAGATTCCAACGCAAAAGGTCATTTCAGCCATTCTGGCCGACGATAATCATCATCATAATTTCGCATTACTCGTTGACCTACTTGGAGGTCGTCAAGAACAAATGTAAAGTCCCACGGTTTCTTTAAATCGAGCATAGAAAGTGAGTAGGTGTTTCAAAGTGGTGTACTTCACTGTGTGTTGGAAATATCGAAGTACGTCAGACAGTTCACCAACTATATAATATACTATAATGTTGACGTCATCGAGTGGACACCTGACATGACGGGAAAGGTAACAATAAGTAATCGACATCCAGCTTGGACACATAACATGTTTTCAATTTACTAGTATGTGTCGGTTATTTACCCAGGGTTTAATAAACCCGTCAATAATAAATAAACCAGGGCAAGAGATTTAAAAAAAAAAGTTTTACTTTTGACCATTTAAACCATCAACTCGCACTGGGCCAGCGTGGTGGATAATCGCCCTTCGTGGGTAGACCTGTTACAGCAGTGGATTATTATTGAGTAGAAGAGTACAGAACATTTAATAGTAAAGTTTAACGAATTAAAGTTCAGATAATGTATTTTCTTTAAAAACATCTAAACTAAATATCGTAACAGCCAAAATACACTCATCAGAACAAAAGATAACATTCGATCAAACTATAGAACAAAACAGTAAAATTATGTTCTGTGGAATTCAATAGGATAATTTAGCGTCAATAGAGATACGATTACGAACTCCCAAGGGTCATAAATTCCGGGAAACTAGGAGTAGTGAGGCTGTAAGCGAAGTAAGATAGCTGTACTATCATCCCGAGATATAAGGCTCCGACAAAACTGTTCATCAAGTGGATCTAATAACACGGCACACTCCGGTCAAACACATAAAGCCTGGTGCAGATCGGTGAAACGCAACATGAAAGTGTAACATGTAATATAAGAATTTGCCGTCCACATTTTCTGCAACGTTTCATGAAAGAACACACTTTGAAACAAATTATCATAATCTGGACATCTTACAAATCCGCACGCTACGACAATTACAGGATGACACTCGGAGTGATAAATAATTGTCGGATTTTCGGACGATCACTGAAATTGCTCAGTGTGTCTGTGTACGGAGCACGAGCATGGATGTGCGTAGTAAATGAGCGGTACGCCTATTCTAGCAGGGAACACGCATTGAAAATCAGAATGTTTCATGTCACGTAACGTTTCACCAGTCTATACCCGGCTTAACCATAGTAGGGGTACGTAGAAAAGTGCTTCACTTCGTCACCTTCACGTCAATCAAGTGTTAGTGGATTGGAAATTGGCGCAGCACTCTCTTCGATAGATGGTTCAATTTTGTCGAGTAAACAAACAATATCCCATTACTGGAATGATATTTCTTTATATTTTTACCAGCAAATAACTTGACCTACACGACTTTTCGGGATAGTCTATTCCTATAGCCTCATTGGCAGAGTGATATCTGCCAACAAGTGCATGTGCATCCCCTAAAATCACGCATTTACACAAGATTTTTTACCGCCAATATCGTAAATACATAATAATACATGGGCGACATGATTTCTAGAATCTGCAAGGGACAACAGTTTTTCTGACAAAGCCAGATGGCAAAGCAGTCAATACGGGTACTATCTTTCAATGGACAAATCTGTCTACAATATCGTTTCGATAGAAAATATTCGATTGAAGATGAACACTGTACTTTTTTAACTTTAGATAACACAAATAAAGATCTTTTCAGTACCTATGGGTCATTTGATTTCGAATCAAATTCGTAGCATAAAAGACCAGGCAAGCCACAAAGGTGTTATTAAGCTGAGCAAGGTCTAAGACTAGACGCCCAAATTAATTTCCTTTTAGACTTTTTATAGAGCGACAGCCTACGTGTTTACTATCATAAATTGCGATAGGCTAATTGGATAGGAAGTAATGTCCGAAGCCATAAAAATGTGTCCACATCAAAATTGCAAAAACTTGCGTGTCGGCTGGAATGGATAAAATTAGCATTAGTAAGTATTATAGTAGCGTTTAGGGAAATTCCTGAGAAATTCAAAAACTGTTTTTTGTGATAAGGCTCTTTTGGAAATACCGCTCGAGGAATCTAATTTTGCCAATTATCTGTCTAGGAATAGTGCACAAATATCAATTACCTAATATGTTCGAACACATTAATTTATCTCAATCAGGATTCTGATTAAGAGGGAATGTTACTAGGGAAATTCAAAGCAAAAACACAAATCTGCAATAGAAAAAGAGATATGATTTCAAGGGTACGTACGTTCTACAACGTCAATGTATTTATAAGTAGTTGTAATTTCTATCAGAGGTAAACAAAGATTATTCAATTTAAAACTGAGGTCTTTTCCACGAGGCTATTTGACTAGTTTTTGGAAATAGTTTAAAATTATTCGTTAGTACATAATAAGCAGACTACATTTATATTTCCGAAAGATCTACTGTATTAACAATGAAAATCAAGTGGTCAAGAATAGATATTCAAGATCCCGCCAAAACGACATTCTGTAATGGCGCTGGTCTATGACGTCACATACTTGTAAATAACTTTAGTTAATACTAGTAAATACGCTAGTTCACATCTAAAAATTGACAAAAAATACTTTAAAAGTAACTTACAGATACAAAAATATTACACCGAAATCACAAAACACAAATTACACAAATAACAGTCAATCGAGAAATTCTTGTTTACTAGCACGTGACGTCACCAGAGTTGCCGCCCTTCTTAGAGCGTTCACGTCACAGATAAAATATATAAAAAATATCGTATTTTGTTTCGTGCTATTTGCAAAAATTAGACCTAGTTTAGTTTAAATAAAGTGAAATATGTCTTTTTCAGACTATTATCTGTATGGATTATTACCACAATCAATAGTATATTTTCAATGTCGTCAAATAGCCTATTGTCCCAAAGAGGTTTCAGGGTTGATGTACTTAAATACGAGTATATTTTTATGTGACCTACCGTATATTCCGTGCCACAATACTTAAGTACAGGTTTCTAAGTTTTCATATTTCTTTTAACAAAATTCTTTTTGAATATTTCAGTACTTTCCGGCGAATTAAATTTACTTAACCTAGAGGTCTCGTTTACGTCTATAGGTATTACTCCTTCTCTTATAAATTTATCTTCACTACATAGTATAAAACATAGTCGCTCCCCGCTGTAAGTCCCTATGCTTATATAATTAAAACTACGCAACGGATTTTGATGCGTTTTTAGGGTTCCGTACTAAGGTACGCAAAAAACCTTTGGTTTTTTTTTTTTGGTTGGCTTTGGTTTCCTTTTAAGAAAGGAAAAAACGGAACCTTTATAGGATCTCTTTGTTGTCCGTCTGTCTGTATGTCAAGACTCTTTATCTCGGGAACGTGTAAAGATATCGAGTTGAAATATAAACTGTATACAGTTATCGGACAAAAATCAAAACCTACAGGGTACTGTACTAACTACCCGTTGACATAGAACTATGAAAGAAACATTGTCTCAGAGTACACATATAGGAATAAATCTGAAAACTGTATTTTTTAATTTAAATCACAAAAATATAGGGCCTAGGTTCACAAAATATGGGTTCAAAATTCAAAGTGCTAAAAGAGGTTTTTAATTATTTTAACAATGTGTAATTTTCGATGTATGACGAGAAAAGTGAAAAAAAAAAGTTTTTTGTCGATGATTATAAGTACCTATATAGATTTTAACTTCCCAATTTTGTGAAATTTTCTGGATCTGTACGGAACCCTCGGTGTGCGAGCCTGACGCGCACTTGTCCAATTTTTGTTAAATAGATCGTGTGATTCAATAGGAAAAGTCATAAATATAAAAGGCACTATTATACACTTATTTTATAGAAAATTAGTCCTAGTTTGACCAACATCTCTTGTAATAGCAAGCGACGACGTCGTCGAAGATTAAATTAAGTAGACTTAGTTACTTATTCACTTTGATCTTGAAAAGACCGAGATTACATCTCTCGGGGGAACAAAGAAGCCGGTAGTTTGTTCCAATCTCTAGTCGTACTAGGATGTAAACCAAGGTATTATTCTATGTGCATAGTAATAATGTAGTTATTATTGATTTCAGGTAGAACATGCATAGTTCTATTTTTAAACCGACAGACGTATGCGGTGGATCCAAGTGGAAGGAGCCTGCGTAAATGGTAACGAGACATACCTAGTTAGAGTAGGATACAGCATTGAAAATTTAAGTTAACGAATGTCATAACATAACATGTTATTATGAAAGTCATTTTCTAATATTTCAAAATAGGGCTCCAGGATCGAACGTAATCGTAAAAGAGAAGCTTACATCTAGCAATGGGACAAAGAAAACTACAGATTGTGATAGAGCCAATGTGTTAAGCAGTAGCAGTACTCTACGATTGGTTCATTTGTAACCATTCACTGGCGCACATGTCTATAAACACACGTATTATGCTACTAAGTTAGATAGCGGCTTCGAGTAATGAATGTTTATGCTCTGATACGTCAAGTCAATTTGGTGAAACACAAAGTTAATTTCCATAATTGCTCGGAGACTCGCGGCACCCTTTGAGGCGTATTGCCTTCGTAAGCGGGAAAGTTAGATAACTGCGAATTTTAACTTATCTGTTATGTCTGGATAGATAAATGATATTTAAAAGAGAACTTATAAATTTGTACACAATATTCACCAAGTTAAATGAAGTCGAATTTAGAAAACTAAAATGAATGAATTACGTTATTTAATTCCCTAACGCAGAAGGGAGTTATATGTATACAATAACTTTAACTTGTTTATCGACCGATTGTGGCTTAGTTTTTTTGTTTGGTAAACACTTGAAATACTTTCGAGAAGGTACAGAGTTCTTAGTTACGAGTCAAATCTCGTTTAAAAGAAACATAATGACTAAGAAGGTCAAAGTTTTATGCCAATAATATCTCGGGTTTTGCCTTTAGCTCGGGAAACCCGAAATACATTATAATAAACCGTTCACCGATATGGATTTTAACTATCGACAAAAACGTGACAACCTACTTTCTAATAATGAGTCTTAAGTTTCTTGCATAACACCTATAGACATAAATACGGGTGACACCGAACCAAGCTGCTTTAAAAATGATAATTGGTAACATATGAATCCTCCTCATACTAACAGTCAGAAAGTGAAACGCTTTACTGTACTGTACTGTACCAGCCTTTTTATTAGTCCACTGCAGGACGTAGGCCTACCCACGAAGGGTGATTAATCCACCACGCTAGCCCAGTGCGGGTTGGTGGATTCACATACGCCATCGAATTTCTTCTACGGTGTGAAATTCCGTACATAAATTCCAAGGAAATCATTGGTACGGGACTGACGGTACTGGGTTCGAACCCACGACCTCACGATTGTAAGGTGGCTGTCATTACCACTAGACCACCACGGCTAATATAGACCACCACGGCTAATATAGACCACCACGGCTAATATAGACCACCACGGCTAATATAGACCACCACGGCTAATATAGACCACCACGGCTAATATAGACCACCACGGCTAATATAGACCACCACGGCTAATATAGACCACCACGGCTAATATAGACCACCACGGCTAATATAGACCACCACGGCTAATATAGACCACCACGGCTAATATAGACCACCACGGCTAATATAGACCACCACGGCTAATATAGACCACCACGGCTAATATCATCAGTCAGAAAGTGGAACGCTTTGCCTAAGTCTGTCATTCTGCTAAAGTACAACATTGGTCTTCAAATCTCGAGTAAATAGGCATCTTCTAGGTAAGCCTGCTATACCCTAGACTGCATACAGTATGTAGTGAAACGCAAACATACATGAAATAAAAAAAAACCTACAAGGCCCCCAATAACTTTATCAATTGTATCTATTTCATAACAAATAAATCAAATTAAATTATACTACCAATAGAGAACTCCCCAAGTGATTTAATAAGAAACAGAAGAATCTGCCTACAAACGGCTAAGATACGTATAAAACCAGTCAAATTCAGAATCTCTTTCTGAAGACGAAATAAAAACTGGCTCAGAAATTATATAGGTACACGATCATTACTTTACATCAAAACCGTTAGTAATGTTGAGGTTAGAAGAAACCATCCGATCTCTCATCCGCTGGAGGTTAAAGACCGTTACGTGGATTGCGATAGTGAAACAATTGGCTCAATGAAGGAAAACCACGGCCAATAAATAAACAACTACAGAGGTCCATATTGAGGAGATAGCAGAGAAAGATTACTTGGTAACAATAATGTACTACGATATACAGGGTTATCTGCTTGCCCTGTAAGTAATAAGCCGAAAGTAGTAATTAAAGACCATCTTTATGAACAACAATTACTATGTTGGACCCAGAGTTCGAGAAAAAGAAAATCAGCTAATTCATACATTTTTTCGACTTACGGATTAGCCCCATAATTAAAGTTGTTCATAAGGATGGTAATAATCACCCACATTCAGGTCAGTACAGGGGCTACAGGGCAAGCAGATAATTCTGTAGTACCAATTTGTGATTGTAATTATGAATATTTTCACTTGTTTTTTCTGCGCCAAGAAATATATTGTACTCGAAACGCTCAAAAGACATGATGTGTATGAACACTGAACATCTCTTTGCTAAACATAATTACTTTAATCCGTGAAAGAAACGATAGAAACTACCTGTGTTGTAGAGAAACTAACCTTTTTGTTAGCTTCTCTACATTCAAACTTTTTTAACGATATTACTGCCAATTAACAATTATTCTATGTACGAAAATTTTAAATTGCTTTTGACAGGATCAGCGATCCTTGTTTTAAAATTCAGGTCAGTCTTGGGAGAGAAGTCATCAAGTAGACACGAAAGATGGTGGATGTCTTGTGGTATTTTTATGAAAGTATATGTGGTGTTAGTTCATGTTAACGTGTGATCTTTGAACGTGGTGACGGGTCCTGCAGAGAAGACAGCATGAGCGTCTGGTAATTTTTCTTCGCGAGGCTTCGGTCTCTTTGGCCTTGTTACAGGAGGACCTCATCTTTTGGGGCCACTGACCTTGCCTCTTACCTTGGAGTACCGAGCTAGCGCTACAGGCGCCTCCACCTCAAGCGCCAGAACAACACCACGGGCGTCTTCACGCTAGTGCCCAGCTAGCGCACAAGCGCCTCCACCTCAAGCGCCACAACACCACGGGCGTATACACGCTAACGCACAGCTGGCGCTACAGGCGCTTCCATCTCCAGCGCCCTGCTGGCGCTACGTCTATCGGCGGGTCCAGCTTGTCTACGCTCCAACCTCGGCCAGCCTCCAGTGTGTTTCCTTTGTGTGCTACCCCTCCCCTGTTAGGCTAACATTCCACGGACTCTTTTCAAAATTCTCTCTCTATTCGCTTCAAGAAAAACATATAGACTATAAGTGCAGTGTTATTTATATGGTGAAATGATTAAATGTGTAAACAGTATGGTTAGTTTTCTATATTAACCTCCTTTCTTCGAACCGTTAGGAATCCTAACCACTAGGCAGGACTCTTGGGGTAGGTTCTCTGAAATCTCTTAACTTGTGGTGCTGCAAACGGCTCCCCCGTTTGTAACATTACAGTTTCTCTGATACTCTTAACCTGTGATGCAGCAACCGGCTCCCCCTCTTGCCGCATTACAGGTTTCTCTCTCTAATCCTATCTTAACTTCTGGTGCTGCAAACGGCTCCCCCGTTTGTAACATTACTGTTTATCCTGATACTCTTTACCTGTAGTGCTGCAACCGGCTTCCCCGCTTGCAACATTACAGGTTCTCTCTAATTCTCTCTTTAACTTGTGGTGCTGCAAACGGCTCCCCCGTTTGCAACACTACAGTTTGGCGCCCAACCTTTTAACTTATCCACCCCTGACTCCTTATATTTTCTTATTTTACTGTTACTTGTTTTCTTTTTTTTCTAAATTCTCAACCGATACTTCCACAAGTATCCACCCATCGCTTACACCTTAGGTATTTTTGGATTCTCTTTTGGTTATCATACTCCAATTCTCCATACATTACTCTATACTTGACTTTACAGTACACAGGTTACATAAATACTGCACCCCTACATACAGTCACTTACTACCTGGTTACCTCTGTAACCTACACCCATTCTTCGCTTGGCGGTGTTAAAACCTAACGGTCACCTTCAAGTTGGGGTTTGGGAGACTAAACGGCGAGCTGGAGGAGAGTATCCTCTCAGTGTACGTCACATACAGTTTGTAAGCTACCTAACTTACAGCTGAACACTCATTATACTTTCGTAGTACATAGTAGTACATACTTCGCGTTCCTAGGAAATCAAGCTTCTTCGGCTTTTTCGGCCTTATTACTCTCCAAATTGATACTCCCTTCTGATGACTAAAACCTTTTTTAATGGTTTACTCCATCTTTTTACTTTTTATTTACAATCGTTTGATACCTACTTGACATTGTCACTTTTTGATATTTCTCTTTATTATTTTTACTTCGGACTATTTTTTTTTTATATTTTGTCTCGGTATTACTATACATTCTAAATTTATGTAAATTGTCACTTATTGGGATTTCTAAATGTATTTTGCCTATACAGTGTTATCGGTTTCCTACTGGTTCGATGGTAAGGTCAACCTGTGTCTTGTATAATTATACCATTTTTGTATTTTGTACTCTCTGTTTTTATAATACAAACTTTGTGTGAATACCCCACAAGGAACTATAACCTATTCGGCTTATTTTTGTAAGACCATGTCTATTGTACATACTAATTTTCTTATTTACTTGTGCACAAGCTCAGTGTGCTTTTATTCTCACATATTTCAAATTGCACACGTTGCAATTGAGATATGAATCTTTGAATAGAAAAGTTGTTTTTCTCTTCATATCTTTGAAACTACTAAAGCCTTAATTATTAACTTGTAATATTGTATTTTTTTTTTTTATCTTTATCGGGTTTTCGAAAAGGTGCGGGTTACGACACCTAAATCTAAAAAAATAAGCCTACGTTACGACCGTACGAACAATTCCTTGTGGAGTATGGTCATCATTGAATGTGAACCATAGCCCCAACTTGTGTTAGTGCGTGCGTGTTTGCAGATCGAGTGAGCGTGTTGTGATTGAGCGTGCGTGTTAGGAAGTGTGGAAGATGTGTGTGATTCTGTCTGAATGGTCAAGGTACTTGTTCTCAACCTGCAAAATTTTCAATGAGTGAAAATTTTTCTGGGGTTTTGGGGGAAATGTAGAGAAACTAACCTTTTTGTTAGCTTCTCTACATTCAAACTTTTTTAACGATATTACTGCCAATTAACAATTATTCTATGTACGAAAATTTTAAATTGCTTTTGACAGGATCAGCGATCCTTGTTTTAAAATTCAGGTCAGTCTTGGGAGAGAAGTCATCAAGTAGACACGAAAGATGGTGGATGTCTTGTGGTATTTTTATGAAAGTATATGTGGTGTTAGTTCATGTTAACGTGTGATCTTTGAACGTGGTGACGGGTCCTGCAGAGAAGACAGCATGAGCGTCTGGTAATTTTTCTTCGCGAGGCTTCGGTCTCTTTGGCCTTGTTACAGGAGGACCTCATCTTTTGGGGCCACTGACCTTGCCTCTTACCTTGGAGTACCGAGCTAGCGCTACAGGCGCCTCCACCTCAAGCGCCAGAACAACACCACGGGCGTCTTCACGCTAGTGCCCAGCTAGCGCACAAGCGCCTCCACCTCAAGCGCCACAACACCACGGGCGTATACACGCTAACGCACAGCTGGCGCTACAGGCGCTTCCATCTCCAGCGCCCTGCTGGCGCTACGTCTATCGGCGGGTCCAGCTTGTCTACGCTCCAACCTCGGCCAGCCTCCAGTGTGTTTCCTTTGTGTGCTACCCCTCCCCTGTTAGGCTAACATTCCACGGACTCTTTTCAAAATTCTCTCTCTATTCGCTTCAAGAAAAACATATAGACTATAAGTGCAGTGTTATTTATATGGTGAAATGATTAAATGTGTAAACAGTATGGTTAGTTTTCTATATTAATCTCCTTTCTTCGAACCGTTAGGAATCCTAACCACCAGGCAGGACTCTTGGGGTAGGTTCTCTGAAGTCTCGTAACTTGTGGTGTTGCAACCGGCTTCCCCGCTTGCAACATTACCGGTACTTACTCTGATACTCTTAACCTGTGGTGCAGCAACCGGCTCCCCCGCTTGCCGCATTACAGGTTTCTCTCTCTAATCCTCTCTTAACTTGTGGTGCTACAAACGGCTCCCCCGTTTGTAATACTACAGTGTGGGCGTAGTATGCACTGCACAATAATACGTTACATACAAGTAGAAAGTTGCAATATTTGATTTCTTTTTCCAAATAAAGCTATCACATTCAGTGATGACTAAGTGAAATAATTTTGGAACAATGGTGAATGGTATTGCACATCTGTTAATACCCAATATGTAGTATACATGTACATAGCGCTCGTAGCGTAAACTAGGTGTTTGTCAGCGAAATTAAGCTACGTTCCGCACGATCAGTATTTGGATGGGTGACAGCGGGTGGCATTTTCTAACTGAGCGCTACCGTGGCTCGGATCACACGTTAAATTGTAGGTCGTGGTTGTTTTAACCGCTGAACTATGTAAGAGGCCTTCAGGCGGCCTAAAAACTGACACTAAGGCTAGCCACCCGGCCTACACGAACTTACTTTACTTATAGACCCAATCAAATTTTATGGTGTCTGTGAATACGAGGCGAGCCACTACGCAATAAGTAATTCGTTATGTGAGATGCGTGAGGAGAGGGGGGATCTGCGCAGCTTGTAGCCAACTTCACAGACGCCATTAAATTTGATCCAGTCTATACGAATGATTCCTAGGCCAACATTTTTCACAGAAAAATATTTCAAGTGGCTCCTTTTTAGCTCTACTGATAATCGTTGTTATATAAAATCATAGTCAGCTGGAGTCAGCCTTCTATCTTATTTATTTTGTGCATTGCTGCCACCGCGGCCCCAACACAATGAATGATAAACTCAAAACAATAAATAAAGTGGAACAATCTAGAACAATAGATACTGGAGATTCAACGGATAACTAACTAGAAATCTACCCAAATCTAATAAAATATTCAAAGAATTTAAGCCCACCTGATAAACTAAACCGGTGTTTAAAATGCCTGAACGTGTGAACCAGATGCGTGCAGAAACAAAGGCATAAAAACAATTATAGCGTGGAATGAAGTTAATTTTAAAATGTGCGAAATATATTAAATGTTGAGTGAAGTCTGATTAAGACTGCAAAAGACACGCAAATGCGACCCAACTAACTATACTCAACAAACAGTAGATATTATTACAAGAAATCCATAAAGCAGCGGCTGAAATGATGATTAGGGGTCGGAATAATTCAATTTCAAGTACCTGCTGGCAGAGAAAAAATCAACGTAAGCATACATTAATAACACCTAAAACCCCGGGAATCAAGCGTGATTTCGGAGGTGTTCCACTGAAAAAAAGGGGAAAAAGAAATTTCACCTAAAATTAGTTTTCAAAGTAGATTTCTTGGTTAAAAAGGTAATCCATGTTTCAATTTGCTGTTCGTTTCGACTATTTAATTTTTTCTTCAGTGTTTTTCCATAATAATATTTAGCTTACAATTTTATAGGCTTTGTTTGACAGAAAATAAAAAGTTCGTAATAAAATTTACAATCTCTGAAAATAGTAAGTTCCGCGGGATGCCGGAGGCATATCCATATTATTGATATCACAAAATCTCAAGTACATAAAATTGGAAAATTCGACCTCTAGAGATGATCATGAAGCAAATCAACACACAAAACATATACTGGACGAACAACTTTAAAATAACCGAAAATTAGGACAGTAGTGACGATATGTTGAAAAAATTTTCTTCATTCTGATATAGGTAAATGAATAATCGAACAGATAAACAAACATTCAAACTAATTCAAAGATAACTTTCAAACTACTACGGACAGTGAGTGTCCTACTTCCAATGTCACCACAAGGCGAAATTAATAAAACCATAGACTCACGATAGAACAATCGACTAACGAGTGTCATCAACGGATACTTTGTAATCAGGCCGAAAACCGGATTTCAACTATTGCGATATCGAGATTAGACTTTAGTGTCAACGCAAACGACATAGGAATTTGATAAACTTAATGATATTATATAATAGCCGCGTACCCACCTAGCGCACAGGCTCGCGCGGCAGCCTCGCGAGCCAAATGCCTCGGCTGGTGTGGACGTGCCTCGGGCTGCCTCGGGCGCGCGTTTGCTCGGCTGAGCACGGCTCGGCCCCGAGCCATCTGTTGTCGGTAAACTTGACGCGCTCAAAGGTGCCTCAGTGAGCGCTGTGTGTTAGGTGGGAACGGTTATGTTCTGGCTCGCGCGCGAAGCTACTTCAAGTTTTGTCCATTACCGTGTTTGTCTCTATCTATAATATTGATATCATGGGCAGACGCTCATAATTTTTTCTAATCCAGAAGCGGCTAGGTTTTTTCTTGATACGTGACAGTTTTCGTTTTTTTAAACAATAAGCAGCTAGGAAAATAGCTGCAGCTGAGATTACACGACTGTCCATTTCGAATACTCGCGGACCTATGATGGCTCAGCCTGCCTCGCGAGGCGGCCTCGTGTAAATTGAACAAAACTACTGAGGCTGCCTCGGGAGCCATCGCTCGCGATCTGGACACCGAGGCTGCCGCGCGAGCCTGTGCGCTAGGTGGGTACGCGGCTAATGAGACTCGTATTCTAATTTTATTTTAAAAACCGGTGGACTCAATTTCGAAGCCTTTAAATAAATGATTTCTTTATTAAAGTTATATTAATTTTTAGTGGAGCAGTGTTCATTACCGACTATTAGACGCAGGTAGATTTTAATAAGCCAAAATAAGACCATCATAATTGAACACTTCAATGAAGTAAGCATAGCTATGTAGCTCTGTTCATTTCTAAGACAACTGTAATCTAAAAATTTTGTTTTTAAACTTTCGCGATTTGAACACATTATTATTATATACTACGGGACTAATCGCGCAACTCGGCCGAAACGTCGGGATGAGGAGGTATTTATTTATCTCGTAATTTTAGTGCGCTATTAGTCCCGTAGTATATAATAATAATGTAATCTAAAAACGCAACTTTAATTAAAAGGGCAACTTTAATTTGTGGATGTGCTCGTATAGATAGCTGAATAGCGTCTGTTCAAGTTAGTAGTTTTATTCAGTCCATAAAGTTACAAATTGGGTAAATTGAGCTATTTAGGGACAAGTCAGAAAATAGCTATCGCGGCGAAACATTTTAATGATTAATAATATCCTTTTGACTTTGGCCTTCAGGCGGCCTAAATACTATGACACCAGGGCTAGCCACCCGGCCTATACAAACTTACTTACTTACCCTGAAAACCCGTCTAGACCAAAATAAAACCTATCAATTCATTAAACTCTACACAAACCAAAGTATTCATTTCAACTATTAGTACTAAACTCTCTTCTATCTCTAATCGACCATTCAGTGCTATCATCAATACTTCGCAATCGTTTCAGAATAGATTTATTTATAATAAGCAGGTAGGTTTTGATGTATTTTAGTTGGTATCAGACTATCCTCATCAAACAGGCGTGTCTGACCCAAATAGAGGCTTGCAATTGGAGCAGAGAAGTTATGAGAGAGTCTTGCGTCAAAGTTTGAGGCGAGGAAACCAACTGTTCGAAAATTTGATCGATGCATTTACAACTAAGCTGGAATGCAGCCGATTAAATTGCATAATTCAAGCATTTGCTTACTATAGTCTTGTGGTATTATATATTTTTAGGGTTCCGTAAAGGAAAGTTCTGTTACCGCTATAACATTAAATACTAAAAACAGAATAAAGTTAATATTTAAGGGGGCTCAAGTGAAACCTGAATTTTTAGCCGTTTTTCGCTTGATATTAAGAACGGCAACACGAAGATGCTTGCAATATTCACAGAATATTCAGTTGTATAATTATATCCTTTAAAAACACTACATAAAATACTATACTATATCCTTTATCCTAGTGAATATGTATTTTCGCCGCTTGGCGTCGAAACTTTTGGTCCGTGGGGTCCATCCCTAAAAAAATTCTTCAAGACAATTTCGCCAAAACTTGTTGACGTTGCTGGTGACAAGAGAGCTGGGTCATTCTTCGCACAGAGAATCTCTTTAACCATTCAGCGTGGGAATGCAGCCAGCGTTCTTGGCACCCTATCACACGGATACAGTATTTGTTTCGATTTTTAGCCATTTTTTTTGTATATAGGTAGGATATATTTATATACGGTAGTTAAGAATTGAATTTATATGTTTTTTAAGTTATGTGTATAAATATTATCTCTATTTACTACCTTTAGAAATGAATAGTTAAGTTAAAATATATTAAGGGTGGCTTCCATGCGGTACGGAACCCTTCGCCGGCGAGTCTGACTCGCACTTGGCCGATTATTTTTCGAAGGACGATTGAGCTATATCCTCCAGGCCTCAGTGTTGGTTGGATGATTCACATACGCTATAGGATTATTGTCACGAACGAATGTAGATTTCCTCACGATATGGTTAAAATCCGTACATAAATTCCAAAGAACTTTATATCCGTTCTCTTTATCTTTAATTATATGCTATGAAAAATCAAGAACAACAATCCAAACATGATGAGTATGACTTCATCAAAACACGAAGTAGTAGAGCACTGTATTTGAGAGATACTGTTTTATTTCTACCGGCTGTTTCTTGAATATCTTTGCATATTATTTTGATCCTTAATCCTGATAAAATACGGTTCATTACAGAAGCCCCGACCTTTAATGAAAGCAATCCATTGGGTATAAAATCCTTTCGAGCGACTGTTTGAAGCTCGATTTGTTGGTGCTGATGCAAGTAAGTGCATTCCGCATCGAATTAGGTCAGGAGTTCTAAACGAAAACATTCCAGATGCAGATGTTTTCCGTTTAAGTTTTCAGCTTGCTCTAAATAGATCGATTAGATTAGCCATGACAAAAAGTAATTACTTATCTGATAATGTGAACAAATTTCTAAATAGTTTACTATTAAATCTTTTTTTTTTATTTCAAATAGGATTGCGTTTGACTACACACTGCCTGATGTTAAGCAGATATGCGGTCTAGGATATAACACGCTTACCTAGAAGATACCTATTTACTCGAGATTTGAAGACACCAAATTGGAACACCTCTTGCCGAAATCAATAACTTTTACTTTTAAACTAACATTCTTTTGAATTGTATTAGAAATCCAAGTGTATTTTTACGAATCCAAATTATTTTTCTGCAACAGTAAGTTTTTAGGGCTCCGTACCATAAAAGGAATATTTCTAGAAGTTCCTCGTTGTCTGTCTTTATCTCTATGCTCTATATTTTAGTGTATTTCCGCTCCAATGTGATTTAAGAACAGTTTTCTTTAATCTACTAACCTGGAATAGCCTAGAATAATAAAAATAATCGTATTGGAGCAGAAAGACCCTAAACATTTTATTCAGACTAAATTGAATAAAAGAAAATAGTCGGGCGGCGAAACAAAAATCTCTTCTACTGCGACCGGCACCAATGGGTTCGTTATTGCTCCGTAAAGAAGAGATGTCTACGAAATTTCGTCAAAAGGCTCTATGGAAGCCAGACTAAAAATAATGAAAATTAATTTCCCCAGAGAAGGTTGTGTGCCCAATTTATGACTCATCGCATTTTTAAGCGGTTATTTATGTTTCTTTTTCAACTTAGTCACCCTGGGTTACGTCTAACACTGTTATCAGTAAGCCAATACAAATAGTAATATAGTTCGCAAGTGGCGATAATGACTTCACTGATAATGCGAGGAAAGAAACGATAAATAACACTTTCAGAGTATAATGAGGTACGAGCCTTTATCGGTGGAAATGCCAGGCGCGCAAATTGCGAGTGTTCCGGGATACGCAATTTTTCTTGAATATTTCATGGAGGCGTGCCATTGGCGACACTGGCTTAACGGGCAATGACGTCAAAGTCTACTTAAGTTTAAAAGTGGAGTTAGGTATGCTGCTAAACTAAAAACATAAAAGAAACTTGAAACCTCTTCAACATTTCGACCTTCCAAATTTTCAGTGTGTGAGATGCTATAAATTGTAAAGATGCTTTGCAGTGCCATATTACTTATATATGTACTGTACTGTACCAGCCTTTTTAATAGTCCACTGCAGGACGTAGGCCTACCCACGAAGGGTGATTAGGCCATATCCACCACGCTGGCCCAGTGCGGGTTGGTGGATTCACATACGCCATCGAATTTCTTCTACGGACGTATGCAGGTTGCCTCACGATGTTTTCCTTCACCGATAATGCGATTTACTTATATATGAATGAATAAAAATATATTCGAGATATTTTTAAATTTTATACACATGACTGAAGAAACGACCTATTCGCTCGCATAGTGCACTCACGTGGGTACATGGCAAGTCTGAATCACTCAGAAGTTCAAATTAGTGCAAACCCTGCGAGGCCAAGTCTTGGGCCCAGAACAAACAATATAGCTATAGGCAGGGACAACGGAGAGCGACACGGATGTCGATGTCGATATTTATTTATATTTGAATTACTTATAAAAGCACGATCTATATTTTATTTGTAATCTAAATTCAAATATTTTTTATGCTAGAAGTAAATGCAATACGGGAGGGCGCTGTAAGCCGAAACACAGGCCACTGGCCTAGTTCGGCAACAGATATATAAATTAATTTTATCTTATTCTAGCTAATTAAGTAATAAAAAAAAACATTTAAGCTACTATTCGGTTAGGTCCTTTCAGGTTTCGTTACTACCCTCAGCTATAATTAATTTTAAATTAATTATATAATTCTGTACTATTTTAGTCCATCTGCCATTTAACTAAGGCTATAGTTGTAAAGCTTTACCAAAGCATCTACATCGCTGTCTAAACAAAGAGAATCAAAAGTAACGTTATACTAGAACTATTACGTATGTCTCGAGAATTGATTGCATACCGTTCGCCTACTAACACACAAAAACAGGAAACGTCGCAATGGGAATTAGCACTACAAGGCGAATATATACATACCTACATTTAATAACCTTCCAAATTCGAGACTTGATTTGCATCGAGTGTGTCGTATTCATGAAGAAGTGAATATTTCTGACGTTGTGTTTGATATACCAATTTTTTTTTTTATTGAAATTATTTACAAACCAGACTCCAGGGTCTGTGCCCTTTGTTAACTAAAATTACAATTGTTAGATTATACTGTACAAAGAGAGTTAGTAGGTACTTGAAATTTTAGCCTAAATTAGTTGGTGCAATGCGTGAATGCCACGAGCAGACCGGCGACCCGCAAGCAGCACCCGATCACGAGTGTGACACATGTGCCAGCCATCGCTCTCCTCGACCATATTTGAGGGAAGAGAGCGACCCGACACATGAAGCCGCCGCAAGAAGGAGCCTTCGATGGCGAGCATGAATGCTTGGGGCATGCGCGCAATGCTTATTTCTTATAAATTACAAATAATAATAAAATACCAAATTTTGCCAAACATATTACAAGCAATATTAAAAATACCACCTAAGATAGCTTGTTTAGTGTACTTTGCAGACTTTACAAGATATCTAGAGTTCTAGAGGTAACTTAATTCCTAAGTTCGATACGCGTTACGAATGTTACGATACGGGGTAAAATAAAAAATTCTAAAACAATGTTTATGTCGAATGTATTCGTATATACAAATTATTTTGTGTCGAAATCCACCACTTCCAGAACATATTATAAGAAAAAGAAGTCTACTCATAGCAGTTTAAATCATATGAGGTAAAAGAGAAGAGATCAATGCAAACTAAAAAGTCAAGTCACATTTTCATTTTCTGAGTACGAAACCCCAAAACCATATGTTATGTAAAACTATACAATATGCAAAAATGATAATTTCAAACTACAGCGATATTGTAAAAATCTGAGAGAAGCGTAAGCAACGAAGAGAAAGCGATGCTAACCACACCCGCTAACCCGCAACGCCGAAATGACTCGCGATTCTTAATAACCAAGTAAATGGGCACGACCATGACCACGATTCACCTTCAAAAATGATAACCCACTCTCTAAGCCATTTATTTTGTTTAGGCTCCGTAAGTACTTTATATTGTATTTATACGACTTTCTAGTGTTGTAGTAGACGGTAACGTTAAGGCTCGGCGTAGACGGGCCACCGACCACAGCCACCGGTGTCCAGCGAAAAGCAGTTCGGATACGATTTTTCCCATATTTTTGTGAAACGCGGCACACTCGTGTGGCCAGTGTCGGCCACTCGCTATAGTAGTGTCCGCGATACATACTCTGACCATACATAGGTATAACTGCCTCGGCGGCTCAGTGGTTAGTGACCCAGACTCCTGGGACAATGAGGCGTGGGTTCGATTCCCACACAGGGCAAATATTTATGTGATGAACATAGGTGTTTGCTCTGTATCTGGGTGTTATTTAGGTATTATCTATATAAGAAGATATGTCTAATAATTTAATTATACTAAATAATTTGTAGAAATAAAGTAGATATGTATTTAAAAATATGTATGTGTAGTTTATCAGAGTCTGGCATATGACTATGACAAGCTTTGCTTAGTTTGGGGTCAGAGACCGTGTGTAAGATGTTCTCTAATATTTTTATAAATTCTTATTTATACAGGTGTAGTAGTAGCGCGCGCCACTGCCGGTAACTGTGGTCACTTGGTCATGGAATGACCCGTCTGGGCTGGGCCAAGCCTAAGGGGATAGTTCACGAACGCAGTTTTCGCGAAATATGTTGTTTAAGCCCCTTCTCACTCCTATATTGTGGTAGGCCTATGCTCAGCAGTAGACTATTAAAAAAGGCCGGTACAGTATAACAGGGTTTTTAAGTGCTAGATAATATACCTACCGATTGGCGTACATCTATTTATGTCAATATATTCGTTTATTGTTTTTGTTATCACTGCTCCGCTTATCATTTTCATAATAGAGCTATCTAAAAACGAGAGTCGATGGCAAACACTACACTCTAGAACAGTTTTTTGAGTTCGATGTCAGTCAACCGTTTGTAAGGAGTGCAATTTGACTTTTATGTTTCTTTTTCACTTTTGATGAAATCGCGCAGTTTACTTACGAGTAGTTTATTAAAGATACACGCGCCATAGTTTTCATAGAGTTCGTTGGTTGAGAAATCTGTTATTATGCTATGATACATGAAAAACAATTCAAACATTTAAAAAGAATTGTCATAAAAGTATAATATTTGCTAAACTGTGTGTCTGCCAGCCCTTTATAGTCCACTCCTGAACATAGGCCTACCCACGAACGGCGATTGGGCTAGTGGGGATCATTATTAAGTGACTGGAAAAACTTTTCACTTCTTTTGATTTTAATACGCAGTATACAAAACTACAATTTATCAACGTCCACCTAAAGCAAGGTCATGTACAGAATATAGAGTAAAATAAGCAAAATATGAGGTAGATATAATAATGAGTTTCTTGGTAATAGACAACCATTTCTAGAGTTCTATGGGGCCTATTGATTATTAGGTTGTTTTTTAAGGTTCCGTACCTCAAAAGGAAATAAACGGAACCCTTATAGGATCAGTTTGTTGTCCGTCTGTCCGTCTGTGTGT
The DNA here is from genome assembly GCA_949316475.1 of Hypomecis punctinalis. Taxonomy (NCBI): domain Eukaryota; kingdom Metazoa; phylum Arthropoda; class Insecta; order Lepidoptera; family Geometridae; genus Hypomecis; species Hypomecis punctinalis. The sequence goes on from OX438810.1 coordinate 15,557,618, forward strand.
ATGTCAAGACTCTTTATCTCGGGAACGCGTAAAGATATCGAGTTGAAATTTAAACTATATACGTAAACCTATGAACTCTTGCAGTTGTGTAAAAGAAAAGCTTCTTAGTTACCGTATAAAAAAGTAAGTAAATCGTATCATATAAAATAACTTAATTAGCACATGCGACAACAGGTTTTTAATCATTTTAACAATATGTTTGTACGGAACCCTCGATGTGCGAGCCTGACTCGCACTTGTCCGGTTTTTCATTCAGTGTTACGATACAAATTTAATGTACTTATCTTGGGAAGACTTTTTGATGCTATTCGTTTTAGACGAAGTGTATGTAAATTCATTTCTTCCCAAGAGACGAATAAAACGATAACTTGCGTATTTTCTTTACTTTTTACCTACAGTTGAATTAAACCTTACTTTCAGAAATAATAAGCTATAATGTATCATGGTTCACAAAATACAATAAATAATGATTAATAAAATGTGGATAAAAATGCGATTTCTTGATTAACAGATTATATACCTATAATCCCAAGAGAAAATTGCCAACTCTAACTACTCTTTAGTACAGCAAAAAAAATCTAAACCTACTCGCGTTATGGTTCACAAAATACAATAGATTGATATGAATACAAATACCATTTGTTGATTAACAGATTATAAATAACTCTGACTGAAAAGTACAACTCAAAGTACAGAAAAAAACATTCTGAGGATATCATTAGAAAACAAGCGTTCCTTATAGGTAAAGGCAACCTGACCGAGCGGTCGATGACATCACTCATTGCGGGTCATTATGTGGATGAGAATAGCCCAAGACAAGGAACAACATAATGGAATAAATGAGGCCTACGTAGCAGAAGATCAATACATAATGATGACGATTATTATAGCTAACTGTATGAATATCCCACGGCTGAGATAACGACAATAAGATTTTTTTTTGCAAAAATTAGCATGACCGACTTCACCCGTGTACAGAATTCACGAATATTTCGCAAGGATCGATGTAGCATATTTCACATTATTGTCGATTAATCAAAAATGGCTCAGCCGATTTCGATAAAATTTAAATGGGACCAATTTCGAAGTATATTCTTTCCAATAAAAAAATAATTATTGAAATCGGACCACTACGAAAAAAGTTATGCGTGGTTAAACATTAAAAAAAAAAAACGCGCCGAATTGTATACCTCCTCCGGTGGTTCGTCGGTCAATAAATGGAATGGTTATTAATATGTCATTTTCACTTTTAAGCTGCGCAAGTTAAATTAAATAAAACTAACTTTAACCTTTGATAAAACTTCTATTTATTTAAAGTCTTGCCGTTGACATAGTGTCATGCACCATGTGATACAAGGTAGTACCTACTCCAACATTATTTTTGTAGATAAATTGATTTTACAATAAACGGTGTTCATTTTTTACCTTTACGTGCGAAAATTTTTTTTTCAAATTATAACATGACCATATTATACTGTAAGGAAACACATAAATAGCACAAACAATACTGGGAAACACGGTACCTATTTACTTAGGTACATTTTTTTAAATAATAGAGTGACGAGACAAACGCGTCGCTCGATGTCAAGTGTCACACGTGTCTGTAACAACTTTGAAATAATTGTTGTGAGATATGATATCGACAAGAAGGCGTAGAAAACGCATAGAAACTGCAATGTAATCAACGACATCATTTGATACAAGTGACATTTTAACTACTGATCAAATGTCACATTGGCCTCTCAGCAATAGTTATGACAAATAAACTTGAATCCACCACATCGTGGGATTCGTTACTTGACGCGGAGTGCGTCCAACTCCAATGACTAAGTCCTCTCACTTATCAATGATAATAAGTTATCAACACTATTACTAATGACTACTCAAAAGTCACAATAGAATTCAAATACAAATTACGATAGTGTTGAGCCAGACTGAAGGTCAAAATTATCTCGCTTCCGCTTTGATTCCCATGGCTGAGGGTCATGACCACCACCGTCCATGAGCTTATATACCAACTTTATGTCTTTGTGAGACTACATACCAACTGAGAGATTTATATACCAACTTTGTGTCTTTGTGAGACTAAATCTGGATGAGTTTGAAAAATTCGGGCTACACGAGACCCTGACTCACTCGCTCACAAAATCTGACAAGTCGGTGTACTCTTTTTGAAGGTCCCCATTCGGCCCGCTCCAAACAATGCGGGGCAAATGGGAACCTTCAAAAAGAGTCTTGCGCGATTCGCCCCGCAGGCCCAACCGCTTGCGGGGCGAAACGACGCAGGACTCGTATTGGCGCGGTCCGCAATTATACAATCACCTGCCAGAAAGCGTCAAAAGTGCAGCTTCTAATAATATATTTAAACATAAATTAAAACCGTTACTTCTGAGCGAAGCTTACTATTCGGTCAAAGAATACGTAAATGACAAGCTGTAGCCTATACATATTATTGATTTGATATATAATTTAAATGTACAACATACTATGTACTTTGACTTGTAAATTTTTATTTATGAATAAACAATCTGTATCTGAGCTTCTCTCTGATGATTTTACACCAACTTCCTCTATCTTCGGTGGTAAGAAACGCCTCGTATACTAAAACTATCTAGACCAACTGAATTTGCGACGAGCCTTGGGCTTTCAGGCTTCGTTGCGAATCAAAAGTTCAAAACCTTGTACGGCACAATATAGGCGAATCAAACTACTTGGCGGCTGTTATGTTAGGTACAAGCTGCTAATAACCTAGTCAGGATTGGGTTACCCGCAGCGAGTAGGTAACATCAGTGAAACTTTTCAAAATAGCTCTACCACTACGCGATTTCGTGATAAATAATGAGTAATCCAAGTTGACACCTAATACTCAAATGTAAAAGATAAGTGACGTAATTTTTATTACATGATCGCTCAATATAAGTTCTTTATTTTATGTACTTTGTAAATCAAAGATTTGAGATAAACCATGTCTTTTAGATAAAAACAGCAGCAGCGTAGCGTCTGTGTATCCAGTTATTTGTGTATACAGTAAGGCTGAAATTGCAACATAAATGGTATGGAAATTAAGTTTGCAGTAGCTGTTTATTCAAGTATAAATAGGTACAAATAGTTTTTTCAGCATGCGGTTTTCACTCAGAATTTTATTTATTTTCTGCATTATATACAGTCACTAGTCACACCAGCTTGTGCTGCTCGTCATAAGTAAATAAATCTACAAAATTAAGTTTATTGCCTTTGCGTTTGCCGAGAAATAATAACTTGGTATTTTCGTCTACGTCATATCTCGGTCATCTTGATCTCTGTGTCGCTTACCTTCAGACTAGATAGTGGACAAATCTTTACTTACACTATACATGTAGACGATAAAGGCCACGGTATTAATTTTCTAGTACGCGCAGTCGCGCTAAAGAGCCCCGTTATCTATTATTGGGCTTGAATTGAGCAATTATACGTATATATCTAAATACCTACGTATATAACGTTATCAGTTAATCACTCGTAGCTATCAGTTAAATTCTAGACTATTCTAAGGTTATACGACTAGATCGTGACTGGCAAACAAAACACGGTACAGTTACAATCATAGAGATCTCCCTATGTAGAGACTTTCTCTAACTCCGCGCGCGAGATAATTACATGAGCGATAATATCATACACCGGACATTGCACGTTCAAGATACACACATTGCAGAATGCAGTTTTGTGTAAGCATGCATAAGCGATTTGTTGAGCTCTGTGAGTAATGATTGAGTAACTATTATGCTACTGCCTCGCCCGCAAAATTTGGCGCGCTACGAAGAAGTAGCCAACGTTTTTAACGCGATAAAACGAAGTCACATTAACAGTAAGCGTTATGTATCTAACTTACGCGTTAGATAGATAATAATAATAATAATAATAATAAAAGCTTTATTTAATTCCACAAAGAATTGATTAGATTAGTTAGTTTATGCAATTTCATCTTCTAATGTGGACCCCCTCAGGGTAAAAGCCTCCCCCAAAGAATTCCATTTATCCTTATCTTTAGCAGTGATCATCCAGTCTCTTCCTGCAACGGATACAATCTCGTCCTGCCACCGGGCTCCCGGGCGACCTCTACTTCTCACGCCATGTGGTCCTTTCCATTTTGTGATGTTAATTGTCCATCTATTGTCACCGTATCTCCCAACATGGCCAGCCCATCTCCATTTGAGACTTTGAGAGAAGTGCAGAGCATCCTTTACCTTGGTCATTTTCCGAATTTTTATGTTTTTTACTCTATCTCTCAGTTTTATATTTAAACAGCTCCTTTCCATTGCCCTCTGAGTTGTTTGTATTTTGTGTTTGTATTTTGTGTCTTGCCTTGTGATCATAAATCCACGTTTGGCACCCATAGGTTAGACAGGGTAAAATTGTTGTGTCTAAAATTATTCTTTTCAATTTAATCGTTAGTTGCGATTTGAGAATCTCCTTTTGTGCCCAGTACTTTTTCCATGTAATAGCTACTCTCCTGTCTATTTCCTCTATGTTTCGATCTTTTCTAAATGAAATTTGTTTTCCAAGGTAAATGTAGCTTTCTACGTACTCAAGTGGCTCTTGGTTGACTAGTACTGGCGTCATCTTGCTGTTCGTCATGATTTTGGTTTTTCCTAAGTTCATTTCCAGGCCTACTTGAACACTAGCTGTCTGAAGTTCGTTAATCATTGTGTTGAGCTTATATGGACATTCAGAGAACACGACGATATCGTCTGCGAAGCGTAGGTGGCTTAGATATTTCCCATTCACATTAATTCCTTGCTTTGACCATGATTAGATAGATAGAAAGATATATTCTTTATTGATTCACATTCACACACACACACATAAAAAATTGAAAAAAATGGATGCTAAATCTTGTGAAGCAACTGGGGGCCTTATCACTGAAAGGTATATTTCTTCTTTAAGATGCAAGTGGAGTTACATGTACTTAGAAGAGATTTTAATTAGTTTAGTTCCCTGCTAGACGGAGACATGTCTCATCTCATGGATCTGTGGTCAGGATGCTCATTAGTTGCTTCGGGATGTCGCATTTGTCGTGGAAGTACCGTCAACGAATAATGTCACCTCATCAAGCAAATGGACAACGGGCACCAAAATAGAATGACCTTTTCAAGACGAAACAAATAGGAATTTGTCTAGGGAAGGAGCTAGGTATGTGGATACGTATTGAAACTTTGCCTTTATCCTCTTAAAACCCGTAAATTATATTCAACAAAAACATTTTCATGTGAAATATAGCCAAGACCAAATCTCTCACTTTTAAAAAGTTGTCAGATCTTTGACTAAGATGTAGAGTTTGTGTAGTATGGACTGTAGACTTAAGGCGTGTAAAGTTCGTAGCTTGGCTCTACATAAGATCTGAAAACTTTCTGGAAGTGCGAGCTGTGGTCTTGGATATATTTCACATGAAAATGCTTTTGTTGGATTTCACTTCTTTTTGTAGATTATTTATTACAATAAGTACTTTAATCGATTTTCAGATCCGTTGCTTCAAAACTTGCGGAAGTCTTATACCAACTTTTATCCCCCAGCTTGGGTTGGGGGGTGATTTATTAAAAACCCTGAAACACATATTTTATTATTTATAACAAAGAGACTTTGTATGAATTTTTAGAAAACTAGCATGAAAATTAGTGAAAGTCTCATACAAACTTTCATCCCCTAGTTCATAGGGTCGGAGGGTAAAATTACGATGTTTTAGATTTTTTCCTTTGTATATGCGTAATAGTCTTCCTACAAGCCAAATATCAAGTTTCTAGGTTATCTGGAAGTGTGTATATTCTGTATATCCATAAAAGAAAACAAGTCGAACCATCTCTACGTTGCTGAGTGAATGCGTAACAAAAAAAACCAACAAGCAGACTGTGGATTTATAATTAAATTTTCAAATTCTTTTAACAAATACATACATAATTACACGTACTAGTGTACATAAATGTAAATATAATATTAGTAAGGATTACCTAGAGTACACTTTAAAGTATACAGAATATATCATTCGTACATTTTCATAAACAGCTTTTCTCTCGTACTACGCAAGATTCTACATTTTTAATGCGTGCAACGAGTACGCGGAACTCTACCGGATTCTATTTCCCTAGTAGAGTCCCTGTGGTCTCTTCCATCTCCGGAGTGCGTCAATAAATCTAGAGTAAGCAGGTAGATACTAAAAGGTAACTTAGGTTTGTAAATGCTATGTTTTAGACCACAACTCCCTCTGTTGTCATAGTAAGGTAGTTGACTGGTATTGAATTAGTTAAAAGTATTAGAATAAGTGGATTCTGGAATTAATTATGATTCGTAAACTGAAAAAATAATAATAAACTAGCTTAAAACCCGCGGCTTCGCCCGCGTTGTCTTAGTACATAGGTACATACTTAAAATGAAAAGAGCCCGCGGTTTGATCTACGTTGTCTTTGTACAGGCTTATAATAATATCTAATAGTCCGCAATTTGGCCCGCGTTGTCTTAATACTTGCTTAAAATTACTTGCAAGGATAATGCCCATGGTTTGGTCAAAATTGTAACAGTATTTGCCTATAACGATAATAGATCACGGTTTGGTCCGCGTATTGTTAGTACTTGCTTAAGATGGTTATTTATAGCACGCAGCATGGACTGCGATGTCTTAATACTTGCTTAAAATTATAAAAGCTCGCCGTTTGGCCTGCATTGTCGTATTATTTACAATGATAATAGCCCATGGTCTGGCCCGTATTGTCTTAGTACTTGCTCAAAATGATAAAAGCCCGCGGTTTAGCTCGCGTTGTGTTAATAATTAGGTACTTACAAAGATAATAACCCACAGTTTGGCCCACGTTGTTTTTATACTTACTTAATTAAAATAACAGCCCGCGGTTCAACCCGCGTTATCTTGGCATTTGCTTATAATAATATCTAATAGTTCGCGGTCTGGCCCGTGTTGTCTTAATAAATCCTTAAAATTATAATAGCATGCCGTAAGCCTGCGTTTTTGTATTGCTTGTAATGATAATAGCCCACGGTCTGGCCCGCGTTATTTTCGTAACTGCTTAAAATGATAAAAACCCACAGTTAGGCCCGCGTTTTCTTGGCACTTACTTAAAATAATAGTAGCTCGTGGTTAAGCCCGCATTAGGCTCGATTATGAAGGCGCCATCGTAATTATAATAGCTAATTATCATAATTATATCTGTTTCATTTTCACTTTAAGCATTCGATAGAGAGAACACTTTTTATGTTGTTATTATATTTACTATGGCGTCTTCATAACTGAGCCTATTATTGTATTACTTGCAAAATAATGCCTACGGTTTAGCCTGAATTGTCTCAGTATTTGGTTATTTAATTTACTTGTATCTAAAGCTTATTACAGAGTACATACGTGAATTTTTGGATGATAAATTGCCGAATTTCTGAAATTAACTCAATAATAAATAAATATACAAAATAAATATTGGAGGACATCTCACACACGGTCTCTGATCCCAAACTAAGCAAAGTTTGTGATTTGGCTGGCAGAGACTGATATACTACATATACATGTATTTCAATGTATATACTGTATTGCATACACCACCGACCATACTCCTATTTTTAGAATAATTCCAGTCCATCCAAAGGTTGCCTGGTAGAAATCGCCAAAGGCGATAAGGCCGCCATTGTACAGCATATTGTATAGTTTCTGTACTGTGTTTCTGTGTACAATAAAGATATATTTATTTATTTATTTATACATGTAGGTTGACTGGCAGATAATGCTGTTTAGCGTTAAGTCCTCCTTTAGTACAATTAGTGTGCAATAAAGTGTTAAATAAATAAATAAAAATACATTAATAACACTCAGACACAGAGCAAACACATTTGAACATCACATAAATATTTGCCCTGGGAATCAAACCCACGCCTCTTTGACCCAGGAGTCAGGGTCAACCACTGAGCCACCGAGGGAGCCAATAATAATAATTGTATGAGTAACTATGCAAGAAATTTCACTTTTCTTTGCTGGAAAACATTGAGGCAACCTGTACGTACGTAGAAAAAATCAATGGCGTATGTGAATTCAGCAACCCATGCTTGGCCGGCGTGATGGATATGGCCCAATTACCCTTCGCGGATAGGCCTATTTTCAGTCATCCATCAGCCGCAGGACGTCCACTGCTGGACATAGGCCTTCCCTATGGATCTCCAATAAGACCGGTTGGAAGCGGCTTGTATCCAGCGCGATCCTGCGGTCTTAATGAGGTCATCCGTCCACCTTGTGGGTGGACGTCCTACGCTGCGCTTGCCAGTACATGGTCTCCACTCGAGAACTTTTCGACCCCAACGGTCATCAGCCCTCCGCGCTATGTGCCCTGCCCATTGCCATTTCAACTTGCCAATCCGTTGGGCTATGTCGGTAACTTTGATTCTTCTACGGATCTCCTCATTAATGATTCGATCTCGCAGAGAGACTCCAAGCATAGCCCTCTCCATAGCTCGTTGGGCTACTTGGAGCTTACTAATAAGGCCCATAGTGAGAGACCACGTTTCTGTGCCATAAGTCATCACTGGCAGAACACACTGGTCGAAAACTTTCGACTTGAGGCGCTGAGGTATGTCGGACGAGAAGACACTACGCACTTTTCCGAACGCTGCCCAGCAGAGTTGAATTCGTCGATTGGCCTCTTTGTTGAAGTCGGACCTACCTAACTGGACTACTTGTCCTAGGTAGACGTTCGAGTCAACGACTTCAAGAACCGAGTTTCCAACAGAAATCGGGGTAGGTAAAACATGGGAATTACACATGACTTTCGTCTTGTCCATGTTCATCTTAAGACCCACCTGTTTCTATTATCCGTAGTGCTATACGTAGTACCTATTTCAGTAGTGCACTATTAATTAAGGCCGGTACAGGTATTCGACATGTTTCATTAAGTCATTAGAAATTTAATTTTCCAGGCAAATGAAAAAATGGCACACAAGTCGTAATTCTAGTCAGGCATATTCTAGGATGCTATTATACTCATAATTTGATTAACTTTTACAATGGTACCAACCCCAAAAGCACGTGAATAAAATCAGCTGTTCAACACAAAAAGTTCATCGACCCGCGACAAAATGTATGGAAAATGTAGGTAATTTTCGCTTGTCAGGGTTGATCCCATAGTAAAATACCTATATTGATCCATATGTGCGCTAAGCTTAAGACTCTTGGCTCACAAAATAAAAAAAAATCGTAAACTTTTGGGGACCCATTTTGCCCCATTTAAAGATAAACTATCATTATCATAATCCTAGATACTACATTATTTAAAAAAGCGCATTGAAGTTTTCGGACGTATCTGACCCCTAAGGATATTTTTAAGGAAAATTTAGAAAACAGGTACAGCCATATTTTTTATTTAGTCTCAAAAGCATCTATACAAAGTTTCATGTCAATCGGTACAGGGAATAAGAAGTTACATGCAAACAAAAAGGGCCCGGTTTACCCCGTAAGTTAGAGTTGGGTACGTTTTTCATCCTTAGTGCTTCATTATGTCGTACGATGTACGTATATTCCAAATTTCAAGCTCGTATCTACAGCGGTTTGGGCTGTAGCCTAAACTTATTAATTTTGCGTATCCCTAAGGAACCTTATAGATTTTCCTGGATTTTATTAGTTTCTGTATTAAAACATGATGTGTGCTTCCTTCATACCAATTTTCAACCATAACCGTTCAGCTGGTTCGATGTAATTGACGCTTTTTTCACCAACTTTGGGACCTTATTTGACCCCTTAGATGAGGAAAATTCGGAGAAACAGGAAAAAACGTTTCTTTTATTTTGTTTGGAAAGCATGTCTACAAAGTTTCAAGTCAATCGGTACAGGGAATAAAAAGTTACATACAAACGAAAAGGGCCCATTTTACCCCCTTAGAGGTCGAAAGTTCAAAATTTTCGTCCTTAGTGCTCCATTACGTCGTTCAATGTACCTATATCCCAAATTTCAAGCTCATATCTTCAGCGGTTTGGGCTGTAGCCTAAACTTATTAATTTTGCGTATCCCTAAGGAACCTTATAGATTTTCCTGGATTTTATTATTTACTCTATTAAAACATGCTGAGTGCTTCCTTCATACCAATTTTCAACCATAACCGTACAGCTGGTTCGATGTAATTGACGCTTTTTTCACCAACTTTGGGACCTTATTTGACCCCTTAGATGAGGAAAATTCGGAAAAACAGGAAAAAACGTAACTTTTATTTTGTTTGAAAAGCATGTATACAAAGTTTTAAGTCAATCGGTACAGGGAATAAAAAGTTACATACAAACGAAAAGGGCCCGTTTTACCCCTTTAGAAGTCGAAAGTTCAAAATTTTCGTCCTTAGTGCTCCATTACGTCGTTCAATGTACCTATATTCCAAATTTCAAGCTCATATCTTAAGCGATTTGGGCTGTAGGCTGTCTGTCAGTCAGTCACTCAGGGAAGCCTTTTATATAATAGATTGTCTAATCAAGTTCAGAGATATAAGCTTGTAAAGATTTTGTTAGGGATAAAGAGGGGACGCCTTGTCCCTTTCCCACATAGCATAACAGTATGGCGAATGTATGACACTTACGGGCCGTGACGTCATAGTCTGCTATAGTGCGCTCTTTGTTTAGCAAGAAAATAAATATGCTTGTAACTTCTTGATTTTATTTTTGTTTTCGTTAATCGGCTCTGTTTATGGTTAGCTGTTACAAGAGGAAATCAAAAAAAATATTGTCTACTAGCCTATTACAGTATCTAGGCGTCTACCCACTAGGTATAACGTATCATACCAAGACCGTGCTAACAACGTATCAGGCACGGAAAACAAAACGTTTCAGCGATTCACTCTTCTATGTCAACTACAATGTAACATCAACATACACAAGAATATTTTGCCGGTGCCGAAACGCTCCGTGCATGGAACGCGATGGTATTACAGTATCTACGCGTCTACCCACTAGGTATAACGTATCATACCAAGACCGTGCTTACAACGTATCAGGCACGGAAAACAAAACGTTTCAGCGATTCACTCTTCTATGTCAACTACAATGTAACATCAACATACACAAGAATATTTTGCCGGTGCCGAAACGCTCCGTGCATGGAACGCGATGGTATTACAGTATCTACGCGTCTACCCACTAGGTATAACGTATCATACCAAGACCGTGCTTACAACGTATCAGGCACGGAAAACAAAACGTTTCAGCGATTCACTCTACTATGCCTACTATAATGTAACATCAACATAAACAAGAATATTTTGCCGGTGCCGAAACGCTCCGTGCATGGAACGCGATGGTATAACACGCGCCACACAAGTCGGCGGATGAGAAGTTATGCGCAGAACACTGTGCAAAAGGCAAAATATAGGTATGCGCGGGAGCCAGAGTGACGAGACGCCGGGGCACACCCACCCGCCAATCTCATGCCACTCGTGCGCTCCCATATGCCCGTGCTCACAACTATGCTACTTGCGTCGGCATTGTGCACACATGCGCAATAATTAGCGAATTACGGCAAAGTGTCATCTGCGGGTAACTTCGCATCCGCCGACTTGTGTGGCGCGGACTATATTGAAGGTGACGGAACAGTCTAACGGGCATAGTCACATACTTTTATATACAAAGAATATTTTTTGTCGCACACTTTCTGGAAGATATTTAGTGAAGTTTGATACGTGTGACATCGATAAGCTGAAGCGATAATTTTTAGTATTATCATTAGACTCCGTACAAATTCTCTACGTTTGATGGCAGTACTACACAAGACTTTGGCGAAATTGTGAAACACCCTCACAGCAGCCACAAACAAGAATTGAATTGAATTAGTTTTACTGGAGTCACGTTTTAAGGATAGAGTTGACACTTTTCAGATTTTGTGCATATAAATACGCAGAACATCCGCCGAACTTTATATAATAGAATGGTAATAATAAAATGATTAACAGTCAACAGTCAACAACCTGTGTCCATCCATCACCACACAATAGTGAATAGATGATAAACAGTACAGCCCGAGAGGACAATAAACTGTCCTCTTTCACGTGGACTATTTATTTTGTCTCATCACGATTTGATTGCAAAATATAGCATTCGCGGAGACATTGTTAGAAATAAAAAAACCGGACAAGTGCGAGTCAGGCTCGCACACCGAGGGTTCCGTACAAATCCAGAAAATTGCACAAAATTGGGAAGTAAGTTGTTAAAATCTCTATACTATAATCATCGATAATATAGTTTTTTTTTTTTTCACTTTTCTCGTCATACTTCGAAAATTACACATTGATAAAATAATTAAAAGCCTGTTTTAGCATGTACTAATGAAGCTGTTTTATATGATACATTACATGATACGATTTACTCACTTTGAATTGCATCATTTTCTTATTGTTTTAATTTTGAGACCCTATTTTATGGGAGCTAAATAAAAATGTTCAGATTTATTCCTATATACACATATAGGAATAAATCTGAAGCGAGAAGCATTGTCTCAGAGTACACACTCTGAGACAATGCTTCTCGCCGAATTTTACAGTTCTATGTCAACGGGAAGTACCCTGTAGGTTTTGGTTTTTGTGAGTGTCGAAATATGCGGTTTTTTACGACATAAACGACTCTAACTTTTTTATACTATAACTGAGAAGTATTTCTTTTACACAACTGCAAGAGACTATAGATATACGTATACGGTTTAAATTTCAACTCGATATCTTCACGCGTTCCCGAGATAAAGAGTCTGTGTGTACAGACGGACAGACGGACAACAAAGTGATCCTATAAGGGTTCCGTTTTTCCTTTTGAGGTACGGAACCCTAAAAATCACAATCGCATACGGTCTCATGCACATCCACATAACATTCTATTCGCAAAATATCACAGTACCCATTATAGCCCGGGAGGTAAGCGCAAAAAATTGCAACTACTTTCTAAAATCTGAATTTTTGGATTCAGTCAGCTGTGATGCTTAGCGTTTGGGCATGTTTCGAAGATTTCCCCCTCATAAAAAAGGTATAGGCCGAATCATACAAGTCGGCGGATGTGAAGTTAACTACAAGCTGCGACTTATCCAATCCGTTTGAATTTAAAAAAAAATTATCTTGCTACTACTTTTAAAAGCTGAAAATTAACTTAAAATTAGAAAAATAACTAGGTAAAAAATGTTTTACCACAGAAAATTACCTGAAACAATTAACAAAACTGGGCAATGAGGCTTCGACGACCTCTATACAGTAAGAAAATCAACATCCAACTGTATTGTCGACCTTTCTAGCTTATAGCTGAACGTAGTAAGTTCAAATAGGCCGGGTGGCTAGCCCTGGTGTTAAAGTTTTTGACGTGACAACGTCTTATAAATTGGTTTGCCGGGTGACACTTCAAGAAACTGCGTTACGCTCCGCTCACGTTATGCGCTCACAATGAGAGCGAGTGAGAGGCACGCGTCATGGTTAGCCCGCCTAAGAGCGAGAGAGACAGACATTTTCATCCTTCTTCCTACTATACGAATGAATATTCACATTAAAATTATTTTACTACTCAAAGTCGTTGTCACGTAAAACTTTCGCCCGTATACCGACTTTACAGGCAACCAATTTTTAATCCGTCTGAAGGCCTCTGACACAGGTGTCGTCTACCATATCCATTACTTGTCAGTTTTGTTGTGGCTTCATACATTTTTGTAAATTCGATCGCTTTCGTTTCCGCTAGAAGCGCTTTACAGTGTCATTCATCCATCCCTCCATCTGCTATAGGACGTCCACTGCCGGACATAGGGCTCCCCTATGGATCTCCAATAAGACCGGTTGGAAGAGGCTTGCATCCAGCGCGATCTTGCGGTCTTAATGAGGTCATCAACTTATGGGTAGACGTCCTACGCTGCGCTTGCCGGTACGTGGTCTCCACTCAAAAACTTTTCGACCCTATCGTTCGTCAGTCCTCCACGCAATGTGCTCTGCCCATTGCCATTTCAATTTGCTATGTCGGTAACTTTGGTTCTTCTAAGGGTCTCCTTATTTCTGATTCGATCTCGCAGAGACAGTAACAGTTTACAGAGAGCTTTACCGTTTATAGAACCACATTAAAACTACAGTCGTTTTCGTATTGTGGTAATCTCATACCAAGGGGTAATGTCCTTACTTGTTGGCAAGTGATGAAGAGCGCCGACCACACGAAGATCCCGGCGATGACCTGGGCGGAGCGGGTCTGTAAGAACATCGGCTCCTGGAGGGGCTTCAGTATCTCGCGCAGGCCGTTTATCATCGGCTGCGCGGTCACCTCGATCGTTTCTGTCGAACTCATTCTGTGGACGAAACATTCCAAATTAGAAATAAAAAAGATATTTGCACCTCAAAGGAACCTAAAGATTAACATAAGGTATTTGCTAACACTAGGTGTAGGTATAGGCCGAATCTCTGGGGTCGTGGGCGGTCAGAGTTGGGGCTCTGGCCGTCCACTCAAACGGGCCCGGGAAGGACGATAGCGCGTGTGGCAATGCAGTCGTAGAGGACCGCACAGGCCTGGTCCTCGTCACACAAAGTGCTGGGAGCAACGGTGCGTTCCTTTTGGAGATCCCGGAGCTCCCAAGAAAGGCAGAAAGGCTGGCCACCGAGGGGGTTTTCGTGGGTATAATCACACATAACCCGACTGCACCCCAAAGCAGTCGGGCATATTTCGAAGATTTCCCCCTCATAAAAAAGGTATAGGCCGAATCCTACAAGTCAGCAGAAGTGAAGTTAACTACAAGCTGCGCCTTATCCAATCCTGACTGAAGTTTACAAAAAGCTGCGCGTTGATTGGATATTCCGCAGCTTGTAGCCCTTACTTACTTCACATTCGCCGACTTGTGTGATTCGTCATATAGCCTTTAGCTGTGTATAGGGTATCGCCCTACCTAATCTAACTTAAAAGCTACTTTACAGTACCTACTACTATTTTACAAGTAATTATCCTAGAGGTTCTCCGAACAGTCGACCTCGTCATGTGTTTAACTGAATCTTCAAAAGTCTATATATCTCTTGACCGATTTCGTCCATGCTCGCAGATCTTGTTAGGATTTAAATACTAAACAATCTAGCCAAACATCAAAATCGGGGAGAGTTGATGAACAGTGCTACAGCAAATGCTGTAGCACTGTTCATCAACGTATATGATATAATTCTCAGGTATAATTATATAATAGAACTCGTGTACCAAGTTTCGTCAAAATTCGTTGAAAAATGTGACCTGTAAAGGAGAATTAACATCCGGACTGACTAAAGCTAAATTGTCGAGTGATAACGGAAATTATGGGATATCTGATGCTATATTCGTTCTCCATTTTTCTAAAATATATATTGCTATTGCTTACTGTGACTGTAATTTCTCAACACTTTCCTAGGTGAAAAAGAAAGGTCAAGTTTCTAATAAAATACGCTACTCGCATTTTAATTGACATACCTAGACCACGAAGGACGACTTTTTACGTCGTACCAAGTGACCTTATCAAAATAACAAATTGCAGATAGTTGATTGAAGAATATTAGTTTTATTACGCGATGACGCCAGTGGCGTCGGACAGCCAGCGATGTATCTAGTTTCATCTAGGCCTAGGTTTCTCAAAGTTCGTCATTTGATGGCACTTGATGTTGACTTGAATATTGTACTGCGTATGTACCTTACTTCAATCTTATCGAATAGAACGGGGGTACGCGACAAGAGTAACGTAATAGTGGCTGCATAAATAATCAGTAAGGCTGCATAAGTATAGAAAGACCTCGTTACACGGCGCACGAGACACTTTTATGAAGCACATAAACAAAATGCAGTGTTGTGCAAACGCATATAAATGATTAGTTGTGCTCTATGAGTAAATTAATTGACAAATCGCGTGGAAGCGGACTTTAGTGCGTTAAGTCCCCACCGTTGGATTGAGAAGAGAGGTCCCATCTCGTGAAATCAGTGGCTCCGACTCTTGGAAGAGTTCTCTGACTGAATGAGTGGCAGACGGACGCGTGCTACGCGATGTCGAAATACAGATCGTAAGTCGAATCAATGTTTGTCAACGTCTGTGACGTTAGCAATAAACCTGCGCAAAACCCAACTCCTCATCTCCGTAAAATATTACTACTGTGCATCGTCTCGCCTCTTGTTTACAGAAATCATTAAATTTGATTCGACTTATATATATACTAAGTTAGGCATAATTTACTGTCATGGGAACTAATAGGGATATGTGGAGTCACCCGCCTGCAACAACCTGCACTGGGTCAACGTGGTGGATTTGGCTTATGGCTGGAATCGCCCTTCTCGTGTAGGTTTATGTTCAGCAGTTTGAGGTACCCTGATGACCCTGATCGTACCAAAGTTTGAGATACCCTGAATTCTATAGGCCTAGCTCGCACTATCGTTTTATTCTGTAACCAAACTAATGAATGCTCCAGAGATTCTATTGTTATTGGGTGTTGTTATGATATTAGCTGGCATTGTTTGAGGCCTTGCTTTTGATTGTACGTAGTGTACGTATGGGGCGTTATTTTTGAGTTTCGCACGCTTGGACGTATACGTTACTTAGCCAGATTGTATGGAGAATCTATAAAGTTACCTATACGTCCTAGACGTCTCCATACAAGTTCCGTATACCTCGAAGCCGTATAGAAGTCAAAAATAATGCCCCTGATCCGTACAGCTAGGGAATGGCAGACTGCCGGCTTTCTTGTTTCCCTGAGAGTTATGATCTGAAGCTTTTCAAAGTCAGTATGAATAGGTCTTTTTAGTTTGCAAGCTTCATCTTTGACACATTGTGGTTTACCATCCAGGCGAGTTGGTGGTCAAACGCGGATTTTACCGCGATAAACCTGGGTATTATTTACTGGGTGAGTTAGGTCACTCACACAATCGTAGTAATTGTAAACATTAAGGAATTAATAGTTTCGTGGCAGGATTTCTATGGAAATATCGTGAGAAAATCTGAATATAGGTCCAATTTTAACGGCGCCATCGTAATTATAATAGCAAGCCCTGTTTCTTTTTCACATTTGATAGAGAGAGATCTATTTTACGTTGCTATTAAATTAACGATGACGCCTTTAAAATTGGGCCTTATGTCCGTGGAAGAAACTCATTGGTGTATGTAAAACCACCTAACCAAACCTGGGCTACCGTGGGAACCAGTGTAACCTACGAGGATAGGTCTTAGTTCAACAGTGAACTATTCAAAATCCTCCTGAAGCTGATGTCGGATTCTGTTCGGTTGAAACTTAGTTAGAATAGAATAGAAACGCTTTATTGTTCAAACAATTAACAATATAACAATGAAAGAGTACAATATAATTAAAATAGTGTTACAACCGGCGGCCTTATCGCTTAGAACGATTTCTTCCAGGCAACCTGATTAAGAGAGGAAAGGATTATAGAGGAAGGTAAGGGTGTACAAAAATGGCGAATTAATAAAAAATATATATATAAATATTATATAATTTAAAATAAATGAACATTGCTAAATATTATCTCTTAGTAGATTTTGTAGGCAAAAGGAAAAAATATAACTGGACTAATCATTACAACCAACATTTACTAAAGAACTAACCCCGAAATAACGAAAATGTATGCCATCACCAACCGTCTGCCAAGAAGTAGTCAAATGCAATTTAATCATGAATAACTTAAAAACGTAACTACACGACCTCTGCAATCAAAAGAAAGTACTTGCGTCATAAAATTCTATGCCAAGTGCTTATTGATGCTAATTTTCATAATAGACACATTATTTAGGTACTCAAAACTTTCAACATTCATAATTTTGAAATTGTGGAATATTCCACCAATATCATTAAGTTTTTACTATCTGACAGGCTTAGTATTTAGCCAAAGCCCAATAGCTGCTTTTTAGTTCTTGGTCAATATTTTTATAATAATTGATTTAATAGGTTAAAAAAAAAACTAACAAATCTGGCACAGTTGTAGATTTGGGGAATCCACAATCTTCCCTCGCTGTACATGCATGACCGCACAATTATCTACACTGAACTCCATCCTGATGGCACTGCTAAAATCTTCAGTTGTTTTTAGCAGTTCCACCAGGTCTTGGTATTTCGGTGCAAAAAGCTTGAGATCATCCATGTAGGTAAGAGATAACTTCATCCTGTCTGCGAAGCCGATAGCCTAGCCCTGAATTCCTCAGCAAGTGCTGAGAGGATTCCGGGCCAGGCAGAACCACAATGCACTCAGACTGTCACCCTGGAATATTCCCTGCTCAATCCTTATCAAGTCTTGGGGGCCAACAGAGCCGTCTCCACCACTTGATGGGTAAAAAAACTAAACACAGGCTGAAAATCTGTAACTGGATTGTCTTACAAGAAAACCTTGCCTAGCTAAAAATGTTTTTAGACTGGGTGATTAGTCTTTGATGCCATAGAAATCAGACGTGATGTGCCCAAACAGTGTAAAAAAATATTTCTGTGGAATTCTAACAAATATGTTGGCAAGTGCACTAGACCATATCCTCTCATCACTAGTGACATTGACTTTTCTGTATTCATACATATTGTAGTTAAATGTTTACTAAATGAAACACGATGAGATGCTGCCGAATTACAATCATTTCTTGAAAAATGATAGTAGTAAGTATAGTGGTATTAGATTATTTGACAATGTAAGCTATCTTAAGTACTTAAATATAAGTAAAAAATCGTGTATAATATACCTTTATTAAATACACTTAGACTCAATATCTGGCCAATATTACATCACTAAGGCATTGAAAGGCAAATTTGAATTTATGAGCCCTGCAAGCAAAATGTTCTACAGTAGACTACAGGTAGCAGCACGTAAGTGTAGTGCTGAGGGTAGTGTGGAGGGGGTGGCTGCTCATAGTGACTGCCATACTAAGCCCTTGCGCAACCATTCCCTCCGCACGTCGCTCAGCGCTAGACTTAAGTGCCGTGACTTGTAAAGGTATGTCTAAGGTAAGATTACCAGGACAATTTTGTACCGGACTACCGGTAGTTCTACTTGTAGAACTTACGGGTAGAACCTGTTTAAAATGTCTAATGTAAGACAATGATATGGCACAATGAAACTAAAAGTTTAAACAGTCTACTTTTCTCTTTTTAATGTGTTTAAAGCTGTATACTATGCATAATGTTCTAGACATTCATTATCTCTCATGTTTATCATAACATTGTAATGATAAGATACAAAAGTATTTCACATAGTGACTAATCTTGATCATTACTAATGCAGTCAAATCATAAACGTTAATGATATTGCCAGTAAAGCAAAAGCCTGTCACAAGTATAGCTTTTCTTAGGGTTCCATACCCGAAGTGTAAAAACGGGATTATTACTAAGACTATTGTCCGTCTGTCCTTCTGTCTGTCACCAGGCTGTATCTCAAGAATCGTGACAGCTAGACAGTTAAAATTTTCGCAGATGATGTATTTCTGTAGCCGCTATAACAACAAATACTAAAAACAGAATAAAACAAATATTTAAGGGGGGCTCCTATACAAATACGTGATTTTTCGCCGTTTTTCGCTCGATATTAATAATGGCATCTGACGCTTGAAATGGAGCTAAAGCATCTTCCATATGGTACGGAATCCTTCGTGCGTGAGTGCGACTCGCACTTGGCCGATATTTTTAATTTTATACAATCGTATAGGCATGTTCATTTTTCCGGGAAAATAGTAGCCTTGCTCTGATGGTGCCCACTAAGAGTACAACACACTGTCCCAGTGCGGGTAGCTAAATTCACAGACATCATCGAATTTCTTAAGTGAACATTTGCAGATTCCCTCACAATGTCTTCCTTCAACAAAAACATAGTGTTGTGTAAGTCCAGATATATTTTTAAAAACTATTTAAACCTGCTCCTCTTGCTTGAAAGCAGAAAAGAGATGAGACATGAAAAACATCTATGACTTTTGAGAATGATTACTTATTACATATGAAAAATGCAGATTCTATTTTTCTATACTATTTTATTTCAAGAAAGCAAGCTACTTATTGTAACTTTACGCTACTAGTGTACCATTACACTACAAGGAGAACTATAAAAATAATTTAAATATAGTTTAAAAAAAACTATGGAAAGAGGGAAGGGAGGCCTTTGCCCTGCAGTGGGACGATAACGGCTAAAATAATAATAATAATATTAAAAAAAACTAAAAAACATGCTTAGGATTCATATTTTTTTTTAATTTTTATAAATGTATTGTCATCGGTATTTGATAGGTGTGCAAAGTTTAAAGAAAATCTGATCGCTCAAATTAGGTCAAAATCAAGCTCAAAGGGGTTGGTTACAAGCAAACAAACACACAGGTGAAACTAATAAAAGCATGTTAATAAAATGTATTTTCATAGTTTTCTTTTTTTATTTGGGCAATGACTATAGGCTGAACCAAACAACTTGGTGGCTGCGATTGTAGCTACAAGCTGCAGATAACCCGATGCAACTAGGCAACTCGGCATGCAACTCAGGATGATAAGGTATTTATTTATCTCGTATATAGTAATGTGTTCAAATCGTGAAAGTTTTAAAATTACACCTAGATACTTGATTTGGCCTATACCATGCATAAATAGCCATGCAAGAATGCCTATTGTTAATTGTTTTTGCTTAATTTTACTAAATTTAATGCTAATGAGGGACAAGACAAGAATCAGGTTAATGTCATCAACTAATTAGACTGTATTATTACATTAATATGTATGATTTTTAAATTGTATATCTACATTTTCTTGCTTTTGAAATACCAGTTATTTGCTATGCAAAAGTGTTATTTGGTTTTAATGTACCACAATAATGCTACAATGCAGCTGAATCAACATTACAGTCTTCATTATTTCCTACAATGAATAAATAAGAAAAAACAGATGAGGATATAATTCACCTTGGACAAAAAGGCTTTTAAAAGAGACTTATTATACAATTTTACAATATTTGGTATTACATGCAACTATAATATTAGAAATTCACAGCTTATAGAGATGAGCTATGTGAATTAATCACTTCTAATTAAGTACTAAATTCTAATTGTTATGTGTAATGAATCATTTTTAATTGCTACTTCCTGGTATGTTGTTCTGATTAGTGACCATTTCAAACCACCTACATTGCAGGTATCTAGGGCAAACTGTGTGATCACTGCATGTTCTACCAATGTATTTTATAATTTTATAGCCTGCATATTGAGGAACTTATATGTTGGAGGTCACATTTCTTGACATTTTCTTGTTTGCTATTCGACTAGTGAAGGGCGACACAAATACATCGACGCAAGCTTGTTACTTCTGGTAATGGTTTACTGTTGTATGTTTGTAAGCCTACAATTTATGGAATTATCGTTACCTGATTGTGATTAAAACACGTCTCTAATCTTCTGTTTTCCTTTTGTTAACAGATGTCATCCGTAATCAACACTCTGCGCATATTGTACACAGAATTCACAGATTTCGTTCACTACGTTTTCACAAACACTCGATAGCAACACGATAGCACTATAACTGATCAAAACACCATATAAATGCACTAGAAACACATAAATAACAGCTTTTTTACTATTTTTATCGCACAGTGCCTTCTTTAATTATAAAAATCCGTGATTACAGGTTTCTTTTCCTTGGTTTTGTGACGAAACGAAACGAAACACGAAACTAGAAGTGTAAATGAAATTGACAATGACATCATTGACATCATTTGATAGACATGATTTTTTTTGGCATGAAATTTTTATTTACTGGATACTAATTTTAAAAGGATGCTTGAAATGGCTCCGTTATTGTGCTGTACTTAAACAGCAAAATATGTGCTACAACCCGGGGTGTGCTCAAGCACTCCAGATTCCAACAAAAAAATTGGTCAATATGACAAGCACCCTGCACACTGTGCACAGGTGCAGGGTCACTGACCTCCATATATACAAGTACGCGTACTTGTATATATGGAGGTCAGCGACCCTGCACCTGGGTGCCACCGCAGACATACAATATATAATTGTTGTAATATATATTGTATATCTGTGGGTTCCACCCCGTACGGAAAGCCGGAAACATACTATCGGACGCGGATGACGGACGCGACTGACAGCCGCGACTTAGCAATGTGCACAGTCTTATAACATCCGGTGTGCCAGATCGCTCTCGGACGTCCGAACGCTCAAGGTCGACCGAAGGTGACGTCCGCGACTTATGTCCGATAGTGTGCAACGCTCAGTGTACTTTCATAGTCTAGATACCTATCAGTAGCGGCTGTCAGTCGCGTCCGTAAGCCGCGTCCGATAGTATGTTTCGAGCTGAAGTCTGATGTTTTGGTTTAGAATCTAAAAATAAATATATAAAAGATAATAAATAGTTTTGGCTAATATTCAACCCTTAGAGTATACATAACTAAAGTATAGAGCAGTATGCAAGTGTAACCAGTAGGCACGGGTGAGACCATCATCCGCGCCGACCGCTAGCGCCACCATTCACTAGACTGAAAACAGTGTGAACGCACGCGATTATGATCTCACTTTCTTTAATTGAAAACGGCGAAAAATATGGTGAAATGTGCAGTGCAATCTTGCAAAAAAAACACCCGGAAACATACTAAACAGAAATCTAAAATCACATACCACAGGCAAGCATTATTTAATTATTGTTTTGATAAAACTGAAATGACGCATCGGGGCATGACGGGTTCGTGGGAGGCGAGGACACTTGTACTCCGCGCACTGCCCCGCGTTCCGCATCAGTAGGTAGTGATGGGACGCGTCGACATTTGAGTCGATAACAATATTTTGTAAAATAATGTATCATTATTGCTGAAGTTATGACTTTATACTGTGGTAACTTATATCTTTTGTATAATATATTCATACATACAAATGATTATGATTTTTGAACTAGTTGTCAATTTCAATTGTTTACCATAAAGTGATAAATTCCCCAAAAAATGTCTGATTGCTATGATCTTTTTTGGCATAAAATTAAAATCAAAAATGTCTTTTCAACCGACTACAAAAAAGGTTCTCAATTCGATTGATTTTTTCACGTATTCACTCCATATTTTTTTACTTGATGAATCAATTTAGATGATTCTTTATCTTAAATTTCATGCAATTTGGTTCATAAATGTGTAAGTTATAAGGCTTTGTGACATTGGGACGGATGAACGGTCAGACTTAACGATATTATAAGGGTTTTTTGTTATACTTCGGAACCCTAAAAACTACCTCTCACAGGATGAATGCGAATAAACAAGACTCCACCATAGAATATGCTTTAGTATTTGAGTGGTACTTTTTTGCGGTATAACTCGTTGTTTTAAGTACTTTACTTATTTTTAGGTTTCCAAAGGACCAGAAATTGACAAAGATGTGAATTGAAGCTATCAAAAAAACTGATTGGGAGCCAAATATTTGAACTAGAATAGTGTAGTGAACAATCACTACACTTTCCGAATTCAAGATCAAGATTCCCCATTCCTCCAAAATCTTAATACGTCATTCAGTGAATCCTAAGTTGCCGCACTTCACAACAAATAGTTCATAGATTAGTCATTTTTAAATTTCTAAGGTCCCCATTAAGATCTACATGATTGTTGATTTCATAATGTGTTTGAAAAATTTAGAGTTATTGTTTGTTATTTGTTGTCGGATATAGGCAATCAATATTGTGTGAAACAATGTATAACTATTTATTTATTTATTTATTTATTTCTGTATACATTTGCCTTATAATATGTCTACTTACAATTACACTTATATAATAGTAACATAGTACACATTATACCCTGTCGTTAGGGTGTACTTAATTTCGAGTCCTATAACATTATGATTTAAATGAATCAACGAAGTTATACGAACAAAATGAAGTTCGATTTACATCACTGATTTTAATCAAAAAAAATCATTAATTTAAATCGATGATTTACATCAATATCAGTTAAATCAATCAACCCTGGTCAGTTTATATCCTAAGCTTCTTACATTTTAAGTAAAAAATAAAAGATTTTGAAAAGTATCAGCCATTTTATTGACATACATTTATCCAAACATATTATGTAAAGATTGTCGAAAGCGTGATTATAATATAACATTTCTCTTTATAAATGTCGTAAATCACATGTAGAAAAAAACTTAAACCTGCACAGGCCCTTACGTTAAAAAACAAATATCTAGGTAGAATATTTCAAGTTGTTCGCACGAAATATATTTGTACTTAGCTTGTACAGTTGTACCGCGCTTAACCTGCAACAATCGACAACTGAATGAGTTTGCGGTGCCCACGTGCCCATCCCTAGAAATGGCCAATTTATCTATATAAGTAGCTATACCTTACCTGCCTACGCCGCACACTGAGCGTCTACTGCAATACTAGCGCTCTATACTTTAGTTATGTATACTCTAACACCCGTATTCTTAAACGTTACCTCGAGATTTTCTCGACTCGACTCAAGCTCACGTGACCAATTTGGTATTCTTAAACGTTCAAAATCACTTTACTTGAGGAATTTCGTCACTCGAGTCGAGTTAGAGTAGAGTGTAGAACTGTCAAACTCAAGGTAGCTCGAGACCAACCTTACAGCTCCCTCGAGACGTAAAGCGACGCTGAGTAGATATTTTATTATTTTGTGAGATGTGTGATAGTACGGACTTTCAAGAGTTTATTGGTTATATTTATGATGAACCATACATGTATCTGTCTCGACGATATTTGCGGGATGCTACAAATCCTCTGGAGTTTTATAGTAATGAGGAATTTCGAAAAAGGTTTCGTTTCCGTAAAGAAACTGTTATCAACGCGATCTTCCCTTTATTATCTTTTAAAGATGGTGCTAATAGAGGACTTCCAGTACCTGCTATGATGCAATTATTGGTAGCATTAAAATTCTACGCAACGGGGCTGTTCCAGGTAATTTAACTCAAAATAGATGCCTACCTATTTTTATTGTAAAATGCCGTTAAATTGTTGGCCCGGTTGTTCGGCATTGGCACTTAATAGGTACCTAGGCCAGTGTTTAATACCATGTAACCTATAAAAATTCCTAATGTATTAATCTATCTCGAGGTAACGTTTAAGAATACGGGTGTGAGTCTGAAATTGAAACTTAGGAAAAAAAAAATATTTATCGTTATAACGTCTCACAAACAGCTGTAGCCTGGTTGTAGCATAATGTTGAATCATTCACATTGGCCGAAATGGTTTTCATTGATTTTTGGGATTGGCTTAGGCCAAGCCGCAACAAAAGGCCGCGGCCCCGGCCGGCCGCGACCCCGGCCGGTCTCTTCGTTTGTGGTTTTAGTCTAGCTCGTACTCTACAAAAGGGAGTTAGAAATTATATGGCAACATTCAAACCATAGACAATTAACAAAATAAAATGAAAATGTCCGTCGTAATCGCAAAAGATGATCCGATTTATTTTGTGACTGCTAAGTAATTCTGTGCTTGCAATGTGACACAATTTCTAATATTTATCTAATTCGTAGAAGTGTATAATAAATAGAAAAAATGATCGTCCAGGAGCCAACACAGGTATGAAGTGAAAACTGAAAAGGTTGGAGAGTTGTCAAGGTATTCTCGCCAAGGGCCGTTTAATAATTTATTTAAAATTCTTGCAGGTTATCGTTTGGGATTGTCTCAATAATTACGAATACGACAATGCTATATTTTTGGCCGAGCGATTGCATGCTGAAGGTAAGTAGTCATAAACTCGTCGCATCCCATGAAAAGTACGTACAATCAATTGTTTAACACCTGCATTCAGGCAAATATTGATTTTTACGCAACTATTTATTCCGAAATGTTTTCGAATTCTGTTCATTGTATCTTCAGGTCGCGGGAAGTAATATGACTAACGTGACATATGTTTGTTTTCAGTTTCTTCAGAAGAGACAGCATTCTTATTGGGAACTTGTTACTATCGGGCTGGACGCGTGAACGAGGCTCATCATTTACTACATAACATGTCATTATCATTACCACAAGCCAGGTTCCTTCTTGCTAAATGTTCCATTGAGTTAAAATCGTGAGTATTATTTAATTAGTATAATTACTATGTGATAAGTATCAGGTGGAACCACCTAACCATCTGCAACTTAAGTACCTCATTTGCTTAATGTGAATGCTATAAACATTTTTTTATTTTGTAGATACAAAGATGCTGAGGTTGCATTGGGATCAAATTTAGACATAGTAGCATCAGAATTTGGTGACCAAGCACCATTTGCATTACAACTCCTTGCCAAAGTATACAACATTACAGAGCGTCGAAGTAAAGCATCAGAAGCACATCGGAAAGCACTATCACTGAATCCATTCATGTGGAAATCTTTCACTCAACTGTGCAATATGGGAGAAAAAGTGGATCCACATCAAGTATTCCAAATAAACAACGCAGAATTCACTTTTGGTGTCACAACACTTGTGAACTTGGTCAGCAATTCAGAGAACATTTCATTTGGTAATAGCAACACTCCCAATAACACCAGCATAAATGCTAACACTGTGACTCCAAATAATATTTCAGCCCGAACTCCAATGACTATGTCTGCTACAATAACCCCTGAAATACAAGCTCCAACTAAAAAAATGCACAGCGTATTTAGTGGTTTAGCACCTATTCCATTTTCACCATCTTTTGGCATGTTACCTATGGATGAATCTCCCGTTCTATACACGCCTACATTGACAGACTCCAATGAACAGAAAGCCATTCCCAAGATAGTGAATTCTCTCAGAGCACAGATGGGTCAACTGAAAGATGCAGTGTTCAGTCCTGCACCACGGTGCACACTCGGGCCCGCGCCGCGGCGGTCCTCGAGACTCTTCAGTAATAACAATAGTAGTTATTCAGTCAAAGAAAACAATAAATCTCCTAGTAGAAAATTTGTAGCGCCCAAGAGTCCTTCGAGAAAAAATAAACAAAGAAATGCTAAAAATATAAAGACCAACACTGTAGAAAGTAATGAAAGAAACAAGAGTATTGAGTTACTAACTCCAACAATTCCACCGAAGCCATCAAATGGGGTGGCGCTGTTAAATTTGTTGAGAGATTTAGGTGAAGCATATAAAGCACTGACATTTTTAGATGGTAAGAATGCTATTAAACTTTTCCAAGAAACAACACCTAAGCAGATAGCTTCCCCATGGGTGCAAACTATGATCGCTCGTGGCCACTATGAGCTAGCCCAATATGAAGCTGCTGCAAAAATATTTGCAGACATTAGAAAACAGTATCCTAATCGCACAGAAGGAATGGATATTTATAGTACATGCTTGTGGCACTTGCAAAGGGAGGCTCAACTTTCAGCTTTAGCTCAAGAACTAGTAGAACTAAATAGAACTGATCCCATTGCATGGCTAGCAGCTGGAAACTGCTTCTCCCTGCACAGGGAGCGTGAAACAGCATTGAAATTCTTCAAGAGAGCTGTACAAATAGATCCTGATGCAGCATATGCCCATGCATTACTGGGACATGAATATGCGGTAGCCGAGGAAACTGACAAAGCTTTGGCAAGCTTTAGAACTGCAGTTAGCATCGACCCACGTAACTATGTCGCATGGTTCGGTATAGCGACAGTGTACGCGCGCCAAGAGCGGTGGAAAGCATCCGAGGTTCACATTCGTCGAGCCCTCACGATTCATCCTCACTCTGGAGTGCTGAGGTGCCAGCTGGGGCTTGCGCAAGCTGCTTTAGGTAAAATGGATCGAGCATTGGCGACATTAGAGAAAGCTGTCTCCTTAGATACAGAGAATCCCTTATGCCGTTTCCACAGAGCCTCTGTGCTTCTCCGCGCCAACCGGCCGCAAGATGCGTTAGCAGATTTGCATCATCTAAAAGACATTGCTCCTAGAGAGTCACGAGTCTACTACTTACTTGGTAAAGTTCATAACAAACTAGGTAATACCCACTTAGCCATGATGAACTTTAGTTGGGCGACAGACTTGGACCCGAAAGGTACAGGTGGCCACATAAAAGAGGGCTTTGACACCTCAAAACAAGAAGACCCACCTGAGAGATCAACCTAGGATGCGGATAGAGAACTAGTTGATGATAGTATATCTGCACGCAGAAGCTGTCGGCGGTGCAGTTGTTGACTGATCCAATGTAAATATCGCTCTCGCCTATCCAGCTCCTGACTCACACCAAATTCTTCCAAATAAATAGCTTTATGGAGTGGGATGGGTGTGCGGTGGCAATTAATTGTGGAGGTAATATACCCAGTATGGGTGTTACATGGAAATGTTTATATAGAGTAAGATGTGGATATTCCTTAAATGTATCCTAGTTTATGTTAATATTATATCTTGTATAGAAAATAACATTTAGATATCGAAAGAGTTAACTATTGAAGAGATGCTGCTTGAAGAGTTTGATCTCAGAGGATGATTGTATTAGATCAATAAAAAATTTGAGTATAAAGGATAAATCATGGACAATGATATTGAGTTGGTAATTGTATTATGCCATATTAAATTTCTGACATTCTGCGTTTTGTAGAAATATATTTTTAGTGCATGTTCCTAGTTTTTCCTACAAGGTTTCAAGTACTGACAGAGAGATTGTGTCTGATCCGCTGGCGGTATAAGTTGACATTAATTTGATCACCTCTTATCTTTTTCTACTGAGCCATAAATGCAAGTGCATTTTTTTATTCTTGACATCAGCTTTGAATGTTAGTTGATAAATGAAAATAGATACAATTTAATGTTTTACGGTTCTGAACATACCACAGGAACATAGCTGTTAGATGTTAAAGAAAATTACCCCGTGTGAATTGTACATATATAACAAAAATTAAGTAACTACACTATAGCACTGTTTGTCACTTAAAGTCACCCATGAATTAGCTCTGTGGACTTTTAGACCACCTAACTATGTATGAATGAAGAAATAAAACTGATTATAATAAATATCAGAAAGTGTTTTATTCGTAAATAAGACAATTACAAATCCTCAAGTATCCTTATGCTAACTAAAATAATTCTAGCCATTCATGGATGTGTGAATCCAGAGAAATGACAAATTATAATCCATTCAGTAAGTAATTAAAATGTTATCTCAATAATTTTGTACCTCAAGTGAAGACCACATATAAACTAGCCCAATGATCACATATGAATATGCTAACCCGATCAGCATTAATTGTGAAGATCATTCATTATGGTCCAGTCATTTAAGCTTAAATTAGGTAAGAATCTAAGAATTCGAGATACCCAGCTGTAAGCATATCCGTCAAATACAACAATTATTTTGGAACTGTAATGCCTTTGTAAATAATTCATGTATATATCAAAAATAATAGAAAAAGTATCTTCTCTGCTCCATACAACATGATGAAGAAGAAATCCGCCATCAATAATGAACGTCACATTATTTTCATTGAGAACAAAATCAATAGGGCTCATGTCAATGACGATTTTGTTGTGTTTTTCTCATGCCATCATTATCAAATAGAGCTGTTGGATACGGGCTCAATTCATATTATTCAATTATATTATGATTTAAGTTTTTCCCTTAATTATTTTTTAATTTTAGGAAACGTTTATCAGTATTATTGAATAGATATAGATTTAATGCATGAAGAAAATGATAAAATATAATATAATAGTCATTAAAAATTGACAAATATTTATAATCATTGATTTATCGATAGTTCATCAACTATATATGGCGCGTTTTCGACTGGAGGCACCGGTTGACCTGTAGTGATGCGGTGACCGCGCGCTCTCTGCCCTCTATCTCGAAAACGGTTCAATACGGTAAAATTTGTAGAGAATTATGTATTCTACAATATTGATAATAAATACAAATAGCAAAAAACCCATAGGAAATGAGATATTTACAAAAAAAAGCGCAAAAAACCGATTTTTTTTGCCTTTGACCTTGGAAATTTAATAGTTGCGTACACCCATATACCATATGTAGGTTTTAAGACAACTTTTAGGGTGTTATTTACAGACTTACAGCTGGGTATCTCGAATTCCGAGGTGAACTTACTATAATGAACGGACTGGACTATTACGGTTTCGGCGCCGAGTGCCGACTTTCGTTTAGTATGCTTATAAATTCATTATATTCGATAAGAACCTAAGTTCATTTATACAGGGTTATCTGCTTACCCTTTACAAGCCGACAGGGGGTGATTTTTACTTTCATTGTACTTTTTTAGCTGTCAAATAAATCTGAACATCGGGGAAAAACATTCCCGTTGGCTAGACTAGTCTGACCAGTGGGAAACACCATTAAGACAGTAA
This sequence comes from Hypomecis punctinalis, assembly GCA_949316475.1. Classification (NCBI taxonomy): domain Eukaryota; kingdom Metazoa; phylum Arthropoda; class Insecta; order Lepidoptera; family Geometridae; genus Hypomecis; species Hypomecis punctinalis. The sequence continues at coordinate 15,587,827 of OX438810.1, forward strand.
TTACGAACAATTTTTACAAAGGGGCCAACCCGGAATTCTAGAAAAAAAAACGAATTGATACAAAATTACAATTTGGAATAAAAATAATCTGTTAAGTGCGACTCGCGCACGAAGGGTTCCATACCGTATGGAAGCCGGACAGCGGAGACTCAGTAATAGGGCCCCGTTTTTACCATTGGGTACGGACCCTAAAAATTGAGGAATTCCTCGTGGACCAACTGCTTTTGCACAGCTAGTGCCATCAGAAATACCTATTATTTTATAATCTTTCCCGATTGCACTACTAAATAAAAAATTACATTAATTTCAGTTCCCGATTGCACAACTAAGAATTATGAAACAGTTGATTTTTTTCTCAAATTCTGATAGTAAAAGGACATGTCCACAAAATGTATGGAGGCTGGTATAATAATAATTAAAAATTCTAACCACAACACTCGTTACATTTCGAAAAAGTTCATATTATTCTGAGTATTACAACAGTTAAAAACGAAAAAGAGCCCTCCGATTTTTTTAAAATTAATTTCGAATTTATTAGGATAAATAAATATATTTGGCTCAATAGGTAATTTATCTCTATCAACACTGATTAAGTAACCTTCAAATTGTTAAATAAAAGCATTTTTACCAATTAGACACATTTTTAAAGTGTTTTTTGTCACATTGTACCTACTAACTGGTCACACTGGTAGGTTATAATTTTAGCAAATTAAGATATGAATGTGCAAGAATCAGCTCCCAATGGAAGTAAAATAACGATAGAAGCACTTTATTGTTGCAAAACTAGAAAAATAATAAGCTGTATTGTTATTTTTTATACAACTTATTTTTAGCATTTAAAAAAAATTGGAGTGGTGAAAAAATCTAAATTAAATACTTTTGGGAAGCCCATAAAACAAGCTTTCAAATGATGTATATATCATCTTGGTTCGATTTTTCTCTGAATTATATACCACTTGTGGACGTCTCCTTTATACTATTAGAATTTGAGATTTCATGAGAATTCATGAATTAATTACGGGCTTTCGGCTTAGTACATGGCAAGCAGAAAACCCTGTATAAAAAAAAAAACTCCATTCTGAGGACAAAACATTGCACTATCTTTTATTACACAAACTTCTGCAGTATAGAGTCTAGGGCTTTTCTGACGGTCGGGTCATTGAGCAGTTTGGTTTGTTGCGGGGCCGGCGCGGGCGCAGGTGTCGGCACGGGCGCCGGGGCGGGGGCGGGGGCGGCTACTTTCTTATCATTGAGGATGCTTAGGATCCTCTCTTGAAGGTCTACTTGTGTCTTGCTGGCGGCCGCGGGCAGAGGCTCGCCGAGCTCTATTTTGACTTGCTGCTCTCGGCGTTCCTGAAATGAAATACGTAATTTAATAAATAATCTGCCAAGTGCGAGTCGGGCTCGCACACCAAGGGTTCCGTACCGTTTGTAAGCCCATCTTAATATCTTTTATTTTAATTATTTATTTTTGAAGGAACATACAACTTAATATTCTGTGAATATTTCAAGCATCTTCCTGTTGCCATTATTAATATCGAGCAAAAAAATCATGTTACTTGTATGGGAGCCTCCCTTAAATTTTTAGTTTAATTATTATTTTTATAGTGCATATTTAACTAAATATTCTGTGAATATTTCAATCTACCTGTCGCCGTTATTAATATCGAGCGAAAAACGGCTAAAAATTCAGATTTGTTGGAAAGGAACTCTCCTTAAATATTTTTTTCTGTTTTTAGTATTTTAATGTTATAGAGGCAACAGAAATACATTATCTGTGAAAAATTACAACGTTCTATTACGTTTCATGAGATACAGCCTGGTGACAGACAGACAGACGGATGGCCAGCGGAGTCTTAATAATAGTATCCCGTTTTTACCCTTTGGGTACAGAACCCTAAAAATGTTTTTTTTTTAGTTCGTGTTTAAATCCTTCAAGCATTTAATTAGGTCGCAAGTTTTTATTTGTGCAACTGATAAGAATAATAAAGAGTTCATATACCAAGCAGTATTTTGTAGCAACTCAAGTAATTTGACATTGGCCCAGATAATGCATTAATGTCAAGCACTATTACTTAGCCGTGGTGGTCTAGAGGTAGTGACACCCGCCTTACAATCGTGAGGTCGTGGGTTCAAATCCCCGGTCCCGTACCAATGAGTTCTTTGGAATTTATGTATGGAATTTCACACCACTGGCTTTTCGGTGAAGGAAAACATCGTGAGGCAACCTGCATACGTCCGTAGAAGAAATTCGATGGCGTATGGGAATTCACCAACCCGCACTGGGCCAGCGTGGTGGATATGGCCCAAACACCCTTCGTGGGTAGGCCTACGTCCTGCAGTGGACTATTAAAAAGGCTGGTACAGTACAGTACTATTACTTGCTTACTTATCGGTATGTGGTTTCCATTCGAGAGCGCTTACGGCCATCGTGCTGTGTCCTGCTCACTGCCATTTCAACTTACTTATCCGCTGGGCTATGTCAGTAACGTTTGCTTATCATTCTATGCTATCGTTATGAAAGTCACGACGAAATTACGAGCCCTCTTGGTAACCGACCTATAGATACCACAACCTCCCTTGACAACCAATCTGTACATATTACGACCCTTCTTGGTAAACAACCTGTAGATATAATCCGCGCCACACAAGTCGGTGAATGAGAAGTTAGCCGCAGATGACACTTCGCCGTAATTCGCTAATTATTGCACATGTGTGCATAATGCCGACGCCGCGTGGCGTAGTGATGAGCACGGGCGTAGGGAGCGCGCGGAAGGCAAGAGGGAGACGGGCGGGTGTGCCCGGCGCGAGTTTCTTGTCGCGGGAGCGCATACCCATTTTGCCTTTAGCGCATCGTTCTGCAACTAACTTCCCGTCCACCGCCTTGTGGGGCGCGGATTATACAAAGACCTGTTTTGATAACCAACCTGTGGATACCACGTTCTGTCTTGGTTACCGTTAGCCAGCTGGCCTAGCAGAGCGTACACCGCCTCGCGGCCGGACGGACCGCCGCGCTGCACCTCTTGGAAGAATCTTTACAAACGTCAGTATATGCGGTCTTTTGGTAACCAACCTGAAGATACTCCATAACCTTGTCGTATTGTAGCACAGTGAGCGTCCGCCCGTCAGCCAGCTGGCCTAGCAGAGCGTACACCGCCTCGCGGCCGGACGGACCGCCGCGCTGCACCTCTTGGAAGAATCTTTACAAACGTCAGTATATGCGGTCTTTTGGTAACCAACCTGAAGATACTCCATAACCTTGTCGTATTGTAGCACAGTGAGCGTCCGCCCGTCAGCCAGCTGGCCTAGCAGAGCGTACACCGCCTCGCGGCCGGACGGACCGCCGCGCTGCACCTCTTGGAAGAATCTTTACAAACGTCAGCATATGCGGTCTTTTGGTAACCAACCTGAAGATACTCCATAACCTTGTCGTATTGTACCACAGTGAGCGTCCGCCCGTCAGCCAGCTGGCCTAGCAGAGCGTACACCGCCTCGCGGCCGGACGGACCGCCGCGCTGCACCTCTTGGAAGAATCTTTACAAACGTCAGCATATGCGGTCTTTTGGTAACCAACCTGAAGATACTCCATAACCTTGTCGTATTGTAGCACAGTGAGCGTCCGCCCGTCTGCCAGCTGGCCTAGCAGAGCGTACACCGCCTCGCGGCCGGACGGACCGCCGCGCTGCACCTCTTGGAAGAATCTTTACAAACGTCAGCATATGCGGTCTTTTGGTAACCAACCTGAAGATACTCCATAACCTTGTCGTATTGTAGCACAGTGAGCGTCCGCCCGTCTGCCAGCTGGCCTAGCAGAGCGTACACCGCCTCGCGGCCGGACGGACCGCCGCGCTGCACCTCTTGGAAGAATCTTTACAAACGTCAGCATATGCGGTCTTTTGGTAACCAACCTGAAGATACTCCATAACCTTGTCGTATTGTAGCACAGTGAGCGTCCGCCCGTCAGCCAGCTGGCCTAGCAGAGCGTACACCGCCTCTCGTCCGGACGGACCGCCGCGCTGCACCTCTTGGAAGTTACGCGACAACAGCTGGAGAGCGTCTTCTAGCGGCATGTTGCGGTGCTCTGTCGAAAAAATAATACATGTTATATTTGCGGCGTCATTGATAACTTACGCACAACCTCAATGGGAGGACTTTAGTACATCATAATGAACAACTTTATATGAACACAACAGTTATTTAACCGAATCTTCATAAGCCTATATCTTAACTCGCTCTTAACCGATTAGGTTGATATTCGCAAATCTTGATAGGATGGATTTACGATCATAGCAAATATTATCATTGCCATGTTCCGTTGAGATTCGTTGCAAAATGGTATCTGTAAAGAAAAATCAACTTCCGGACAGACGAAATCTAAATCGTTTTGTTAAAGCGAAGACAAAATTAGTTAAAAAATCGAAACGTCGCCACGAGAAAAATAACTATGGGACCAACCCTGAATTCTAGAAAAAAAGATCTGCTGTTCTATAAAAAAACTTTATTATTTATCTTTAACTTTATCATTAACAATTAGACAAAATGTATGAGAACATCTCCACATACATCCCACAGTCACGTACAACTTTTCCTATGGGACTGAGTTGTTCCCATATTTCATCTTGATGTTCCCATTGTACATTATTTGCTAAAATTACCCTGTAAGGACCGTAAAAGAAGTAGTATTTCATTTAAAAATCTATTTTTAACAATAGATAGAGTGATTCAAGAGGAAGGATTATATGTGTAATACACCTGTGCGAAGCCGGGGCGGGTCGCTAGTTTCCTATAAAGACCTTAGCTCAGAAATGGGATGGCACTGCTGCATCATAACTTACCCTGAGGAAATCCATGCAATATAGTCAGCGTTAGAGGTCTATTCTCTTGATTCTGTGGCATCACAAGAATGGCGTACATGCAGCCACGAGATACGATGTTTCTGAGTTTCCTTTAAAGACCTTAGCTCAGAAGTGGGATGGCGCTGGTAAAATACAACTCATAACTTACCCTGAGGCAATCCGTGCAATATAGTCAGCGTTAGAGATCTATTCTCTTGATTCTGTGGCATTACAAGTATAGCGTACAGGCAGCCACGAGATGCGATATTTCCGAGCACTTTTCCAATAGCTACGTCCTCCATGGGGTATAAAAGGTCCACAACTATACCCAAGCGTTTGAGGCGACCTTCTATGTACTCTGCATATTCTCTGTAAGGGAAATTGTTGTTTATTTTGAGTTGTAGATTTTGTCCTATTGTTATTAGTACAAAATATCGCGTTTAAGTCAAAATTTTAAAGGTAAAATTAACTACGACATTGTAAGAGAGAACTTACATCGTCAAATAATCGGTATAAACATCCCGTCGTAAAAACGTATTTATTACAAACAAAATTTTAAAAACAGTGATCAAATCAGAGGGCTAAGTGGGAGTTTTTCGCTCGAGCTCGATCGCGTTAGAGTTTGATGTGATTTCCATGGAAATGGCACAGCGCCATCTTGTGTCACGTACATAAAACTGAATAGCTAAGTGTGACATGACGTCACCAATTCACTATGCACCATACGTTGTAACTAATTTCTGATCTGTAGCACCGTCGAGCGATCTTTCAGCAATGCGGGCTCTTAATAGTATGTTTCATTTGCTGTGGCTTTGATGTCATCTAACCAATAGCGTCGCATGGTATTTCTCGCTTTTTCGGGCTTATTGATTATTTTCGACGTAAAAAAGAAAAAAATAAAGTTTTCTTCCAGGTATAATCAGTCTAATAGTCCAAAAAGATCATATAGATAAAAAATAACGGGTTAAACTCCGGGAGTGCCGGCAGCAGTAAAAACTTTCGCTTCAGCCTACAAATTTTCAATCAGCTTACTCATCTGTCCTGACGCGAGTTTAACGTTTTTTATCCATCCCAAACGAACAAGCAAAAGTGCACAACGCCGCTAAATAAGCTTTCACTTCTAAAATGGCTCCGTTCTAAATGTTAGGCATATCAAGGATTTCCTTATTATATTGGTGAGCGCGCTTAGGTAGTTACGCGTCGCTAGCTGCTATTGAATGTATTTTAAAGAAAATACAGACCAGGGGACTCATTTTTCAACTTCGCACGCCTTGGTTGAATACGAAACTTGTATGGAGCGTTCGCAACTTCCATAGACAATATAGAATGTTTTCATACAATCTGTCAATATGTTCCCAGGCACAAAACTATTACAACTAAGACTTAGAGAGATAGCACTGTTGCTTGAGGCAATTTTCAACCACAAAAATGTATGGAATATCAGGAAATATCTGGCTGAGCGCTCTCAAAATTGTCAAATATGTATGTATTGGAATTTAACACTAATAAGAGAATAACACGGCAACTAACCACTGAATCGAGATACTTAATATGTCTCTTTCTAACTCATGCCATTTTAAATAATTGCATCTCTTTCTTTCTTTTCTCGATCGACCACGTTATCCCTCTGGTATCTCTGTGTTCCCAGGCGTGCGAAGTTGAAAAATGAGTCCCTTGGGGAGCGTGAGTCCTTTTATCTCTCAAACTTCGCACGGTTTGGTCGTATACGGAACTTGTATGGAGTACTCGTAACTTCCATAGACAACATAGACATTCTCTATACAATCTGTCAAAGTTACGTATACGTTCCTAGGCGTTCGAAGTTCAAATAAAAACGATCCTCCATGGTGTCGTGGTCTACTCTGTAGTCTACCGCTGCTGCAGTTGGCTACAGAATTTTTACCTTTGGCTAAAAAGGCATTTTGTGAAGGGGATCATTTTCCTAAGGAGCCTTACGTGAGAAGTTTGGAGACCACGATGATTTCGCAGTCGTTTCTCTCGGGCACCGGCAACGCGCGCGGGTACTCGGGCTGGGTGAAGCGGTCGTACCCGCCTCTATCTGCCCACTCTCCACCCACTGAAAATATTGATAATGTCTATGTACTAGAGTTTGTACAAAAAGAGAAGCGTCGTAGGTGAAGTTGCCCGTGTGCCATTTTACTAATTTTGTTACGTTGACAACACTGCTCTGTCATTGCTAGTATAGTTAGCGCCACACATGACGGCGGATGAGAAGTTAGCTGCAGATGACACTTAATCACGGGCGTAGGGAGCGCGCGGGAAGTATGAGGTTGGCGGGTGGGTGTACCCCGGCGCCTCGTCTCTCTGGCTCCCGCGCATACCTACCTATATTTCGGATTTTACGCAGCGTTCTGCGCATGACTTCCCATCCGCCGACTTGTGTGGCGCTTAGTATACAACTTGATAAACACAAAGTTTTTGATACTTGGTAGACACCAATTCGGTTTTCATCAGTAGACTCGCGTCTACCAAGTGTAGTCGGTACCTTGACTGCTTTATTAAAATCTTTTAGTCAGTTCACCGTAATGCCACGACGGTTCTTTTTTTGCACAAGCTCTAGACGGGTCGCCCGAGGAATGGATCAGGATAATCTCTCACAAAGGAATACTCCTTCGGGTGTTGTGCCCAGCACCCCTAGCATGGCAAAGGGTCAAACTGTCTTTCCGCCAATTTATCCCGTCAGAGTGGAAACAAAGTATGAATTGACATTGACAACTGGCCTTAGAGGTTTTGCCACACTGGATGCGGTCTGCGGTCAGGTCGAATTTAACTCAGTCCGCACTGTGTATGAACAACGTTGTCAGTCTCTATAATTATATTTTGTATGGATATGCGATCTGACCGTGGATCATGCAGGAAAAAGGGTTAAGACGCGTAACATTTATCAAATTTTAAGGCTCGCGCACATTAGTGCGGGCCGCAACGCACCGCATAACATCGCAAAAATACGCCTAGCAAACGATCCGTCATGTCATGTCAGTGCTTTGCGATGCGGCCCGGTGCGGCCCGCCTGTAGTGTGCGATAGTTCATAAAAATGTACAAAAGTGATGTTTGTTATGCGTTGCGTTGCGGCCCGCCCTTAAGTGCGCGAGCCTTAAAAGTAGATAATACACAACACAATTTTAAATACATATCAGAATATTATAATGGAAGCAAACTACCTAAGAACATAGTTTATTATTACCAAATGCTGAAATAATATAAGATACTAGAATATTCCCATCGTCTAGATTCTAGAAAGATACAATATAATCTTGAAGAAATCTCTCACCAGAATATAGAGGGTCAATATGAGATTATTTGTGAAAGGAAACTACATAATATGATTCCACATTAGTGTCCGTGTGGCTCCATACATTTTTTTTACAGCGCCCCTGTCGGAAACGAGCAAGAACTAACAAAAATGTATAGATACACGAAAATGACAATAGTTTTCGTTTACTATGCAAACTCTTAATAACATGTATGAGCTCAACTCAGAGGGGTTAGTCAAGGTTTACACGTAAATTGAAACTATAGCTGTTTCCGTATGGCTCTTATACATTTTTGTACGGCGCCTCTGGCGAAAACCAGGAAGAACTATCCAAAATGTATGGAGCCACAGGCGAATGCGAAGGTGTAAGTAAACTACGCAAAAAGGTACTGAACTAAGGGCTCTAATCTAGTGCATAAACAATCTAAGAATTATGTATTACTAGTTTCAATAAAGAAAACATCCGAAAATTCTTCTCCTCTCGCTCGCACTCATTTGGTTATGCAAGCGAGAGAACACTATCCCCCAAATGTCTTATTTATTGACACGAGTTATAATAGATATCAGTGGATAGAGAATAGTTAGTACGTTAATTAAGTTATATTACTTGCGTTATTTCTTCTGACTCCAATCCTATCCTTCAATCCTGTTGATGATAAAAATACAGTAAACTCTGCAAAGGCGAAACATGTGCCTTCATTTCTTCATCATCAAATAAATCCGGTAAATATGGCTGCCCTTCGACGGTAGGCCTATGTCCAGCAGTAGACAATTAAAAGGCTGATATAATGCAGTGAGTTGGAATCCATTCTCTCAGTCAAGTGGGGTGAGCAAAATGAGTTTATGAGGTAATAACGAGGTATTTTTCATATCACAAAAAAAGCTTTTGGAAATCGCTCTCCTGTTCACTGCCCAGAGTCACTCTCCATTATTTTAAGGACCTGTAGGCCAAGCATGCGACCATGAAAAGCCACGAAAAGAACTCTTCGACGTGTGAAAATTTGACAGATATAACATAACTTCGCCATAACTCTGACACGTCTCGTTCTGATACGTCGAAAGTAATTATTCGTGGGAATTTTCACAGAAAGTTTTATGTGGGCCTATCAGACATAGTGACAGTAAATGAATGAACTCTTTATTGTTTACACTAATACTAAAATACATGCATGATAGATAGAAAAAGAAACTTAAAAACTAGTGCAACAATAATTGCTTATAGCAATATCTTCCAGCCAACCTTTCCATCTAGACAGGAGTTAATATGAAACAAAAACTCGGACAAGTGCGAGTCAGGCTCGCACACCGAGGGTTCTGTACAAATTCAGAAAATTTAACAAAATTGGGAAGTAAGTTGTCAAAATCTCTATACTATAACAAAACCATGGACAAAAAAGTTTTTTTTTTCACTTTTCTCGTCATACATCGAAAATTACACATTGTTAAAATAATTAAAAACCTGTTTTAGCATGTGCTAATGAAGTTTCTTTATATGATACCTTACATGATACGATTTACTAACTTTGAATTTTGAACCCATACTTTGTGAATGAGGCCTTATTTTTTTGTGATTTAAATAAAAATGTACAGTTTTACAGTTTTCAAATTTATTCCTATATATGTGTACTCTGAGATAATGCTTCTTGCCAAATTTCATAGTTCTATGTCAACGGGAAGTACCCTGTAGGTTTTGATTTTTGTGAGTATCGAAATATGCGGTTTTTTACATTATTGTCACAAATGTCACAATAGCGGCTCTAACTTTTTTAAACGATAACTGAGAAGTTTTTCTTTTACACGTCTGCAAGAGACCATAGATATACGTATACAGTTTAAATTTCAACTCGATATCTTTACGCGTTCCCGAGATAAATATAATATAAATATTCCCGTCTTGACATACACAGACGGACAACAAAGTGATCCTATAAGGGTTCCGTTTTTTCCATTTGAGGTACGGAACTGAGAACTTTAGAATTCTATCAGCCATCTACAATGTGTAACAGAAAAGTTGTAAAAGACTTAAACCACGCATGCCCCGACATATTTAAAAACTTATCCCAATAGGTATAATAATCCTCAGCACTTTAAGATTACGAGGTATACAAAGTTAAAGTTTTGCGTAAAATAACCCGATGTGAAACCGCGCACGCGCCGCGCGAAGTTCAGCCGGTCGGCCGACGGAAGCCGAAAAGTGGCGCGCTTTGTAGGCGCCGATTGACAAGCTATTGACGCGTCCGCTACCGTTTTTATTTGTTTGTCCAAAATAATGTAAATTTTTTTTTTTTAGATTTATATGGAAATAATTAACATAGCTTTTGAAGTTTAAAATTCATACAAGTGATTCTTGACTACACATATAGGTGATGCCACACAAGTCGCCGGATGAGAAGCCGCGTGACGTAGTGGTGAGCACGGACGTAGGGAGCGCGCGGGAGGCATGAGGTTGGCGGGCCGGTGTGCCCCGGCGCGAGTCTCTCCGGCTGCAGGGAGCAGGGATGTATATTTTCCTTTTGCGCAGCGTTCTGCGCCTAGCTGCCCATCCACCGACTTGTGTGGCGCGGATTATACATGCCCTTCAGTATTGTTCAAGCTTTCTGTGACACGTTGTATAATGTACATGAGCCATGTATAAAAATAATGTTATTTCAGTAGTTACCTGGTCCCCGCGCCACGGGTGAGCGGTCCCGGAAGCCCGGCGCGCCCCGACCGCGGCCGCCGCGGCCCCGGCCCCGCGGCGGCATGCGGCCACGCGGCCCACCGCGGGCGCCTCGCGTGCTCGGCTCATCCACCCACCCTTCGTACTCTTCTTCTCTATAATCTGGTAAAAAGATATTGGTTAATGTGAATGACGGACCGCATTAAGACCACAGGATCGCGCTGGATGCAAGCCGCTTCCAACCGGTCTTATTGGAGATCCATAGGGAAGGCCTATGTCCAGCAGTGAACTTATGGCTGATGGATGGATGGATGGATGGAATGACAGAGAGGGGAGTTTTAGCGGAAATGCAGAAAAATTATGTTGCCATACGCATATGTGCAATACATCATCTGTGAAAATTTCAACATTCTAGCTATCACCGTTCATGAGATACAGCCTGGTGACAGACAGACGACAGATGGACGGACAGCGGAGTCTTAGTAATAGGGTCCCGTTTTTACCCTTGGGTACGGAACCCTATAAATTGTGGTAGGTATTTCGTTGATTATGAGTGAATTATGTGCATGAGTGTAAACAAGTGCTATAATGTGGTATCATGTTGTTACCAAAATTCCATAGACGCCTCTAGTGATGTATAGACTACGTCACACTAGTGACGTCACGAGCCCCACTCCCAAACTTGACAATGTTTATTGTTGTCATTTGTTGTTTGATTGACAAAGAAAAAATCGTGGCTTTGGTGTTGAAGAGAGCTAACCCACAAAATCAAGTTTTGAGATAATGAGCAATTAAGGGATAAGGGTCAACTACAAAATATATTTTTTATAATATCTTCTAAACCATTGGTCCGATTTTGATGAAAATTTAGTTGTATAAGGAAAATATCCTTATTGAATCCCCGTTTAAATATAATAATTGGTAATTATCTTTTTAACTAATTTAACTAAAAATGTGGGTTGACCTTTGTTCACCACCAAAGCGACGAAATATGTGTCCATTATTTTTTGATAATCTAACTAAGGGCCTAATTATAATAATGATTTTAAGGGCTTAATTCTTACAGTAGTAGGTGGTGCAGTGCTCTATGGTGTATGAAGTATACCATTGATTGAAATGTCACACCCTCGTTCGGCTACTGTCATCGTACTTTTGTACTCAATGACTTTGGTAATCAATTTATAATGTAGTATAAATTTGTAATTATAATGAAATAGAATAAAATAAAAATAGTTTTCTAGAATACTTACAGAATATTTTTTCATTTATAAGAAAATAAATTGATTCAAAAGACCAATTGTATACTTACTGTTACCGCTATCTCCAATATAATTTCCAAAGCTGTCATACTGGTCATCGCTTTCATCTGCTGGAGTGTTGTCTGTCAGAGCCACAGCAGGTGGCAAATCATTCTTCACCTGGACTGTTTCAGTTCTGTAATTTAATTTTTAAAGTAACACAAAAATCAAATAATATGTATGTGAAATAAGTTATTTCTACATTCTAACTGCCCAATTTTCTGACTCTGATAGAATGTTGTTTAAACTAGTTCATGGAATGTAAAAGAGACGTCCACAACTGGTATATTATTCAGAGAAAAATCTAACTATGATGATATGTATATTGTTTGAAAGCTTGCTTTATGGGCTTCTTGTAAATATTTAATTTATATTTTTTCATCCCTCCATTTATTTTTAAATGATAGAAATATATTGTATGGAAAATGGAAATAGAGCTCACTTTTTTTTTTTATTTTAACCATATTTATGCACTTCTATCACTCTTTTACTTGCATTATTACCTGATTCATCCATATTTATGACATATTTTGTTAAGATTCTAGAATTCATAAAAAGTTGGTGCATCCAGTTAGAGCAATATTTAAAAAAATCAGTAAGAATTGGGTCTAATTGCTAAAAATGCATGTATTTTAGCTATTTCAAGGTTGCTTAATCAGAGTTGCCAGAAATAATCTACTTATTCTATCAAATATATTTATTCATCCTAAGATATTCAAACTCAATTTAAAAAAAATCAGAGGGATCTATTTTGATTTTAACTGATGTGATGGTCTCAGAAAAGATGTACTTTCTCGAGATGTAACACATGTTTTGGTTAGATTTGTTGATTATTATTATACCAGCCTCCATACATTTTGTGGACGTGTCCTTTATTGTAACTTGATCTGAGCATCATCAATATTTGTTCAAACGAAATAACTCTTAGAGATTTTATTACAAATTAACTTAGATAAAGAATCATAGGATGCTGAACTATTTTAGTCATTTGCAAGAAACACAGAAAATGTGTAGTGTATGTATACACTGCGACACACATGTTGGCAGCTGTGGAGTTATAGCTACAAGTTGTGCAATAGCCAATCAACATGCGGCTTTATCGTGAGCTTCAGTCGCGATTGGATATTGCGCAGCTTGTAGCTAACTTCACATCCGCTAAGTTGTGTGGCGTGGTCTTTACACCCCTGAAATAGCAAAGAAAATCATACAAAAAATTAGTTGATTTCTCAAATGTATGAAATGATTGTTCTTTCGTCATTTTAGGACCTATAAAAAAGCTGGTTTTGTTGAAAGTACATACATTCATATAGGCCAGGTACCTAGCGGTGTCAATTTTTAACCTAAAGGTATCCGAGATGACTAATATAATGATAAACACATTTAAGAATAGACTGGACCTTTGGATAAAGAAGGAAAACATTTCTCTGTCAGATAAATACTAATTTAATTCGACTCTGCTTGATATAGGTATACACTGCTTGCCATAAACAAATAAATAAATTATTATTATTAAATGTTGCCTGAGCCATGGTGGCCTAGTGGTAAAATACCTGCCTTAGTATTGTGAGGCCATAGGTTCAAATCCTGCTCCCGTACCAATGGATTCCTTGGAATTTATGTACAAAATTTCACACCACTGGCTTTTCATTGAAGGAAAACATTGTGAGGCAACCTTTATATATCCTTAGAAGAAATTAGATGACATAATTATGTGCATCCACCAACCCGCACTGGGCCAGTGTGATGGATTGGCCCAATTACCCTTAGTGAGTAGGCCTACGTCCTACAATGGACTATTAAAAAGGCTGGTACAGTACAGTACCTGTTACAGAGATCTTTCTTATCACGCAAAGTTTTGCAAAAATAACGAATTAAATAAAAGTAGAGGAACACTTGCCTGGGTGCACTTTGTATCTGAGAGGCTCTAACATTTATGTTCTTCCCTTGTAGAAGACTGCCACTCGCTTTAGAAATTGCAGCTTGAGCACTAGCCTCTTCTTCATATTGCACAAATCCGAAGTTCCTGTTCACCACGATACCGGTGATCGTACCATACTCTTTGAAATGCTCGTACAGGTCTACATCACTGACTTTATCACTTAAATTGCCCACATATATCCGCAGATGGGCCGTTGATTTGTCTTTCATAGCCTGTCGATCGAGCGGGAGATTATCTGGAGAAATAAAAAGATTTTAAGTAAGTTGAGTGGTTCCCTCACTTTTATACATATTTTTTTACTTGTTTACTTACCAACCATGATGGTTATTTGTAAGCCTGTAACTCAAAAAGTATTGTTTTTAAAGCAGGAGAACCGCTTAATATTAAAAATAAATGCTGCAAAATGCTATTTCTTGGTAAAATGCGAAAATAAGCTGCTTTGCTTTTTGCCGAGTTTGCTTGGAGTTTGCTTGCCGCACAGTGTGACTGTTTTCAAAACCATTTATACTACTATTACATTATCTTTGATTTATAATAATAAACCGAAACTGGTTTTCTACTGAAACCAACTGACATAGTTACATATCCATCCTCCAAAATTGAAATCATATTTCCCAGCAAAATAGGTCGTAAGAATCCTACTGAAATCTACTGAGCTTAATAAAAAATAAAACTATTGAAAATCTACCACATTAAACTTACTAAACTAAAACTTACTAAACTAGTAGGAAATCTACTGTAAGCGGTCACACTTCTGCCGCACTCACAGATTAAAAATTTTAATATTTTTATTGTTAATAATAATTTGGCCAACTGGATACTAAATCTTCAATACCTTCTTTCTACTCCACGACATACAGCATCTCCTAGACCTGCATCTGCGGCCTTTCCTTAAGGCGCTGCCCAAAGACAAAAATCCGTAAAACGTTATGTTTTTCGTCGCACAGTTAGGCGTAACTGTTACTGATACAAACATGAAAAAAATACATAGCACACAATAATAGTTCACAAGAGATACTTTTCCAATAATATTGCAAAAAAATAAATTAAAAAAAATCTTTTCTAATTTTTCTTCTAAAAAAAGTTTAGAAAAAATCTTTCGTTTCACATTTCTCAATATTTAGATCGATAACTACTCAATTTTTTTGTAATCATAAAATAGGAAATTTACTAAACTAAAGACATATCTATATATTTTATTCACAAACACGGCTTCATTTCTTTTTAAACGAACTAAAATTGCGAAAAATTATCGAATTCTCATCTCGAGTTTCATCTAAAAACAAACGACACGCGACTTTAGACTCTATTTGTATACTGCGAGACATTCAATATTCAATATTCAATCATTTATTGCACCAAAAACACATACATCTCTTAGTCTAATATATGTAAAATACCTAAAAGTTTACTGTTGGAGCGTCTTAAGCTGCGGCCTAATATTCGCTTGGAGACTTTTAACCCCTTACCGCATACCGGGACAAATTTGGAACATTTTCAAAAATCGCTAATAACAAACTATGTATGCCATCTATGTATCTAGTTTCGCATTATTTGCCAAGCCAATGCACGTATGAACCCAGAAAAATAGCGTTCGCGTAGATCGCGTTTATAACTAGTCATGTGAGTACGAAATTTCGTCGGTAAAGCAGTGTGTTCCGCCATTTTGGTCGAGCATGAGGTTGAGAGTTTTTGATGAGATATTTTTAATTGTTTTGGGCTAAATATCATTAAAAAAAGTGTCTAGGAGTGAAGAACAATGGACCCACGACGGTTTTATGGCAAAAAACGTAAGTTTCAACTTTTAAATTGTGATTAATTTGTTATTTAAACTTTGTGCTAAATTCGGAACATCATGCAGTCAAGTTTCAATTTACCCGTCAAATTTGGAACATCATGCAGTAGAAGGACAAAACAAATTTGGCACACTATGCAGTGTAGTACAAGTAGCCTATGATAAAGTACATGTTTTATTTTACAATTCTCTATATATTATGTATGTATGTTTGGCTAACTAACCTTGCAAACAAAATTAGACCTTCCTTCTGATTAATGTACATATATATACATCTGATGATGGCGATGAAAGGTGGCCACGGCATCTCTGTGATAAAATAACAAGCTTCCTAAGTTTGAGATCATTAGATGATGGACGGCATTGTTATTTATGAAATATAAACTTTAGATAAATTGCTGTACAAGAAGATACCTATTATTGATTATTTTTTTGTTTGTTTTAGATGCAATTTCCCCTCGAAATCGATGTACTGCAATTATACCAGACATCAGTGAAGATGAGAATATTACAGACGACGAATTTCGAAATAAAAACTTAAGCTTATAAAAAAATGTGTTTTTTATACGACTACTAAGTACTGCTGCATATTGTGACGAATTCGGAACACATGTTTTTATAAACTAGAGTGCATGTTGTGCCAAAATTGGAACTTTTTATTTTTTGTTAATTTTTAGATAACTATGATTTTTTTATTTTTTTTATTATTTTTTATGGATACCCCTGAGGCACAGGAACATCATAAATTAAAATTATTGAAATCTAAAAATCCATGCGGTAAGGGGTTAAGTCTCAATGTGGTATACCCAAGGACTTTGTATACTATCTGGACTGCGCACAGACGAAATTTGGCTCAAAGTTAGTTTAGGAAAATTCAACCTTAATGCGTTGCAACAAAACATATATTCCTATGAAATGGCATAAGAGAGACGCTGTGCCGAGTGAGACTTCCCAAAGTGATGAAGTTGTCCCGCTCGCACTATTGCCATTTCGAAACGACACTTATATATGGTAGAATTATTACCTGTAAAGCCGCGACTGTCTCCATTTCTTAGTTTTTTTAACAATGTAGTTTGTTAAGATTTTAGTTAAAATTGCGAATAGATGCCAATAAACAGAGTTTGATATTTATTTTGTATGAATATACCTACGTCTTTATGATTAACGGTTATTTTTTATTTTTGACTAGAGTATCACCGTCGATTGCAAATGGCGTACTATGGTGTATACAAAGAAGTGTAGTAGGGTGACTATGCTGGACATATTTCTTAAACATGCTGGGTGTACAATTGGTGTATAGTCGTGGTTGTCTTTTTTAATTTTTTTGGGTTGTAGATTTCAAAATTGGCATCCATATTGGAATTAAAAACGGCAGACGTCACTTTTTTGAAAAAATCATGGGTGTAGTTTTCGAGGTTTTTTGGGGTGTAGATTTCAAAATTGGCATCCATTTTGGAATTAAAAACGACAGACGTCACTTTTTGCTAAAAGTCGCGATGGGTGTCGCTTTTAAGGTTTTTGGGGGTGTAGATTTCAAAATTGGCATCCATTTTGAAATTAAAGATGGCGGACGTCACTATTTTGAAAAAGTCGTCATGGGTGTCGTTTGATAGGTTTTTGGGGGTGTAGATTTCAAAAATGGCATCCATTTTGAAATTAAAGATGGCGGACGTCACTATTTTGAAAAAGTCGTCATGGGTGTCGTTAAATAGGTTTTTGGGGGTGTAGATTTCAAAAATGGCATCCATTTTGAAATTAAAGATGGCGGACGACACTTTTTTGAAAAAGTCGTCATGGGTGTCGTTTAATAGGTTTTTGGGGGTGTAGATTTCAAAACTAGCGTCCATTTTGGAATTAAAGATGGCGGACGTCACTATTTTGAAAAAGTCGTCATGGGTGTCGTTAAATAGGTTTTTGGGGGTGTAGATTTCAAAAATGGCATCCATTTTGAAATTAAAGATGGCGGACGACACTTTTTGAAAAAGTCGTCATGGGTGTCGTTTAATAGGTTTTTGGGGGTGTAGATTTCAAAACTAGCGTCCATTTTGGAATTAAAGATGGCGGACGTCACTATTTTGAAAAAGTCGTCATGGGTGTCGTTAAATAGGTTTTTGGGGGTGTAGATTTCAAAAATGGCATCCATTTTGAAATTAAAGATGGCGGACGACACTTTTTTGAAAAAGTCGTCATGGGTGTCGTTTAATAGGTTTTTGGGGGTGTAGATTTCAAAACTAGCGTCCATTTTGGAATTAAAGATGGTAGACGTCACTTTTTTGAAAAATCGTCATGGGTGTAGTATTCGAGGTTTTTGAGGGTGTAGATTTCAAAAATGACATCTATTTTGGAATTAGAGATAGCAGATGTTGCTTTTTCGAAAAAGTCGTCATAAGTTTTATTTTTTGAGAATTCGGGGGTTTATATTTCAAAATTGGCATTCATTTTGGAATTGAAAATGGCGAACATTACTTCAAAATGGAAGCCAATTTTGAAATATACACCCCTAAAAACCTCGAAAACTATACCCATGACGACTTTTTCAAAAAAGTGAGACCGCTATTTTTTATTTCAAAATGGATGCCTTGTTTACTACGGAAGCTTTAAAATTCTGTTAACTACGGAAGTCTATTCGTGGACAAGTTTTCGTGATTAAGATTTTTCGTGATAAGGTCTATTTGTGACATAGTTTTCCGTGAAAAAGTTTTTGTGAAAAAAATTTTCGTGGTTAAGTACTGACACGGGTTGCGTGATATGTGTCAAGATTACATGTATGAAATTTATACGTTGTTCAACACCGTAAATATGGATTCCAGATCATTACTGTCGTCACAAAAGTGAAGGAACTCATCGAGATCTACATTTCCGATGACAGCTGTCAAACTTAAAAGTGGTTTATCTCCGTCATTATCAATTCTAGACCATTGCTGTCTTAACAAAGGTGAAAGAACTCTTCAAGATCTACATTTCCGATAATAGCTGTCAAACTTGAAACTGAATTATCTCCGTATATATTAATTCTAGACCATTGTTTTTATGGGGATTGGTTTTATAGAGATCTTCAAGGAAGGCCTATGCCCAGCAGTAGGCGTCTTATTGTTAAAGCGACGACGATGACGAAGGACGACGAGTTAGGGGTAAGATAACTGCGATTCCTGCATGCAGTAACATTCCAAAGAAAAATTATATCCCAAGATGATCGAGATGTTTTGGTCATCCTACTTGGAAAAGAGACACAATCATCTGATGTGGTATCCTTGTCGGCACGTTTTTCTTTGCCAGTACTCAATCCTGTTTATATGATAAATCCATGGGTATACCCTAGGTCGCATATCAAATAACATCACAGAGCTATATAACTAGAGAGATAGCGCTGTTGTAGCTTGACACAATCTGCAACCACAAAAATGTATAGAAAATCCTTAGATTATAGAGAGAAAATCTGGCTCAGCGCTGTCAAAACTGTCAAATATGTATTGGAATTTGACACAACTGAGATAAAAACACGGCAACTAGCCACTGAATTGAGAAACTTATTATCGCAGAAGCCATATACCAAGAATTGAATTGAATTGAGAAACTTATTATGTCTCTTAACCTATGCCATGCCAATCAATCCATCTCTTTCTTTCTTTTCTTGATCGACCATGTTATCCCTCTGGTATCTCTATGACTAACATCAGGCAGGTGTAGTCAAACGCAAAACATGATAGAGAACGCAAACTGAAATAAAAAAAAAATACCATAGACATCTTGACTTTTTTCTTCGTTAAATTTGACAGACGACAGATGGAAAAGAGTGGAAAAGCCTTAGATTATAGAGGGAAGGAAAAGCCACTACAGTTAGGTTGGTGGGGTTGGTAGTTCTGCGCTGCAATTAGGGATGATCGATCCAGGTGCTTTGAATCGATACTTTGGATCGGAATCGATCGCAACGCTGTGTATCGATCCAGGTATCGAACCGCTGGTTTCAATACGATATTTTCGATCGATCCGGTGCTTTTTGTAACATCAAAGTAAGTTAATTTTCCTAGGTATATAACGCAGAAATAATAATTTTGAAAATCGCTCTTGCGTTGAGATAATATTATTGTGTTGTTTCGATACGATATTTTGGATCGATACGATATCGTATCATTATTTAAAATATTTGTGATGTTTTCAATACGATATTATATATTTTGGATCGATCCGTAGCCTTAGTCCAAGTTAACCCAATACACAAACTGTAGTGAGTCTGGAGTAAACACGAAACGGCATGTTCGTGGTATTTTTCTTACCACAAGTGTCGCTAATCATAAATAGTCTAGACAGGAAAACAAACTGTTTCATGACAAGAATGAAAATTAATGAACTTCATTTTTCTCTTTCACACATCAGTGGATAATAAGAGATAGGGATATACGTCGCCATTTTCAAGCATTTGACATTAATCTCACTGTTTAAGCTTGTAAACTGAATAGTATTGGCGGGAAAGAGAAACAATTAATAGACCAACATTTTGTATAATTTACTTGTGATTATCAATCACAACATGAATTAAGTTTAATTAGTAATATAGCGATATCCATATTATTTTACGATAAAGAATGGAATTTAACAAGTAATAGAGCAATATTATATTTACATTATTTTACGATAAAATATTAAATATTCTAAAATAAATATTGGCAAATGTGCTTGAATACTTTCTTTTTTTAATTTTGGCTGAGAGATATCATTGTCACTGTCAAGTCATAATCTTTTACGAAAAGGTTACCAACTAGGGGGGAAATTACACAAATTTAGAGAAATTAAATTAAAAATAATAATATTGTCAGGAAAATAATTCATGGTTATATTATTATAGTTTTACTTATATTTCAGTTTCGAAGTCATAAAATAATTGGAGTCGCCAGAGTAACGATGCTCTCATTTAAAAAATAAATTCTTAGCCATTGCCACAAAAGGATAATGATTATATCAAGAGTGGGATTGGAATTCTTCTTTTAACTGAACATCGTGTGGGTTGGCGTTAAACGGTGTTTCTAAAAGTAAAACCAGATTCATGAAGGCGAGGTTGTCAGAATGACTATGAATACCTAAGTACACAGCAAATTATTATACGGAATAAGAACAAGACACGAGTAAGATGAAGTAAGTAAAATGGGAAAATATTTATTTAATCGAAATTGTCGTAAATTATTTAGTAAGAACTTTCCTGTCAAACAAGTTTGAAATATTGACATTTAGGGAAAAATAACACAAATTAGGGAAAATTATAAGTTGATCCTGGTAGCCGACATAAATCAAGGAAAAAATCGAATCAAAACATAACCTAGGTATGTAATACTAGGAATTTAAATTTATTATTTAATTACTATATTTTAATGTTCACTATTTTCAATTTAATAAAAATACTTAACAGTTCATTATACTATTGCATGTCCGCTAGGACAAACTGTTGAGACCAACCATTTGTTACACCTATGTACCGACACAGTTTGAAGCAATAAAAAAATACTTTACTTTACATAGAAATATTGCCCTATGTGGCTGTAAATTAAGTACTCGAATGGAAACCACACCTTGCCGGGGTGCAACGTAGGCTGTCTTTAGGGTAAGTAGGTATATTATTACTATAGACTGATGAATAATTAAGGCTGCAGGAACGGGCTGGATGCAAGTCTCTTCTCACCAGTTTATTGGAAATCAATAGGGGAGGCCTATGTCCAGCAGTGGATTTTCTTCGGCTGATAATGATGGTGCTTTTCATAGCCAATAAGTGATTTTAAATACTTAATCCAAATCAAAAATTCTTAGTTTAACTTGACTGTAATACCTAGGGCTTAGAATTAGATTATCAGACCTCAATTTATAATCATTTTGCCTACATTCATATGAATGAGAAATGTAGAAATTAATACAATTTTTTTTTCAGCTGTGAAGATGATGTAAACAAACAACCTAGTAGCTACAGCGAGTTACAACTGGGAGTTAAAAGCACAGCGTACTAGAAGCCTATCTGCTTGAATACAAATAAAAATAAATGTTCAGCACGTTGAAAATTTTCCTGCCGCTGCTTTCCACTGTTTCATAATATATAAAATTATTGTTTTATAAATAATTACAATTCACTTAGTAATGTATGAATTTTCGTTATTTTAATAAAATATACATATTCAAATGAAAAATGTAAGTAATTAATTATTGTGTATTGATAGTTAGGTTCCCACAATGAACAGTAAAATAACTTCTGTCTACATTAAGGGATGATTTATATTAGGCAAGGCTGGGCCCAGAAGGGACATGTTTATGCCTCGTTGTAATATAAAGTTTCATATTAAATGTATGCAACGTCTCTCATTAGTGACCCATCCACATTTAGAGCAGTCATCCACAGCCTTTGCCCGGCCCGGTCTAATATAAATTATCCCTAACAACTGCTTGTCTTTTGCTCATACAAGAACTATTGTTGACTACATTTAGTGTTTAGGGCAAAAAAGGAAAAATCCTGTGCTATGCTTTAATATTTACTTCCCAACATTCATAAGTTTGAATTTATGCAATGCATTTCACACAAGTTTCACACATGTATAAGTAATATTGCAATTTATAATAATAGATAGTTCATTTTAAAGCAAAAACAAGAGATATTTAATACAAACATATAGAAGATCAGGCATGATAGGCACCTAACTAATCAATTACAAGAAATTGGAAGGTTATTGCATATGACTGTGTGTGATATCTACTGGATACACACATATTTTACTCAAAAGCACCGAGTTCTTTTCACATCGTTACACTTAGCATGCATTGTGGAAAACACACAGGAGGAGATTATTTTAGCAGAAGATTTATGTTTGGTACTCCGGAGTGGCACTGGCATTAACTTGTCTCTTGAGCTTTTGACTGGTGCACCAGTCTTCAGATGTTATTGTTTGAGCTTAATTCTAGCAAAAATGTTGACTTCGTTGACTGACACAGGTTCTTGTTGAGCGTTGTATTCACGATACTATATTCCTTGTTGACAAGCTTGGTATGCATCAATATAACCCAATGGGGGCTTGTTGAGTTACCTAATTCTTACTTAGCAAGTCTTCTGCATTAGGTAATGCTGATTTTCTTTCTTTTGACCCGTAGTAAGTATTGACTTGTAAACATAATTATGTAAGTACTTATATTTTTACGTTTTAATAAAGTTGATTGCAAAGTTTTGGGTTTTGCGATGAATCTTGCGACAAAATACAGCCTTCGAAATACATTTAGGCTACACTGCACAATTTCTTGAAGAAATAATGTACGCTCTCACCTAATATTTCTCAGTGAGTTGGAAAACAGTAAACTTCAAGTAAACTGTTTTAAATACGGTTGGTAAATTGTCAAAGTGCACACTCATACTGCCGTTTGATACAAAAAGTTACACGCTGTTTTGTGTATGAATGAATGAAACAGCAAAACAGCATGTAAACTGACGTTTTGTAATCTTATACTACCAAATCTGTTTACGACTAGTTCTTGCTCGTTTCCGCTAGGGGCGCTGTACAAAAATGTATGGAGCTACTCTCAAACGCGAAAGTTTAAGTATACTACGCAAAACCTGAACTAAGGGTACCGGTATTGTACGAATAATTAAAAAAAAAAATGTGTGGTTTCGATACGAAATGATCGGTTATCACACGATAAATCATGCTGAAATTATAAGTAAATTGAAATATAAAATACATTTAAAACTTTTGAAACAAAATCTACCCCCAAAGAATTATGTTTTAATAGTGTAACATAAACTTGTTAGTTATAACAGTTACCATACCTACAGAGTATGCAGTATTAATATTGTGGTTAGGTTTGTTTATAATTTATATGTTTTTGATTTAAAATTGATTTGATTTTTCGATACGATCCGCATATAGTTTGTATCGATCCACTACCGGATCGAATCCCATTGTATCGATACAAATCGGGTGGATTGTATCCCTTTGTATCGATCCAGACAAGTATCGTATCGGATCGAACATCCCTAGCTGCAATCAGCTGCACTGAATTTACAGGTTATGTTAGAATTCCCGAAATTATACATAATCTAATCATTTTATTAATTGCGACGTTACGTGTTAGAATATTTGAAAAGCCAACATGTGGCTAAGTTTATGAGCTATTTAATTACTATCGACAGTAGACTGTTTTTCCTCAACCTCTTTTAAATCCGACCTAGCTTCATCACCACTGACTACTGTGAGTAAAATTTGGCTTCTTTTTATTTTGCATGGACAATGAATTAATGTGCACTGAGAAAAATATGTTCTTCTAAATTGTTTTACTATGCAGACATCAACCCCTTTAAATAGTAACCTAACATTTTTTGTATCATAGGAAGAATTGAGTAGTTCCAGTATGTTGCTGTTAAACAGATAAAATTAGTAGTATTCATATTATATAATCGCCTTGTTCTAGGGAAATATTTAAAAATTCGATGGCTGTAAGAAGGTTTATGTCAAAGGCTTACAGAACATGCAAGCAAGCTAAAGACGATGCATTCAATCGTAATAATCTGTTATACACCAATATACTGCTGTCTACATTGATTTCCATTACTGGAGACACACTAGAACAGAACTATGAGTTATCCACAGGAGAAATAGATAAGATTGACACAGAGCGCACATTACAAATGGGTTTTTCTGGCTCGGTAGCCGGTCTTATTTGCCACAACTGGTATAACATTCTTGACAGAATGATCGTTGGCAGATCCCTTGTAATGGTGGTTAAGAAGTTATTGTTGGACCAGTTCATTTGCTCTCCAATAGTTATTATGTCCTTCTTTGCGACTGTTGCAATTTTCGAAAAACATCCTTTAGATAACTTTACAGATGAAGTTAAGGAGAAGTTTTGGATTTTATACAAAGCAGAGTGGGTAGTGTGGCCGCCTGCTCAAATTATCAATTTTTATTTCATGCCAACAAGATTTAGAGTCCTATATGACAACACTATTTCCCTCGGTTATGATATTTACACTTCTCAAGTTAAACATTCTAAAGCATATAAAAAAGATGAAAAAAGTGGGCAAGTAGATGGGAAATCAGAATCAGAAGTAGATTAGTATTACTATTAGTAATGTAATGAATTACCTTGTGAGATTAAATTGCTGTTAAGATTTGTTCAAACATTTGTTTGTATTTGTAGTCTTGAAAGATTTTTCTGTTATAAAATAAAGGGAAAGGATATACCTATGTATTGGTATTTGAAGATAATGAATAGTTGAACCATTCCATATAAAACAGGAAAATGTAAAAATATTGAATATTGGTTTACATAATTATATGCATATCTGTTTATCATCCATGGCACTACTGCTTGGCACAACCAGTAGATATCCCTAAAATTGTTTCCAATTACTTAGCATGGACTTCTTACTAAGATCAGGGGAGTAATATGCAGCAGAACTAGGTTTTGCCCTGTGAATTTTGCTCTCATTAATTTTTTATTTTTTTGGGATAAAAAGTACCTAACCTATGTCACTTTCCGTCTTTCAAACTATGTCCATGCCAAAACTTAAGCCAACATGTTGGTCTGTTGCTGCATGAAAAAGAAACAAACTAACAAATACACTTTCAGTTATAATATTAGTAAAAGATAGTAAGTAATAACAGCAAATATTTTTTACGATTTTAAATAGTCTAACATAAATTTCCGGCAACATCGTTAAATGTTAGTCATTGACTATTAAACAAACACTATTAAACAATTTCCATCTTTTCAGGTCAAGATAAAATGCAAGCACTTGGCATTACATGGCGAAAGCTGTCAATGAACATCCGCGGTTCAAGTCCAGTCACCCGCATGAAGCAAGTTGTAAAAGTGGCTTTTAGTAACAAATATTTATTATGCACCAACGTTACCATATCTGTAAGTTTATCAGCTGTAGGCGACATGTTAGAACAACAATATGAGATCTATAAGAAGGAGCAAGAAAAACTTAATATGGTACGGACCATGCACATGGCTTGTTCTGGTGCTGCGCTTGGAGTGTTATGCCATAACTGGTATAAGATTTTGGATAAGTTTATTGTAGGTAGAACTGTAGATATGGTTATGAAAAAGTTACTCCTGGATCAGATATTTTTCTCACCTATTATGATTATAACATTCTTTGGCAGTGTAGCGTTATTTGAAGATGATCCGTATGAGAATTTTAAGGATGAAGTCCGTGATAAATTTGTTACTTTGTATAAAGCCGAGTGGATGGTATGGCCTCCTGCACAAATTATTAATTTTTATTTCCTACCTACTCGGTTTAGAGTACTATACGATAATACAATATCACTAGGATATGACATATACACATCACAAGTAAAGCATAATAAAAGTTTATCAAGGCCAAAAGAATCTGATAATGATTCTTGACGAAAGTATGAATGTAGGTACTTAATTTTAGTTTTAGCAAAACTACAAATTGTAGAGATCTTATTGTAGATTATATTTTTTAAATCTACTCCAACCATATTTATTAACGCATAATCACTTCAGAATAGTCAGTTTGTGTCATGTCTTTTGTTTTTTGAAGTCGCGCTAACTTTGCGGCGGTAATAATAATACCTCCGGAAAAATAGACGTTTTTTTAGTCAACTTTGAACTAAATTTCCGAACCAATTTTTTTTTTAATAAGGTTTACGATGACTTACTGAGCATAAAATCACAAAATGCTGACAGATCCGGGTGGTGGGTCAAGCGCCATCTTGAAAAAACGTTTTTGGCCGATATCTCGGAAACTAAGCACGCGAGTAGAGTTTAGCGAGTATACGCGAGCGGCGAGGCCGCGATAGAAAAACCGGTTCATTATATGGGCCATAAATCGTAAACGATAAGTTTTATAAAATAGTTTACTGGGAACAAAAGATGCGAAATTTTATTTCCTACAATAATGCTCTCCATGATTTTTGACCTAAAATGCATAGTTTCAGAGATATCGGCCAAAAACGTTTTTTCAAGATGGAGCTTGAAGCTCCACCTGGATCTGTCAGCATTTTGTGATTTGATGCTCAGTAAACCTAAAAAAAAACTTGGATCGGAAATTTTGTGCAAATTAAATTCAATTTTTTTCTGAGGTATAAGGCGGTATATGTGATTGATCAAGTAAAGGTGAAACTGGAACAAATCGAAATTCATAATTATTTATTTGTACAGATGTATATGCAAGGGATAAGTGAAATACTCAAGAATCCTGATATTATGACTACCTACCTTTTTATTCTGGTGTCAATATGTTAACAGTCGAATACGTTAGTCTACAGAATAGGATAGCATTTCATTGAGACTTCTTTGCTAGAAGGTTAAAGCTGAACGCCCACCAATCCCCGCCACAGGAGCCGAATCGTGTTGGAAATAGTCAAATTCATACATCATTTGAAAATGAAATGAAAATACTTTATTTTGAGGTAAAGTAGACAGAGTGTTAGTAAATGCATTACGTTAATGTTATTGTAATTATAATAATTTGACAGAAAACCATGCGAAGGCTTAGGCGCAGAATGCCCAATTCTCAAAATGGCACATTGTTCCTAGAAGGCCCTATTATACGAATGGTCCGGCATTGTAAACTGGTAAGCGTTCAGCTTTAGAGAGGCTATTTATATAGAGGATATATATAGAGGAATTTGTGTCGCTGCATCTCAAGTAAGCGGCCTGCCTAGATAATGATGCCTAAGCAATAAGTAATACAGACTATCAATACTTAGATTTTATCATTAAAATATATATAGCGGATAAAATCCGCTTATATTTCCTTAAAGCTCTGCTGTGATAATAATGATAGTCCATAATTTTAATTTATTACTGTTTCCATTTGTTAAACTGTTACCAATATTAAGTACAAATAATGACATTTAATGCTCAATAAAACCAATTTGTATTTATTGTATTTTGTATTTATTGTATTTTATATTAATTGTTCAATTTTTCTTTTTAAGATACCTAACGTAAATCTTATCTTGCATAGGCCGAATCATTCAAGTTGGCGAATGTGAAGTTAGCTATTAGCCTAGCTATGGATATTGCGTAAATCCAATCCTGACTAAAACTCACATACAGCTGCGCTTTGATTGGGTTTCGCGCTCAGTGTAGCTAACTTCACATCCGCCGACTTGTGTGATTCCTATAACCTATTCCTTTCTCACGAAAATATTACGCCCAAAATAGCATGTAACTCCGTCAATTGGATCATCTATTATTAGCTTCCCTCCGTGTACCGAGCTTTTCTGAATATTAGATTACATTACATAAGTAAATTAACCGCCTTTCCTTAGGCGTATAACGAATATTATTCTAATGATTCACGGGCATTACATAAGTAAATTAACCGCCTTTCCTTAGGCGTAAAACGAATATTATTCTAATGATTCTCGGGCATTCGCCCAAATATGAATTAAAAATGAAAATGAAATTTATTGGCTTTAATAACAATTACATATCAATAATATTAACACCAGTCATGAAATACACAGTAATTTAGCAAGTTGAGAAACATTGCCATCCAAGGTAGGAACTAACCTGTGTTTTGGAATAGCACTGCCCTACTATATGCCCTCCAATAGGGTGGTGTCATTACACCACCCTATTGGAGGGCATAGCTAACTCTCATTAGAGTTGAGTATAAATACGATCAAAAATATTAATGAAAAGGGTTTTAAAACTCTTTAGAGAACTAATCGAAGCTGATATTTAACTACTGAGCTATGTCAAAGAAGATATAAATATTAATAAGCTATTTTTCAAAGAATATAAATGAATCTGCTAACAAGGCAGAATGCCGATATACAGGGTTATTTCTAATCAATTAGCATCCTTCTAGGGGCTTATTCTGTACATCAAAACTAATAACTTTTGTTCTACGACTTTCGTCAAAACTCAAAAAAAAAGAATCAGCTGTTCCATACATTTTCTCGGGGGTGAACTATATTTTTCTATGGAACAACAAATTTTTTTTTGAGTTTTTACAAAAGTCGTAGAACAAAAGTTGTTAGTTTTGATGCATAGAACAAGCCCCTAAAAGGATGCTAATTGAATAGAAATAACCCTGTAAGTATAGGGTTTTTTTTACATTTATAAACTGAAAGGGGATGATGCAGACCTCTATTACCAACAACTTTTACTGTGGGGCCAACCCGGAGTTTGAGAAGGAAACATCAGCTGTCTTATACAAAATCGCAACTTGACCAACCATAAAGCAATTTTTTTCTCGAATACATTCCCGAGTTGGTAATGGAGTAGTAAAAGTTGTTCGTAATAAAAGCCTAAATTTTCCCTTTTCGCCTTAGTATTCTTCTATGCTAGTCATAGATTAATAATAGGTACATTATTAATCAATGCCCCAGTATAATGCGCGATCTATTATTCTCTCTACTCTCTTTGGCACTTCCTATTACAATCACCGATTTAAGTACCAATTATTGGCACCATCATTATATTTCCTTTACTAAATTTACATTAGCTAATTACATTCACGTCTAGACAGTGGAAATTTCACTTAGGAGTCATAAATGGATCATCCGCCTGTGAATTTCTCTTACTAGCTCTTAGGCTGCTGATAACTCCCCTTACGACGGAATCTTGGTATATCCTGTCAGGCCAGGAGTCTGATCGTCTTTCCAACTCCGATATGACTGGCAGCTGGCTCGATCTGGGTGTCCCTCTTTGAGAAGCCCTCTTGTCTTTGATGTTGAGAAGGGAAGTTAGGAGTTTGTCGAGGATTGCGATGTCGTCGTTGACAGGTTTCTTGAGGGGTGTAGCGGCGCCAGAGTCGATTACGCTGGAGCGTTTTGATACTGATGGTCTTGATAGACCGATTGTTCGTATAACCTGCAACATTAGGAGAGATTTTAAAGATGTCGAATCAAATTTTTCTTTTTTCTAGTATTTCTAGGGTTCCGTACCTCAAAAGGAAAAAACGGAACCCTTATAGGATCACCTTGTTGTCTGTCTGTCCGTATGTCAATACTCTTTATCTCGGGAACGAGTAAAGATATCGAGTTGAAAGGACATGTTCACAAAATGTATGGAGGCTGGTATAATAATAATCAAAAAATCTAACCACAAGACTCGTTACATTTCGAGAAAGTTCATATTTTTCTGAGTCTATTACATCAGTTGAAAACAAAAAAGAGCCCTGCATTTTTTTAAAAATTAATTTTGATTTTATTAGGATAAATAAATATATTTGGCTCAATAGGTAGTTTATCTCTAGGAACTCTGATTAAGTAACCTCCAAATTGTTAAATAAAAGCATTTTTACCAATTAGACACACTCTTTAAGTGATTTTTTGTCACATTGTACCTACTAACTGGTCACACTGGTAGGTTATAATTTTCAATTTTAGCAAATTAAGAGGTAAATGTGGAAGAATCAGCTTTGAATGCAAGTAAAATAACGTTAGAAGCACTTTATTATTGTGAAACTAGAAAAAATAAAAAGCTGCATTATTTTTCTTCAGATAATTTATTTTTCACTTTAAAAAAAAATGCAGGGATAAAAAAATCTAAATTAAATATTTTTCAGAAGCCCATAAAACAAGCTTTCAAATGATGTATATATCATCTTGGTTAGATTTTTCTCTGAATAATATGTTGACATACCACTTGTGGACATCACCTTTAAACTATATAGGTACGTATATCTATGTACGTATATATATGGTCTCTTGCAGTTGTGTAAAAGAAAAACTTTTCAGTTATCGTATAAAAAAGTTAGAGTCGTTTATGTCATAAAAAACCGTATACTTCGACACTCACAAATATTATAACCTACACGGTACTTCTCGTTGACATAGAACTATAAAATTTGGCGAGAAGCATTGTCTCAGAGTACACATATGGAAATAAATCTGAAAACTGTACATTTTTATTTAAATTACAAAAAAAGGCCATAGATTCACAAAATATGGGTTCAAAATTCAAATTGAGTAAATCGTATCAAGTAAGGTATCATATAAAAGAGCTTCAATAGCACACGCTAAAACGGGTTTGTAATTATTTTAACAATGTGTAATTTCCGAAGTATGACGAGCAAAGTGAAAAAAAAAACTTTTTTGATCATGATAGCACAGAGACTTTTCCAACTTGCTTCCCAAGGTTGTGATTTTTTTTGGATTTGTACGGAACCTTCGGTGTGCGAGCCTGACTCGCTCTTGTCCGTTTTTTTTAATGGCGATGTTAGTTGGAAAAGCAAATAGCGAATTAAAGAAGAGCCATGAAACAGATTTCAAAACCTTGTATTACATTGTGCTCCATTGCATCAATTCCTGTAAACAATTTATCATTTTGTAACACTTTTATTTACACAATATTGTTAAGTGGCTGAGTAGCTAGATTAGGTCCCAGTTGTAGGTATTGCAAATAACTCTAGTCTAGACTTATTTCATTTTGTACCTAAAGACTTATTCCGAGTCTGAACAGCTAGCAATTTCTCTACGAAATAGTAAATCGACCGGGAGAAATCAGCTTATATTGCTTGTTTAAGCTAAGCGTCCACCTTTCGGCATCGTACGCAGCGGACGCATCGCATTAAACGGATGAATTTTTCACTATGCGTCCACCTGATCGGCAGCGATCGCATTTGCCGCCGCAACTACCAGCAATCGGATTGCCGACGCCACTTCATTCGGTCGTGCGAAATGTGTCTGTGACATAATAAGAACATAATGGAGGAAAGTGAAGAAGGACAATTCGTCATCTCTTGTATATTAGAAGAGGAAGAAAATGCAAAAAAATCTAAAAATGCAAATGGCGGAATGCGGAGCGAGCGCGCGGGGTGCGTCCACCTGATCGGCATTCCGAATGACGTCATCGGCACGCATCGCAAAAGTTGCCTCTCGAAGCAACGGCGTCGGCATTGCCGATTAGCAGATTCGAGCGATCCCTACGATGCGGATGGGTGGACGCACTTGTGTGACTTTCTATACAAAGAATATAACGATCCGTTTGATGCGATACGTCCGCTGCGTACGATGCCGAAAGGTGGACGCTTAGCTTTACACATCACGTGGAGTCGTGGAATAATTGTATTGAAGATTATTCAATTCATTTGAGGAACGTCGCGTCAAATATAATTATCGGGTGGGAGGGTGAGGTGTGAAGGTTAGTTAGAGCCGGTCCAGTATTAATCAGATCACATGTGCCCAACACTATCGCTACGTATGCTACGGCCTTGCACATTTCCTTAAACTCGCAATCTTTTACTGATAACAAATATTCTGATATTTTGATATCACTTCTACACGTCTATAGATTCCAGAGTCGCTTGCTAGGATAGCGAGCGTTTGCTCAAATTAACTGGTTTGTTGGCCATGTTTGGAATGTCCACGGAGCCGTGCAACCTATGGGACATTAGTCCGCGGACGTCACCTTGGGCGTTCGGACGTCCGAGAGAGATCTGGCACGCCGGATGTTTTAAGACTGTGCACATTGCACAAGTCGCGACCGCCAGTCGCGTCCGTAAAGCCGGAAACATACTATCGGACACGGCTTACGGACGCGACTGACAGCCGCGACTTAGCAATGTGCACAGTCTTAAGACATCCGGTGTGCCAGATCGCTCTCGGACGTCCGAAGGTGACGTCCGCGACTGATGTCCGATAGTGTGCACGGCTCAGTGTACTTTCATAGTCTAGGTCGCGGCTGTCAGTCGCGTCCGTAAGCCGCGTCCGATAGTATGTTTCGAGTCTAAGCCGCGTCCGTTAGTATGTTTCCAGCTTAAGCGTGGTCAAACATTAAAAAACAAATACAGGGTCATATCCATTATACTTGTCGAATCCATAAAAGGATCCGCATCAGTTATGGTGATTCAATGTGGTAATGATTTTATACCATCTGACCCAACAATGCTTCAGTGTGGCGTGGCGTGGGTTCAGCGGGCGAGGAGATAAATTGCGACGTCTCGAACAAGCAGTTTATTTCACAGAAGATTACGTATGATTACAATTGTAGAGAAAACTTTAAGCGAAGGACATGGCGTTCCGCAGCGTAACTCACGCTGCGACCATTTTATCAGGAACACAACCCGAGCCGTTCCAAACACAGTTCACCATAACCTCTCCGAACCGGCTCTCCTTACAACTCTCAAGTGACATCTGTCAAGTCATCATCGCATTTTTCCGCCCATCGGCCGATCATGCGATATCACTTGAAAACCTCCTTGGAACCAATCAGCAGCGTTTGTTACAAGCGTTACCCCAGGAATGTTGCCACTACCATTCCTAGTCCTTCGAAATTATACTAAGTGGCACTATTTAAAAATAAACTTAAAGCTATTGTCCCGTTATACTCTATAAAATTTAACTTGATCTCTGCGACAGTTACATATGGACATATTTAGAGTTGGGATAGTGGTGGAAAAAATTGATTTTCAAACAATGTTATAATGAAATCGAATGAGTAGTTGAAGGTGAGAAATTTGATTTTATTTACTTACTATTATTTAAGATCAAGTATGTACACATGTAAATAATGTTATGATATTAATTAAATACTCATAATAATGTAACGATAGTATTTATCGACGTTTTTCACTATTATCGATGCTAATGTAACATATAATTGGGTTTAATTTAATTACACATGTAAAAAATGTTATAATATTAAAATATAGGTACAATAAAATTAATGATAAATTAAGTTTTTTTTTAAATATCGTCAGTATAAACTATCGATATTTTAATTAAAACTCTATCTAAAACTCTGTGGTCACGATCATTCGTCGCCCATCACTAATCGGCATGTCCATAAAGTATGACATTGACAGGTACTGTCTGTACTATTAAGAAATTCAGGACTTCATAGGCGTGATTTTTCTGACAGCGGTCACAGAGATCAAGTTAAATTTTATAGAGTATAATATGGAATGTAAGAAAAAATGAAAAAATTCCTAGTCGATGGTCATATCATATCATAGGTATTAAACGTAAAATCTTTTAAGCCCGGGTCTAGTACATCTAGACAAACAATTTATGTCATAGTGACTTTTATAAATTCGAAAAAAAAATATTCCATACATTTTTGCCGCGCGTTGACGAACTTTTTGTATGAAAAAGCTGTTTTTTCTTCGTGATTTTCCAAGTCCTAAAACAAAAGTTATTTGTTTAGGTGTACTATACAGCTCTTAAAAGGTTTTGCGTTTAACACCTATGAGCCTGTATATACCTACGCGTCGACTTGAGAACCTCCTCCGTTGTTTCGTCGGTTAAAAAGTATTGTACAATATAACAATACCTACACTCTATTTATTCTATAATTATGTACTACATCTCCACTTTATTCTCTGACAGTCACCAACTGATACTTAAATTGCAAGTACCTACTGTATCAAAAACTAACTTTAAAGTATGTGGTTGTCAGTACCTCATCGGCAATATGACTCTGGTAACTCATCCGTTTCACCTTCCTGTACGTTTCGTCGTCTAGCGCCTCGTGGACTGCTGCTTCCAGCTTGCTCTTCATGTCTTCTTCTGTTCCTCTACTAAGGTCTTCTAGAACCAATCTGTAAAATGCACAGATTATTGCAAATGGTCATTAATACAGAACAGAAGTACTAGGTCTCTTTCTGTCTTCTATGTCGTTATCATTCCTGATCTTTATTTACTTAATCATCACCACCTGCAGCCTTTTCTATCCCATTGCTAGGTAGGTATATTATAGGCATCTCTTGCACTCTTCAAGTCTACCTCGGTCTCTTGCCAATGTTGTCCAGATTTTACCAGCAATTTTGATAATATCACTGACTCACCTTGTTCTTTATCCATCTTGAAATTTGATACTTAAATATTATGAAAATAGTCTAATACAGTGGTTCTCGAAGTTGTCTGGGCTACGAGTCTCCAACCCGTCTCATTAAAGTTTACAAACCTGGAACCCACTTCTGGGATAATTAACTGTTATATTATGAATAAAATAGTAAGTAATAATAAACTAGGTTTAAAACTTAAACCTAGTTTATTAACTAACTAACTAACTAGGATCAACTTCAAGTCGAGTTACTTTTAATCGCAGTGAATTTTATTACAAACGCGTCAATTTTTGAAATGTTAATCACAAAAAAAAAGTTTCTATACACCTAGTGTGTGAAGCACGATAAAAATAATTTAATTGATTAAGCAATGCGCCATTTCTCGTGAATAGTAAGAAGTTCGAATAATTTCACATTAAGTGACTGACTGGTTTAAATCAGTTCTCACAGATGACGCTTCCAAAAATGTAGTAGTTGGTAAAAATGATAAACACTTTCACTAATTCGGCGCCTTCGCAAACAGTGTTTTAGCTTAATTGGACAAAGCATCTGGGCCGGAACCCCAGAGAGATGCAGGTTCAAACCTGCGAACGCGTCAATTTTTGAAATGTTTATCACCAAAAGAAAGTTTCTATACACCTAGTGTGTGAAGCACGATAAAAATCATTTCAGTGAGTTTTAATAATATAATTTATTTCGGTGTTTAGTTTTAATTTGCTGACTACCCACCAGTAGGTCTCCATAGTTTGGGAAACTGATCTAATACAATATTTTATGTCTTACTCCTGTCTCTCATCTTCTTCGCCTCTCTGCAAGTTGGCTCTATTATTTTCTCGCACTACTTTGATATCCTGTTCCCAGAACCGCCTCAAATCTGGGCTGGAAGTGTACGGTGCGGCTACTTCCTTTATTTTTAGGAACATTATGGCTGTTATGAAGATGCAGATCACATTCACTATGGTCAAACAGCAGCTAACTATTCCTGAAAAACGAACGGAATCTCCAGTATCGAAGATCTAGCCTTAAAAAAGGCCAACTACTGATTCTATTTACCGTGTGTAAGATGTCCACAAATATTTTTATTTATTATTATTAAAATATTTATTTAAATATTTATTATTTATTCAGTTTATAAAATACTAGATGTCGGCTAGCTTTTGCCCGCGGCTTCGCTCGCGTGGTGTGTTGTGCTATCCCATTAGAAAAAAAAAATGTTTAAAAAAAGTAGTCTGTGTCACGACCCGTCTTTCAAACTATATCCATGCCAAAAATCAAGTCTAAGTATCCGTTGCTCCGTTGCTGCGTGAAAGGGCAACAAACCAACAAACACACATTCATATTTATAATATTAGTAAGGAAGGATGCTTTTCGCTCGAAAAATCATGTCTACCATTTGAATAGGCATAGTGAGATTTGTGGCGCAGTGCAGGTAGGTAGGCAGGTATAAGTATATCATCAATATGGAATGTAAGCAAAAAAATTCAAATCGTTGAGGTCGAGAAGTTCATAAATATTTACTTCCCACTGAGAAATGTCTGACGTTTTCTTACGATTCATCACTCGCAAATCATTATCTACGAGAGCGTTTCTCTCATGTACTCGTAACATACCTACACTAAAACTCGATGAAAACAAAACTACTTAGTTTTCTATTTATATACTAACCGTTGATCGCGAACTCAATGGGAATATAATCATGGTACAGCGGCTGGTATGATGAATTGCCAAAGTAGGGCTCGCCCTTGATGTGAGGTATTTTTGTTCCCGGATACAATAGCCATATGCACGCCAAAGCCCAAAATAAACCCTGTGAATACATGTGCATATACAGGGTTATTTCTAATCAATTAGCATCCTTTTAGGGGCTTAATCAAAACTAACAACTTTTGTTCTACGACTTTCGTCAAAACTCAAAAATTTTTTTTGTAATTCCATAGAAAAATATAGTTCACCCGCAACAAAATGTATGGAACAGCTGATTTTTTTTGAGTTTTGACGAAATTTGTAGAACAAAAGTTGTTAGTTTTGATGTACAGAATAAGCCCATAGAAGGATGCTAATTGATTAGAAATAACCCTGTATTGTAATCTCTATCATGCGCAATATCTAGTCTTTGATGCGCAGTTCATTTATTGGAAAGAAGTGTATTATGAGTAGTAGATGTATTTGGCATCAGTTTACCATTTTCTAATATTGTGATGCCAAAATAGAGGAGGGGCAGGTATGTTAATATTATAGCGATACAGTAGATAGATTCGGATATAATTATAGGAAATTATGGCAATGAAAAAATGCTACTGTCTGGATTGAATCAGGCGTTTACTTTATGGGATCTTTGCTTAGATGCTACCATTTTTCGAAGAGATAAACTTACACAGTTCACAACTGGTGGTAAAAGAGATGCTGAGATTGCTATTCCAATAAGGGGGCCAACATTGCCTTGAAGCAAAGCCAAAGCTACGCCAGTACCCGATGTCAATGCCCAAAGAACACCCATCCAGAGAGACCTCACATTTCCACTGAAATATAAACCATATATTAGTTACAATTAAAAACTAGGAAGTAATGAAAGTGATTGCTTGAATTATGTACCGTGATTTCATCTCCTCAGTTGGCCAGTCTCCAAATCCCCACGGCATTGATGTTGTTCCCAAAATTAGACCAAATATGAAACCGAATAAGAGTGAACAGAACATGCCCATGACAAGACTCTGAAATCCGCTTCTCACGAGACTTCGATCGGAGATTATTGTTCCAAAGGTGACCGACATTACTGGCCCCATGAGTGGTGATACTAACATCGCTGCCACGATATTTGAAGCATTGTTTTCGACCAGGCCTAAAGCAGCAAGAGAACTGAAACAGAGTCATAACATCTTCAAAGATTTCAAGGATAAATGAATACCTAAGATTTGGTATGAGTACCTAAGTAATCTTACTCGGCAGTTATGATGAGAGTGAGATAGTCGAAATTCAGCTCTCCGCCACCTCTGACTCCATCTACCACCTGTTTAACCGTTAGTTTGGATCTTATAGATTCTACGAAATTCCGCCATTTGGTAGCTTCTTCAATTTTGCCTCTGTAAGAAAAAATAAAGCTTAGATAAATTATTGTCTTGTCAAGTAAAGCGATACCAATCATTAATCTAAGAAGTAAAGTGTTATTATTTGTGATGTAGGTTGTGTTATTGTAAGGTAGATTGGGTTCCTAGATGAAATAAGATAAAAAGATGCTTACAAGTTTTCTTCGTCGCCATTTTCGATGGCAGAGTGTACCACACTGCAGGGAATTACGCTGTAACATTTTAAGATATTTTGTTTTAAGATTCCATTTCTAAAGAAAGTGCGAACTGAAGCGTGTTCATAATTCTAGCGTTAGTCGTGTAGGTCAGCTACAAAGTTTTCGAGCGAGACTGCCTAATTATGAGAGATGTTAATATATCTACTAAAAATAATTCAAGAAAGTCCGCACTACTCTATCGGATAGAGCGTAAAAACAGCACTTTCCAACATAAATTGTCTATTGGCCAAGAAAGTCTAAATTACTAACGAAGCCATAAGGATCCACCGACGTAATCCTAGCTTATCCGATTAACCGT
The DNA here is from genome assembly GCA_949316475.1 of Hypomecis punctinalis. NCBI lineage: Eukaryota > Metazoa > Arthropoda > Insecta > Lepidoptera > Geometridae > Hypomecis > Hypomecis punctinalis. Next base: position 15,625,975 of record OX438810.1, read on the forward strand.
TTAAGAACCGTTTAATATGTACCTGACAATGGATTTGCACCGCACGCCGATTCCGAGCTGCGTGAGGCAGTGTAGCATGGTCTCACACTGGTCTCCAGTGGGTAGAGGAAACATAACTTCGAAGTAATTCCCTGGCTTGTCGCTCACCCAAACGACGTGCTCCACGTGAAGCTTGCTCAGCAGCTCTTGTAATATCTGCATGGTTGATTTTTTTTGCTAAACTGATTAATTAATATCACCTAATCTTTTTAATTAATATCACCTAATCTTTTTCACTCTTTACAATTTCATAGCATTTTGTTCGTAAAAATTTGTTAGACAGTAATCGGTAGGTATTGTAGGTAAGTACTTAAGGGTATTTATGCCTGAGCCAAATACCAAGGCCCAACCAAGGGCAATAAATAATACTCACTTACACTTCCCTCATATATTATGACCTTCAAAGACATCTGATAGTGAAATCATAAGGAAATTGAATGACTTCTACTAGATGTTAGGACGAAATTATTTTTTTCAAAACTTAGACATGCTTATTGCTTGCCTGAAATACACAGAGGTCATACTGAAATAAGTCAAGAGTACCTAGGTACTTACACTTTCCATAGTGAAGAACTCATCATTTTTTGTAATATTATCCAAAGTAGAACCGAAAACGTCGCTATAATTTTGCGTCAAATGTACGGGAATGCTTCTAGACTTTTTATTCCGCAGTTCCACCGCCAACCGGCAAGTTTTAAACGATGGATCTTCTATGGGTATGAGGTCTCTCGGCCTCCCAAACTTCAGAATATGCTCATGATTGCTTGAAGGTATGCAAACTATGAAAATAACTCCCGCAGGCATTTCAAAGCGTTCGTCTTACTTGGGAAAATGGGTAGCAATGTCGGGTATGAATGTCGCACATAGTTTAGCATCTAGGTACAACCTAATTAAACCCCTATGTTCTAATTAAGCCAAGGTTTTCTGCCGTGCCTTGGGGATATTATTCTTGTTGAACTGGATATTAATTAGGCGTGTTTCTTCTTTGAACTGGCACAAGTTCAGAATAACACTCGCATGTTGGAATATTGGAAATAATAACACGTTCAAAGGAAAGTTGGTAAAAGTTTAGTAACTTTTCGTATTATACGGCGTAGGGTTTCTTCTATCCATAGGTAAATCATTATTAGGGTTTATGTGGAAAAGTTTTGTTTTATATTAGGTTTTGCGTTTTTACATTATCTAACCTAGGTATAGTTTAAGAAGTATAGTACAGTGTATCCCAAAGTTGTTTGGGCTACGACCCATCTAATACAAGTTGATAAACCCGGGACCCATGTACTTCTAGGAAATTTAACCCTCACCAATATGAATAATTCATTTACTCAGATAAATGACTATTCAAAATTATGCAGATAAAAAAAGTTATTAGGAATAATGAGAATGATGAAATTGTTTTCCTTTTTTTGTGCAGAATAGGGCTACATTTGGCCACTAACTCGCCTATTGGAAAGCGAAGTTGTAGCCGAAGATGGAGTAGGTAAGTATGTAAATCTAGCTAAGGGCATTCCAATCCCCGGCGATCCTGGTTTCTATTTTTTGTCATTACCAACGAGCACTGGTATTGGTAGCCGTGGTGGTCTAGTGGTAATGACGCTGGCCTTACAATCGTGAGGTTGTGGGTTCAAATCCTGTACCAATGTACAGGTGTTCTTCGGAATTTATGTACGGAATTTCACACCACTGGCTTTTTGGTGAAGGAAAACATCGTGAGGCAACCTGCATATGTCCGTAGAAGAAATTCGATGGCTTATGTGAATCCACCAACCCGCACTGGGCGTGGTGGATATGGCCCAATCACCCTTCGTAGGTAGGCCTACGTCCTGCAGTGGACTATTAAAAAGGCTGGTACAGTACAGTAGGTACTGGTATTAGGTACTTGCAAGAAACAAAATTTAATCAGTGGTATGATGGTTTATTGCTATCTAATTTTGTAGTACAAACTTACTTACTAATTTTAATTTAAGCTTAAAATTATAAGAGTGGTTGTTTCTTAAGTTTAAAATATACATAACTATATATAATATCACGATAATAAACATTATCGTAGTATATAAATATAGGCAAAAAATACTAAAGTAGGTATGTGTTATGCTGCATTTCTTTTGGGTTCTACAGTATGGTTGAATGAAGGCTCGATGGTAGGGCCGGTGGTTTTGATAGATTCTTGGTTGTCGTATCCAAAGTTATAACAACCGATGTTTTGAACGTTTGTTGCCTTTTCGTGGTCGCTGCTGCTTTGGGCGTCGTATTCTGTGGTGTCGGAGTCTAGTGGCTGGTAGCTGTCGTCGATTCTGGGGAACAGAATAAATTTTTACTAAGGGACTTGCCGAAGTGGGTGCAATTCGTAGTTTTTGAGAGAACACTATCTGCTACGAAAACTAGTTGCACGATACTGTTCATAATAATCATTATTTTTCGCCAAAAATAAATAACCGTGTACAGAATTTGAATAATTCGTACGGATCGATATAAAATATCATCGATGTAGTAATTTTTACACTATTGTTGATTTTTCAAAAATTAGGCACCTATTCGGCCGATTTTGATAAAATTTTAATAGGTCCACCACTGATCTACGAAACAAAAAAATAACATTAAAACCGGTTCATAATTGGCGGAGTAATCGCGTAACATTTGTACCAAAAAACATAGTCGAATTAAGGACCCCCTTTCTTGAAGTCGGTTAAAATCATTAGTAATGGAATCAACGCAGCGTTAAGATAAACGGTGTTTAAAATACACGACTTTTCTAAATTAAATCATCGAGTTTGGCTGAGACGTTATTGAAAAATCAACAATAAAAATTACTACCTACATCAATGATACATTGATTAATGCTAACTATTCGAATTCTGTACACACGGTTGTAGGCGTTGTGAAAATTGTGGCAAAAAATAATTACAATAGGTACAATACAATACAAGAACACTTTATTGACACCACATGTAGTAAAACATAACAGAAGAAGAAAAAACGACAGAAGAATGGTACAAAAGGCGGTCTTATCGCTAAAAGAGATTCTTCCAGACAACCTCTACTGTGTGGAAACATGTAACTGACATGGACGGTGGTGTAAACATAAATGAATTAAGTAAAACTATAATTATCCGAAAACAATAAAATACACTACATAAATTTAAATTTAATTATGAAGTATGTTATTGTATTTTTTTGGTGCAGTACCTACATAGGCGAGAATGTCTATAGGCAGGTAGAAAAATAAGATCAGTTTTCCGAGCCTCAATTCGACTTTCTCGTAATCTTAAAATGTTAGCCAGGGGTTGACGGACACGTCGACGAGGACGATGATGATGACAGGTAGATACTCAGAATAATGACAAGGTGGGTAGTTATGCAGGGTTGTCTGCTTACCCTATACTAAGCCGAAAGGGGGTGATTAAGACCATCATTATGAACAACTTTTACTATGCGACCAACCTAGAATTCGAGAAAAAAATCAACTGTTCCATACAAAATTGCAACTCCGAATCGACAAAAGTTTAAAACAGCTATCTTTTTTGGCCCCGTAGTAAAAGTTGTCTGAAACATCTTCTTCGGCTTAGTTTTGTACACCAGTTCTGGATAACCCTGTAGATGTATCAGCTGTAGATGTGTCTGGGTGTTATTTAGATACTATCTATAAAAGTATGTATTTAAAAAATAAGTATATGTAGTATATCAGTCTCTGGCAGCCATATCACAAGCTTTGCTTAGTTTGGGGTCAGAGGCCGTGTGTAAGATGTCCCAAAATATTTATATTTATTTATTTATTTAGCTATAAGTATACCTAATTATGGCACTTACTGTGCGTTTCGGAAACACTCTTCAATGCTTTGAGCCCGTTTCCGTTGCATCATGGTCGGTCGGCGGAACGTCACCGTGTCGCTCTGCACCATCCCTTTATCTGTCTTCGAGTCTTCGGAGGTATCATTCGACCATTTGCTGAAACAAATTCAAACTATACAATTTCCTCTAATATTGTAAGGAAAATATGACATTTCTTTTTTATTTTTGTTTGTTAAATATGGGTCGAAAATTACAAGCTGCTGCTACAGCTTTAGTCAGGGTTAGGCAATCCGCAACTTGTAGCTAACATCACGGCCGCCAAGTTGTGTGATTCGGCATATGAACGGTTAAAACAACCGGGACCGGAAGCATCTGAGCCACGACAGCGCTCAGTTGTAAACGCCACCCGCGGTCGTCCATCCGAAGTCTCACGGTGCCGTACGTGGTTTGACTTCGATTATCGCTTAGAAACACCTAAAGGTGAGTATAGACTAGAACATTTACTTGTAACAAAACAACGAGCCGCTTTATGATATGTTCTAATGTATCACCTTTCACGAACCAGACGTCGAGCACGCTCGCCGTTTTGTTGTTACAGCAATTGTTTAAACCAACGAGTGTATTAGTGTAACATTTTGTAGAGCCTTTGCACGAGCGCGAGCGATGCGCGGGTGCGACATTGTACGTCCGATAAGCCAACGCAACGTACAACGAAATGTTACGGGTAAATGCACACTGGCTGTGAACATTACGCCGAACAGAGCGCCGAGCATTCGCAGGGACGTTACATTACATTAAAATGCTTTGGACACTGAGCTTTTACCTGTATTGTTCCCAGAGGCGGACTAGCAGTCTCAGCCGCCCTAGGCCAGCTTATCTGGTCCCCCCCCTTCCCCCCTCCCCTCCATTTCTGTCACAATTGCATAAAACGTTTTCAGCGATCAGGCGAATAAACTCTTTACACATTGTTGAAGAAAGGTAGCTAGTATGTCCACTTCCTGAATTTCTACACTGTGCTAAGTATCATATAGCTAGTATGTCCACTTCCTGAATTTCCATACCGTGCTAAGTGCTTAGCTAAAAAGGGATCTAATTCAGCAATAAGCTCCAACGACATCAAATAATTCCCATTGTGTAATGAGCCGATTTTCTCGTGCTTCCCTCTAAATGCTAATCCGTGTGACGCGAGCGCTTTTACACACGCTACTACTCTTTTTAAGATGATTTTTCCAATAATTATTTTCTTCATCGTACTGAATTGTTAATGTTTGGTCTATGCGACCTAAAGCGTTGCCTCTATTTGTCATTTAAAGAACGGATAATTTATGTGTCGGAGAATTTTCATGAGCTAAACTCTTTGATGCGCATTTTTCCAGTCACTAAAACCTTTATTTTTGTCAAATGAGATCGTACTACCGTTAAAAAGAAGACACGGTCCACAAAAAACACACCCAGTGCTTTTGGAGTATAGTAACCACTTTCTTTTCACCGTTCAAATGCTGGCGTTCGAAGAAACATTTTGTAAATTCCGGCACTTTATCTTTTATAAGTGCGTTCACTCTTGCAAAAATCATTTTCCATAGTTTGATTGGCTCCTTGCTTACATACCTATATAGTCACGCGAAAATTCGTTAATAACCCATTTTGCAGGGTCATGGTCGACTCCATCAGCAGGATTCAGCACTGGTAAACACGTAGAAATTTCTTCTTTCACTTAACTAATTTATGGAGTGTCTTCGCTGAAGGATACTGATGGCGCATCGTTGGACTTGATAACACGTGGTAGTACTTGTTTTTGATCGGTTGTGCAGTTCTCAGAATTAGTGAAAGTTTTTCTAAAAAAATCATCTAATTTTGCTGATTTTCTAATAACATCTTTTTGTTTATCATTCTTTTCATTAGCTCGTTTACGATACTCAGCTCCACTTAGTCTTATTTTTCCATCAATTGACAAAGACATGTTCAAAAATATACACTTAGGTGTTATCGCACTTAGAAAGATTTGCACTCATTAAGTCCTGAGAAAATTTTTAAATGTCTCTTTGTTCACTATGGTGTATTGATTAAAGTTGTTGACTTATAAGTAGGTACACGTTAAATTACAATCAGAGGCACATGAAATCTTTACCTCATATGTGTGTAAGATGTCCCAAAATATTTATTTATTCGAAAACTGACTGAGATATAACATGGAGCGTCGATAACCATGAACCATGCAGTGAAAACCAATGTAACCCTTTTTGGTGGATTTCAAAAAAAAAACTTTCAAAAGTACGTTTTATTTGAAAGACAATCCTTTCCAGAAATATTTCATTTTCGGCTTTATTTCTAGAATTCTAAAGCTTAATTTATGATACGTGTTTAGGTAAAGCAAATGTTAGACACGTCCTGAAGAACAAGTGCGAGTTATACTGCCCTCTCAAAAAATACAAAATATTGTAAAACCCTCATAAAATTCACAAAGTGAAAGATTTAAGGCAATTGTTAGCAACTCCTATTGTTATATGGCTCTCCAATCGTAAATTTATTATGGTAAAACAATTACGCATTGCCAACTTTGGGTATTGTGCAACGAAGCACCCCAAAAATTATAAAGCTTCATTTCTTGTGTTAAAACATACAGCAAAGTATTTCCGCACACGTGTGTCCTCTACAGCAATGAGCGATGAGCATCGAGCTAGAATGTGAACTCTGTAAAACTTCCTTAAAGAACATTTTTGCATTTCAATAATATGTTTGAGTTAACAATCTTCACTGACCGCCCGCTGATAGGGCGACTAAATCAACTCCACTGTTTTTGTGGAATATTTTTCAAAGGATGGGATAGATGAAACAAATAAATTTTGCAGTAATGTGACAGTTTTGTTCGTGTTCTGTTTATAGTTCTATTATGGTACACACATATGTTTTTGGCCGCCCCTAAAATCCAGCCGCTCTAGGCCCGGGCCTTGCCGGCCTTTAGGCAAATCCGCCACTGATTGTTCCATTCGTAAGAACGTTACATTATAAAGAAATGCTCGATAAAATGTTGTAGTCCATACTCATTACTAACCTTAAGACCCAATTATGAAGGCGCCATCGTAATTATAATAGCTATTTAGACTACTTCTGTTTCTTTTTCACTTTAGGCATTCAAAAGAGAGAACACTTTTTACGTTGCTATTAAATTTACGATGGCGCCTTCATAATTGGACCTATTGTCAAACTACGAGCGCTATATTATCAAAGCGATTTTCATTAATCAAATTGTATCAATTTTTCCAGGTATCGAAAAGGCTTGAAAATATTTTCGAAAGAATTTGTGCTAGTGAAATTGGGTTTCATTCCTATCTACGTAACTCCCGCCCAAAATTAATAACTCCTCCGGTTTATTATCTGGTTATTAAGTGTGTTAAACCTATGAGGAGGTGGCTTTATTGTTGTTTGGTGAGGATTTATTCTTTGTTTATGGGGGTCTTGTCTTAGACTAAAAACATTTTTTTCGAAGGGTCTTGTAGGAAATAAAATAATTCTATATTTATGAGAGTACATCCTGGGTATTATAAGTATCGCACCGTAAACTGCCCACCGCTGAACATAGACCAATTTTTAAAGCATGAACAGCAATACAGCCATCACACTGGCCTATTTGCGGGTTAGTGGATTCCCATACGCCATTTTCCTTCTCAGAAAATATGTAGTACCTACCTAAGTTTTTTCACGATGTTTGCAATCACGGAAAAGCCAGTAGTATAAAAAAATCCAAAGAACAAGGCATTGATACGGGATTGGGATTTGAAGTAATAAAAACTCACGATTCTTGGTAGGTTACCACTACAGCTTTAAAAATATTTATTTTTGCTGAGTCATGGGTAGTGATGCCGAATCATACAACTTGGCGGCTGTGAAGTTGGCTACAAGCTGCACGAAACCCAATTCCTGGCGCAGCTGTTAAGTGAGCTTCAGTCAGAATTGGGTTTTGCACAGCTTATCTCAGCCGCCAAGAACAAGAACTTATAAGTTATACCATACACCTTTTAGATATCTATGTACCAACCTAGGTACCTACTTACTTATAGCTAATCATGTGTTCATGTGTAGGTATGCATTGGATTATAAAACAGTTGTGCCTTAATTCGAATCCCTTTGGACGTAATCAAGGTAAAACAAATGTTACACAAACAACTATACTCGTAGCTATCGATCAATATCTACCTACTGATTGCACGCGACTTCATCCACTTCATATTGATATACCTAGATGGTATCGTACTTGTGGCTGACCTCGTGGAGTGACCTGCACTACTAATTAGGTCCTTACCTAGAATCTATTTCCTAAAATATACTACAATCCAAGTTTTCAACTAGCCCGTGATTAAACGGTCGTCAAATACTTGATTTGACAAAGTGCCTGTTTTACTCTAGTTTTCATTTTTGAAAGATTTCCTTTTAGAAACTTTCTTCTTTTTTCTTCCTCACAGCGGTTACAAAACGTAGTTGCAATAAAAATATTTTAGCTTGTAATAAATAAACAAAAACATGGTTTTTCTATAGGGAAATGATTGCATAAACTTACTACTACGATGGATGGATGACCTATGTCATTGAAACGATTGATCTCTTACAATGGGCCTTATTAATAAGCTCCAAGCCCTACGAGCTTTGGAGGGGGCTATGCTCGGAGTCTGCGAGACAATTAGAAATGAAGAGAAGGACCTAGGTTACTGAAATAGCCCACAGTTAAAATGGCAGTGGTACATGGCACGGAGGACTGATGATAGATGGGGTCGGAAAATTCTCGAGTACAGAGCACGGACCCACAAGCATGCCGCTACTAACCGGCCTTATAGGAGATCGTTAGGAGATATCTATGTCCGGCAGTGTACGTCTTATGGATGAAACAACATGATGATAACAAACGAGTATTTGCCGTTGATATATAAAACTACGTTTTTTGCTGACTTGCAACTGAACATTATTAACAAAATTATTAGAATTAGGTAGATACAACATAAAATCTACAGTAGCGCAAGTTCCCAACCAGTTGCTCCATATCTAACTAGAGTCTAGACTGGACTATCATTTGGGTTGTGTACATAATACAATCTATTAGATAGTCGATACAAAATGCCTACGACTTCATATTGATATAGATGGTTCGTACCTGTATCCGTCCCAGGCGGGCCGGCCGCGCTTGGAGGCCTGCAATCGATTCCTATTAGCCCTCCACCACGTAATGTCTGTTCTGTCGAGCGGACACACTGCTTTCACCTGCCGGGTAAATAAAGACATATTGTATGTGAATTTCTTTTAGTACTGCGCTAAAAGTACCTACAGAGGTAAATGATTTCTTTTCTTTTTCTCAAATATGTTACAACTTTATGTGGAACCTACTTAATTTTATACCTACTACAGAGTCGATGTAGAATTAACGCAGATAGGCATAGATACCTATGCCTATCTACGTTAATTCTTACAGCTCTCCCAAATGAATTTTTCGTTCTTTATTCCTAATATTTTGTAGTTACAGGACATAGCGTAGAGTAAAGGTAGAAAAAAGTATAAGGTTAGTACAGCACAGTAATATGAACCTTATAGACGACGACGCCGATGAAGAAGATGCAGACGATTTTGATGTGCGTAAGGCAGAGAGACGCGGTCCTCAGCTTGGCAAGCTCGGCAAATGCCATCACCACCCAGTTGAGCTTAGTAGGTACAGCACAGTAATATGAACCTTATAGACGACGACTCCGGTGACGAAGATGCAGACGATGTTGATTAGCGTGAGGCAGAGAGACGCAGTGCCCAGTACGGCCAGCTCAGCTGGAGCCATCACCACCCAGTTGAGTTCGCTGTTCGTTGCCACCACGCGGAATAGAGACATGGCCAGCTCCAGTTGAGCTTAGTAGGTACAGCACAGTAATATGAACCTTATAGACGACGACTCCGGTGACGAAGATGCAGACGATGTTGATTAGCGTGAGGCAGAGAGACGCAGTGCCCAGTACGGCCAGCTCAGCTGGAGCCATCACCACCCAGTTGAGTTCGCTGTTCGTTGCCACCACGCGGAATAGAGACATGGCCCATAGGAGTCCCTGAAAATTTTACACGGCGCAGATTAGATAACAGTATACTCTTTATTATTCACATCGATAAAATACAAGAACATAGCTCAATGCATAATGGAGATTAGTTTATATTTTAAAATTACCCAGTGGAAATTTCCTTTTGGCAACGAGTGGTACAAGACCAATGCAGCTGGCAGAATAAAAGATGGACCAAAAGGTGCCAAAAGCATGCAAGTCGAAGTTTATCATAAAGAAGGGTGTAGATGAATACGAATTTGCAACGCTCGTTGATCAACGAAGATCGTTGGCGTAGCTAGAACATTTTCTACTTTTGCCTACCCCAGAAAAATATAATGTTTTGACTTGAAAGTTTTCTTCTGATGTGTCAGTTGTACTCCCCCTATCAACACCCACGTGTAAGATGTTGTGAATTTTTTTTTACCTTGTACCTAAAACTACTTGGTCAGACTAAAATTAACTCACAGCGTTTACAGCCGTCGGCAGCAAGGAACAGGAGATGGCGACACCGACCAGGGACGAGATGTAGTCAATGAGCACGGCCAGGGCTACGCAGGCCCCGCTTGGAATGGCTATCAGGATGCCCATGAACAGGGCCCACAACCTGAGATATCTCAACTTACAGCGTTCACAGCAGGCGGCAACAAGGAAGCGGAGATAGCTACACCGACCAGGGACGAGATGTAGTCAATGAGCACGGCCAGGGCTACGCAGGCCTCGCTCGGAATGGCTATCAGGATGCCCACGAATAGGGCCCACAACCTGAGATATCTCAACTTACAGCGTTCACAGCAGGCGGCAACAAGGAAGCGGAGATGGCTACTCCGACCAGGGAGGAGGTGTAGTCGCTGAGTACCGCCAGCGCCACGCAGGCCCCGCTCGGAATGGCTATCAGGATGCCCACGAACAGGGATCGGAATTCACATCTGAAATATTACAATATCTGGGTTAAAGGTAAGATAAAAAGTAGATACCTACGTATTGCATTTTCTTTTCTGGATACTATTTATATTCATGCGATCATTTGGGGTTTCATTCCAGTTAAATTGACCCTTCTTGAGCTCTCACTTTTAGGTTATTCATATCCCTATAGTGCCGGACACTAACATGTATCCACAAACGATGACAGAAATACTCGGAAGATATTCTTTACATTTATTAGTCTCTTTTGCAATTAAGCTGCATAAAGTAAACGTCTGGTTACGTAAACGTAACACCTCCTCGTATACCTACGCCTCCTCCTCCACCTCCTCGTGTACGTGATAGCCTTACAGACGTAAGCAAAACGCATACGTAAGCGATATCAATTCACGTTTTTGACAAGAACTGCGGAGGCGTGGAACTCCTCAAATACGTCCGTTTGTTCATCCGCCACTTACCCATAATTCCTTGGGCTTTATGAGTAAGCTCAAAGTATTCAAACAAGCTAAAGAGAAGGATATGCTCGGAGTATCTCTGCAAGTTCGAGAGAGAGATGTCCAGCAATGGAGGAATGACGGAAACAAACCTATAAGTCGGAGCTGTTCAGTTAAAGTCAATAAAAATAGGTACCTACTTATCTCAACAAACTTGTTAAACTTTGACTGGGTACATAAATCTATCCTCATTTTCCATCCGGTGAAATCGTGATCAAACTAACACGTGTATACATAGACCGAATCAAACTTTTTGGCGGATAATGGCCTTTTGATCGATTAGCTACAAGCTGCGCCAGCCAATCCTGTCTAAGGCTCATTGTACAGGATTGGGTTTTTCGCAGCGTGTAGCTAACTTCATAGCCGCCAAGAAGTTTGATTCGGCCTATACGTTGAAATGTAGTAAGATAGGTACCCTGTCCTATCGAGACCTCGCCGCGTGGGAAAGTCATAAAAATCGTATCGCACGCTATTTATAAGACGATTAAAGAAAACTCAGTAGAAGTAGGTTCCTAAGTAAGTTCCTACTTTACTCGACAAATAAGGATATCGGCTTACTCGCCTACATCTAGGTTCGTTAAGTCTGTTTCAGTCACATTAACAAACAACCCAGTCACCGCGCCCTTGACCCAGCCCTCCTACAACCGTTTCTAATTTCATCTTAATTAAACCACCTATCTAGATACACATAATTGAGCAGAATTGCTCGGATTCATTTACTAATTTGAGTGGTTCGCCACTTCAGCACTTAGTCTCAATTAATCTCAATCAGACTGACTCTACTGACGATCGGAAACTAAGAAACTGAAGATGGATATACGTTTTCAATTTTTATTTGTAGCATCCTATATAACAACCAGGTAAACTTAAAATGCATAATTTCAAGATGCTATTGGAGTCTGGACTGGAGTGGAGTGAGGTGCCTCGCGGTAAGTACAGCAACTAATCCTGAACCCTAAAGAGTTACCTATTTTTGTGATAAACATTTCAAAAATTGCCGCGATCGCAGGATTTGAACCTGCATCTTCGGGTTACCGTCCCAAAAGCTGCAGGATCAATTCCTGCGGTCGCGGCAAATTTTTGATGTTTATTACAAAAATAACTCTTTTAGATAAACCTAGCGTGGGAAGCACTATAAAATGGATTAATTAATCCTATAATGTTTGATATTTGCTATTATTATAATCTCGAATGTTAGAGATAATACCTGGCCATCATTTCTGGAGTGGGCCAGCCGTCCACGAATCTGTACGGGCCGTCCACCACACAGACGACAAGCCCAAACACGAAACCGATGACCAGGCACAGAAACAGCCCATTTATTGCCCCATGTTATAGCAACTAATCATGGATTCCGTGCTGCTATTGGTAGTGTTGAAAGTAGTACTGACTTGGCCACGACTTCCGGAGTAGGGTAGTTCAAAGACGAAGCCATTGACCAGATAAAAGAGCATCCTATTATCTCGTGTTGCAGCAACTAGTTCAGAAGCTCAATTTTTGAACCGATATAAACGAATCGCACGGGTACGTAGCCTACCTGGCTATCTCGTTTGCCCTGTCACAGATCTTCAATGAACGAATGTCGAAGATAATACCTGGCCATCATCTCCGGAGTAGGCCAGTCGTCCACGACCCCGTACCGGCCGTCCACCGCGCAGATGGCGAGTCCGAACACGAAGCCGATGACCAGGCACAGGAACAGCCCCATCAGCTCATGGACCACGCCCATGTATTGGAGGGAGCGGTCGCGGACTGCTGTCCCCAACGTGCCGGCTGTAATTGGCCCCTGAGGAACAGTTATCAGGTAAGTATTTATATAAAGGTTGCAGCAAAATTTCCTAAGGCGACCAAGAAGAGAGCTGACGAACTAGACCTATTCGAAATATAACCTATTCGAAATAAAAAAAAAAAAGACAAAGGCATATTGGTAAAGTTTCAGTTTACAACACTAGATACGCTCTACGACTGTAGAAAGCGTCTTGGAGCCAACACTTCAGGCGTCTATTATCCTCTATGACCTCCATAAGCCTCCATATGACGCGTCCTATGGCTGATGGAAGTCATGGAGAATGATTGCGTTCACTGCTGAATATAAGCCTCCCGTGTAGACCTCCAATAAGAATGGTTGGAAGCAGCTCGCATCCAGCGTGGTCCTGCAATCTCAATGAGGTCATCATTATTCACACCATGCTTACTTGCGAAATACATATACGAAAACTGGATTTACTGAATGAGCTACGCCAGTATAATCTTGCTGTTTCTATTAGTTCTATATAGTACCTAGATATAGCGGTTCTATAGCGTAATGACTCTACGTTCTTAAGGTTTTCATTTAGATTTCAAAAATAAGAAACTATGAAAGATCTGCATTCATGAAAGTTAAAAAAAAAGTTCTAGAACATACCATGAGTGGGGAAATCAACATACTCGCGACGAGTATGATCGTCGAGTTCTCCATCAGTCCAATGGCAGCCACGAAACCGGCAGCCACCAGCAGGAACAACCAATCAAAAGTCAGGGTAGCATCGGCTTTGACGTCATGCAAGACTTGGGCTAAGTTGGTGCGAGCTCGAACTGACGAGGAGAACCGAGACCACGCTGAGTTGGTATCACTAAAGGAAATAATAATGATATAAACTTAGCGTGGGACATTAACTGAACACACTGGTGGATAGATAAAATATGATTAAAACTGCAGTAAGTGCTGAATGCTGCTATGGTCACATTCACATTTCGAGAATGCCTAGGCTCCAAGATACGAGTACTTTATTGTACCCAGTTTGGGAAATGGTGTCTGCATAACACTTGTAAGTACTCAATTGATGAATTTTTAAATGACAAAGATCTTAAATCATAAATATCTAGGTATATCCTAATAAAGAGTTGACATCTAATTATAATTCTAAACTAATTGTATTCATTTGACATTTTATTTTTGACTTATTATTTTAGTTTCATTCTATTTGTAAATTAGCTATAGATTTTAATCTAAAATTGAAATCTGTAAGAAAGAAAATGTATGATACTGAAATATATTTAATAATTAAGGTGGATTATACACTAACTTGCATGCTAACTAATAGCTGATGTAGAGGACTTAGTTAATAATATTTAAGACCACAATGTAAATTGTTCGACCTACTTCGCAAGAAATAAATAAATAAATGAATTATAACGAGATCATTAAGTATTGAATAAAAAAATGTTCAAAAAAATTCCGTGTTGTTAAATTCTACATCACAAAGTTATGTTTTGCTGCTCGTCTATTGTGTACTTGCCTACCATTTTAATAAAAATGCTAATTGGGTTTCATCAAATATTTCTTTCAAACAAGGTAAGGATAAGTCGATTTCTCCTGAAACTCCTCAGAATAACTCAATTTCTTCGTTATTAATTTTTTTGCCTACTATTCTACGGTTTTGTTAATTTTGCTTCAAATGATATATTAGATACTTTCTCAGATGTTGAGTGAATTATATGGATTAGTTATTTTGAGTACTAAGGCAGGTAGGTATCTATTACTATTTATACTTACCTACTTCCTGAGAAGGTATTAAGTAGTTACCATTAATATCAATTTCATTAGATTTATTTTAAGTTTGTTTTGTTAAAATCGTAAAAAACGTTCTTTCCGGTCATTAATAATTAATTACTTTCCTAATCAATCATTCAGTCAATCATTATTTTTTAAGTTACATAAAACACGTGATTAATTAGCTAAAATATTTTAACCGAAATTTAAAATGTATGTTAAGTAAATCAATTTCAAAATAATCATGAACCACGCTGCTGGTGTAGCATAGTAACCTAAAGCACCTCATCATCATCAGCCTGTGAGAATCGGTCCAGCGCCGGGCATAAGCCTCATCTACCTGGTATTATTGTTCTCCATCCCGAGCTATTCTCATTAACACATGATCCCTAATAGATCTGATGTTGTCAATCCTTCAGGCTATTGACTGCCTACGGAACTCTTACCCGCTTGGAAGTCAGGTACCTACAGGGCGAATCAAAGTTCTTGATAACTGCGAAGTTATTTACAAGATGCGCGAAACCCAATTCTCGCGCACCTGTTAAGGCTCCATCAAACACAGGCGGTCCGAGCGGTAGAGCGGTACGAGCGGTAAAGGGCGGTACGGCAGTACCGCGACCGGACCTGTGTGAGCCCTTCTTATATAACCAGTACAATACAGATGCCCGCCCGTCTGCTATACCGCTCGTACCGCCTGTGTGTAAAGGAGCCTTTAAGTGAGCTTCAATCAGGATTGGGTTTTACGCATATTGTAGCTACTATCCGCCGCCGTCAAGAAGTTTG
Organism: Hypomecis punctinalis; assembly: GCA_949316475.1. NCBI lineage: Eukaryota > Metazoa > Arthropoda > Insecta > Lepidoptera > Geometridae > Hypomecis > Hypomecis punctinalis. The sequence goes on from OX438810.1 coordinate 15,641,598, forward strand.
GTTGGGGTTATACCTATCTCATCATCATCATCATCATCACAATTTCTGCCATAGGACGTCCATTGTCGGACAAAGGCCTCCCCTAATGATTTCCAATAAGACCGGTTGATAGCGGCTTGCATCCAGCGCGATCCTGCGGTCCTAATGAGGTCATCCGTCCACCTTGTGGGTCGACGTCCTACGCTGCGCTTGCCGGCACGTGGTCTCCACTCGAGGACTTTTCGACCCTATCGGTCATCAGTCCTCCGCGCTGCCATTGCCACTTCAACCTGCCAATCCGCTGGGCTATGTCGATAACGTTGGTTCTTCTACGGATCTCCTCATTCCTGATTCGATCTCGCAGAGAAACTCCGAACATAGCCCTCTCCATGGCTCGTTGGGCTACTTGGAGCTTACTAATCACTAGTTATTTACCTACCTTCGAGTATTTTCATCATTTCCTTTATCAGAAGGTTCAGTCTGTGGCGTAGAGTCGTAGTAAAGCGCGCAAGGCACCACGGACACCGACGACCCATGCCTGCTTCCGATCCCGAAGGTCCTCAGAACTTGCAGCAGCTCTTCGCATAGGTAACCTGACTCTAAGGAAAATGTTACCTGGGAAAAACAATCTTTACTTAGAGGACCGAAATATTGAAAAGGTTATGGAAATTGGTGTACTAATTATAATTTCGTATGTAAAGAGCCACAGGAATGTACTGGATGCAAGTCGCACATAACTGGTTAAGGTGAATAGCCCGGGTTCGTAATTACTGATAAGGTGGAAGCATATATGTAGCAGAGCACAGGACGAGTTAAGGCAGGGTATTGGTATTTTGTACTGAGGTATTACTCATTTCTCCCTTGGAAATCTATTGCGTAAATAGTCCAATGTCACCTAGAGATCACTGTTACATTCTCAGAGCAAATAAAAAAATCAAGAGAGAATGTTGTGACCAAACAAGTGAAGCCAACCAAAACTACGCCTCGCCCTGTACAGACAATTACACACACATCCAGGTAACTATGAAACTACGCCTCGGCTTGTCAGTCAAACTATGGCGGCGCGACAGCGACGCACTCACACATGTATAAAAATCGGCTTCACTTGATTGTTCGACGACGTTCCCTCTGGATTTTTTTATTTGCTCTGAGGTTACATTGGACATTTTACGACTGATGTGATGATTGATAATTGGCATTTTTTCTGTGATGATCCAAAAGCAAAAAGGCATGACTACAGCGTTTTTCTGTCAGCATTAACGATACATAGTTTTGAGTACGGGTCATCACCATTCAACCATAAAGCCAATAAAACAAATTAATTTAAATCCTAATGGATCTTTGTGTTTCATGAATAGATCATTTTGATTTGTTCGTCTGCTATTATGAAGACTATAATACATAGCCATTTAAATATATAGACTTGAAATGTCTTACTCGTACTTACAAGTTAGGAGCTTCACGTACCAAACATCACCTGTCTCACAATATGTCTGCCATTACTAAAAGCCCAATTTAAACAGCTCTACTTATGTTTTGTAAATATTGTAAATACCTAACTAAACGAAAAAAAAATAGCCATTGCCACGAAATGATGATAAGCATACTACAGCAATTCCTAGGACATGTTTTTTAAAATTTTACCGTACATAAAGCTGAATTTGACAATGACGGTTGTCTTTTCTTGGGAACAAAATATGAAACTGCAGTGTGACTTATTGTCAAACACTATAATTATGGATATGGATGGAGTCTCTCCATTTTTTCCTTACTGCGATATATGACAAAACTAATAACACTTGAAAAACCATTATAGACGACATGTAGAGCTAATAACGAGATCTTTATCTTTCTAATACCTCAAGTTGATGACGGTTGGAAAAACAAAGTCGTTATGTTATTTAGTCGATAGTGAAACGGTTTCCTCGTCTCGTGATGTTTTTTGCAATTAAATAAGTATATCATTCTGCTGATGGTAATAGTTACGCTTACCAATTTTTATAGGAACACTTGGTAACTCCAAAAATCCTGGGTTACTGTATGCACAGTGCAATAATATTATAATTATTTAGTGATAAAATCGTAACAAGCGACTTCATATCGACTTCAACCCGAAAGCTGCTAGCACAAGTAGCGATGTTGCTGTTTGATTTCTGTAAGCACTGCAATTTTCGGAAATACTCGTAGTCTCAATCAAAACTGTACTGTATCAGCCTTTTTAGCAGTCCACTGCAGGAAATAGGGTAGGCCTACCCACGAAGGGTGGTTGGACCATATCCACCACGCTGCCCCAGTGCGGGTTGGTGGATTCACATTATGCCATCGAATTTCTTCTACGGACGCATGCAGGTTGCCTCACGATGTTTTCCTTCACCGAAAAGCCAGTGGTGTTAAATTCCTTACATAAATTCCAAAGAACTCATTGGTACGGGACCGGGATTTGAATCCACGACCTCACGATTGCAAGGCGGGTGTCACTACCTCTAGGCCACCACGGCTGTAACCAACCAAAACTAAAGTAGATTAAATGTTTATGTTCCTCTATGTCCCAATGTTCCTTTATTGACCGATGGAAAACTACTGAATCGATCCTCAAACAACGCAGAAATCAGGTATATAACAAACATCGAAACAAAAAAAAAACATACGTGGGAATTTACAACCTCTGAAATAGATGAAAATCATTTAAGACGTGTTTGGTAAACGCTGTGGGTAAACTTATCTACTAGGTACTTATTCAAGAGCATCTAATAACAAAAGGTAAAGAAAAGTACAGTCGTCACGGAGTTCGGGCACTAATTGCGGTTTTTCTTTTTTCTATAGTTTGAAATAAACAGAAATAAAACATGAATGATATGCCTGTCAGACATGACATATTATTAGTCAACTGTTAAGTTAACTATGCAACTAAAGTTTCAAAGTCGTCTAGAACAAAAATTAGCTTTTGAATAAATGTTATTAATAATAATATAATAATAATAATATATCATTTATTCCAGAATAAAAAATTCCATATTTACAATAGTAAAATAATAAAATAAAATGTACATTTGATTTAAATAATGTCAGTCTGTGTATCTTCTAATGTGAAGCTTGTTCCATCTCATAGGAATTGGTCCATTTACTTGCATCATCGTGGCGAGCACAGTATTCTCTGAGCGGTGGAATCTCTCGCGTGTGTTCGCTGATCTTTGCCGCATCAGCGCGGCGAAACCGGCCAGTCTTCGTTCCGTGAACATTCCGGAAGCACTGCAGAATCTTGGCACTGCAGAATCTTATTGTAGACGTTTTTTGACCGACGAACCACCGGAGGAGGTATACAATTCGACGCGTATATTTTTTTTTATGTATAACCCGCATAACTTTTTTCATAGTAGTTCGATTTCAATAAATTTTTTTTTATTAGAAAGAGTATACTTCGAAATTGGTACCATTTAAATTTTATCGAAATTGGCTGAGCCATTTGTGATAAATCAACAATAATGTGAAAAATGTTACATCGATCCGTGCATAATATTTGCGTTCTAGCGATGCGCCCCGGCACAGTAAACACATAACAGTAGGTTATCTAAGGCCACCCGCCGAGTTATTAGCCTACTCTTGCGTTGATCCCCAGGGTTGTCACTTTTACTTTTAGTTAATATTTTATAACAAGCAGCACTTGATCTAAATTTATGCAATAATAAGCATATTATGATTGAATATTTTACCAATTTGTAAATTTAGTAAACATAAAAAGCCTTTATATAGGGATTCATAAGCAGATGGTAAATAGACCATGCCAGTTTCTTTACGACAGAAATCAATAAAATAAAAAAGTTACGAATTTCTGTATAATTTTTTGATAAATAAGTATACCTAGCTGTAGATCTGTTTAGCCGTGAATTTTTACTGTTAAACATTGCCTAAAGTGTGCGTAAAACTTTTGTGGTAAGACGGTCAATATTCGAAACAAAAGACGGTGGCGATTTTTCTAGCCTGCCGGCGCATACGACGCGTCCGAACTCTTTTGTTCGCGAGTTTATAGTCTTATGTTTTTTTGAATAGCTTTTACATTTTCATTGTTTTTCACATTTGATTTGGTTTGCTTTTCTATAAAAATGTTTTCTCCGGTATAATTATTCTAATTTTGTTTGTTTTATAGTGCCTATTTTATTATTAGTAAAGTGCCTATACTTCGTGAAGGTTAAAGTTAGAAGCCCTGGGTTTTTATGATCTCGCAGAAGTTATGCTTGAGTCCCGAGTGAGCTCTACCTTCACCCGGGAGTATTATAACCTCAAGAGTTCCTCTGTACGCAAAACGCTCAAAATGTCACTCGTGATACAAAATAGTTACTTTGTGTATTCCTTCAAATTTGCGTCTGTCTAGATACCGAACTGACTGAGCAACCACTGTCAAAAATTATGGCTTATGGTCCACATTAGCTAGGTAATTATGGCTTATGGTCCACATTAGCTAGGTAATTATGGCTTATGGTCCACATTAGCTGGAGAATTTTGAAATTTTTAGACACAATAAGTACGCGGACAATGACAAAAAACTGAGCCGTTTTGTTTGTGAATGATGTTTACAAATATCTGTCCATCATCTACGGGCTTACCACAAAAGTTTTAAACCCGCTTAAAACGCGGTTTAGCCGTGCATTTGTACTGTTAAACATTGTCTAAGCTGTGCGTAAAACTTTTGTGGCAAGACGGTTAGAGTCTAGATGGACAAATATTCTAGAGTCTAGATGGACAAATATTATTTATAGATTCTAGACAGATACATAATCAAAGTATTTACCTTACCTGCCAGAATTTATTGTTTCTTGTCGCGTTCCAAGTTGCATTTTTGACCGCGAGGCGCGCCACTACTTCCGACAAAATCTGAAACAAACCATAAATTGTTATTTATTATCTCCCAGTTACGTGGCTGAAATTATCTTACATATTTCTAACGTGTTATTTTGCCAATAGTTGATTTCCTGCCTTGGATTAGCGATTACAATCTTAGAGGATAGTCATTTGTAGCTATATTATCGCAAAATGTATGTTTTTTTAGAATTAAGTGACGAGATGATTAGGTAGCTCTAGCTAGTGTAGCATAATTATTATTTATCTATGGGTACCTACCTAGCTCACATATAAACGTCACTACAATAAATGACAAGTCGCTATGACCGGGAAATGGTACTGAAACCTAAATTATTCACGTAAAAGTAGATAGAGTACTGTAATTTTTACCTTTAATACAAAACTATCGAACACAGGCCTATCCTCCAATTGTAATTGGACCATGACCACTACGCTGGCTAAATACAGATTGGTAGATTCACATACGACTTAATTATTTTTCTACGAGTGTTTGTTTTATCGCAATGTGATTAAATTGTTCACTGAAAATCCTGTTGTAAATAAATCCGTTCCAATATAAAACTAAAAAACTCAATGGTGAGTGCAGCTAGTCAAGCATGCGACTACGAAAAGCCACGAAAAGAACTCATTTCTACGTGTGAAAAAGTGATAGATGTATTTTATACTTTGCTATAACGCTGTCTCGTTCTGATACTACGATAGAAATAATTCGTGGCGTGCTTACTAGCCCGGCAGGACCGGATTTAAACCCAGGATTTCAGGATTGCACTGTGAGCATTCGTCCTACTAGACCCCCAGCGTTCTACCACTATCTTACGGTTCGTAAGATAGTGTAGTGTAGGTAACTCTCGTAGGCACAGAACAGCAGGACTAGAGTAGAAAAGAGATCTATACAATTTTCAATGAAAACCGCTGTCGCCAAGTATGTATTACCAATGTAAAATGTCTGCTCAATAACAGTGCAATTTTTACTTCCTTCGGAGATCTTTTTTTAACTTTAAAATAGAGAGTAGCTTAACCATAAAATTAATTTTGTTCATAATTTAGATGCCGTGTTCAAGTTACTAAATACATTAACATTAATAATACAAAAACGTTTCCTTTCCTCTCTTCTATGCTCGTAAGTAATATGTTCCCTGCTCTAGGCTATTGCAATAGGTATGAGCCTTGTAACAAAGTTCAAAACTTAACCATTCTTAGAAGTCGATGGCGAATCGATGTCTATCATGACTTATTGTTCTAACGATTGTGTCCGAAACAGCGATAACAATGTGAGGAAGTGAAATCGATAAAATACTCGATGGATTTTATTGCGAGTCGATTGCTAGGTGCTAGTTGAAGGATAGCGCATTTCTTTTGATCTTTTCCTATGGCGTGATTGTTTTACCTTTATTAATTCTTTTGAAGTCTGTTGGTTTCAATGTCTTGACGCTGTTTTTGTCCGGTTTAATTTTTACTGACTGCCTGAGAGAGAGGAGGGTTATTTTGTTTGAAGTATTAGTTATTTAGTAAATTTTGTCCTTAATGTGAGGAAAACTGCATCTTTAAGATTTCTTTATATTCCCGGTAAATCAATTGGTAAACAAAACTCTTCTTGAAAAGAAAACTAACCCGTGCTTAGTAGTAAGACCTTTTAATTTTAGGAAACAGGCAAGTAGCTACAATAAAAAAACAAAACGAAAATAATTATGTTAATATTTGTTACCATATATTGCATAAATATTATATTTGTACAAGAAGCTTATCTGAAAGTCAAAAATAAAACGCTGATCGCATAACCCGAAAAAAAAAGATTTAAGTACCTACTTTACCAATATAAGCTATGGCAACATGATGTCTATTTTGTATACGCATTCTGAATTTAGAATAGGTATAGCGAATTCACATCAACTTTACAAATCACAGGTCTTCTCGTATCTCTTTATTAGCCAAGGGTACCTAGACATAAATTTTCATAAGTTATATTGTTATATTGTGAGCATAATGTTACATTTTCATAACACCCCGGAGTCTAGTTACAAAGCCTACAATTGTTTCTTGCTGTTTTTGTGTTGCTTTTTTATTATTTTTTGTTATCATCATGTACTTCCTAAATGTCTTGTTTCTTGTTTTTTCCTAGTAAGTAATTAGTTTTTTGCTGGACAACGTTTTTGCATTGACGGAAAATCGCCCATTCAATCTAATTCTCAGTAGACAGGTACGAGTAAGTACTTCTTTTAATTCATTGGTACTTTCCTTTGAAAAATTCGTTGAAGCAGAGCGAGGACGCAATTATATGACAATTGAAGACTTTTCATTTTATTGTAAAGATTTGTACCTAAACATAACAATTGATCGGTTACAAATAACAGGATAATTGTTTATTCTATTTTTCACACCGAATTAATTACGACACGGCTTTTTAAAATAATTAAGTCATTTAGTAGTCACTGTCGTATTCTATAGCATCGGTGTTTCTTATAATTAATTTTACTTTACTGAGCATTTAATTCAGTTTTATCATCGAGGGGTGATTTGTCACGTTTGTACAGTGGGGGGTCGGTGGAATCATTTTCATACGCTATCATTTTTTTTATCTGGACGTTTCCTTAAGAAGTTTTTTTTTGTAAATCGACCAACCAAGTGAATATCATACTTTTCACGTCATTTATGTTGCTCTAACGACTGCGTAGTTTAAATTATTACTATTGAGCTGTAAATTATAAAAAGAGCTGCAAATAAATACATTCAATAAATTTATTTGAAGCTCTAAAAATTAATGGAAAACTAAAGTTTTGCATTAATAAGATTAAAATTTACCGCCCATTAGGATTTCTTGTATTGTATATATAGGTATAGGGCACACTATACCTACACGGAAGACACACCTAGGTAACACATAAGAAAATAAATTTAAATTCGTCACTTAAATATTTAAATGGCCCACGAATGGAACTCAGGAAATTCAGATCTAATATATCCAGATCACATCGAGAATTAAAAATATGAACTTACAGTTTCAAGTGGAGTATCCCAATGAAAAGCCCCGAGAATGTCGACGCCACGCACCGGCCCCGTGATCTCCAGCTTATTCTTCTTCAACTTCAGGACTTGCTTCAACTCTCCCCAGGACGATTTCAAGTAATTCTTACCCCCGCTCAAATACTCGTTCACATTTAGAGCCACTTCACTTTTAGACTTATGCAGATCTGCATTTTTGTCCAAGTTCAGACAATCTGTAGATTTGCATTTTGATATGACTATATTGATTTCGTCCTGCGCGTACGACTCTACATGTCTTCCGTTTTTCTTATTTTGCTGTAATTCAAAAATCGTACAAGGTTTCGTATTTGCAGTGGATTCTATTCTTAATTCTTCCTCGTAGTCCTTTTGCGGGACGTTTATAACGAACAGTACGCCGGCCATAGTTCCCAAAACAATGAGTTTAAAATTGCGCTCGAAACATTTATAATTGCGCAGGACACGCGCGCTATCTTTGCGAGAGCTAACTAAACTGTCAGGTACAAATTCTTGACATCGGAATCAAATCATTGCTGAAATGTCAACGTTGTCTGCGGAAAATCGCGAAACAATCGACTTCCGTTACTGTTTTGCAAACATTGTAGTTAATTGTCTTTTGTTTTTTCATTATAAATAGTTGCTTGACGTATTATTTTGATGGACAAGTACAATAGGTATAGATTAGGCAACTTGAACTGCAATTTACTCGAGCGCTAGATTTTTTCTTATAGTTTTTGTTGAACTCTATTTATGGTTGTTTGGAGTCTTTGATCTAGAAATCTGTTTGTCGTTTAAGACACGTTTTTTATGAATGACAATTTATAAAGACAAGGAAATTGGGAATGTGAGATGTTAGTGAAATGACCTCCACAAAAAAAACTATGATTACCTATGACATCGTATTAGGTCTCGCAAAGGTCGTGCACTATTTTGAATTCGTATAGATTGAAATTCTGGGTGGCACAGATATAGACGGTTATAATGGGTCTTATAGCTACTCGAGTTAAGCGTTACGTTGCGTGGCTTTATAAAAGTATTCGTATATGTACAAGTTTTTATTTATCGTACAATGTAATCTAAAAGAAATAGTTACTTACCCACCACGGTTAACTTTATTTGTAAGCGTGCTAATTCTAAGCTAAATAATGATCAAGTAGAATATATCAAGAAGCGAAACTAGGTTCATAAAATAAATAATAAAGCTAATTATGTCATTGCTGCAAATTGCTATAAATTAAATCGCCCACACGGAACAGCAAAGCAAAGTTCCAAAGATAACAATTACAAGTTTATTGACAATGCTGTTCATGTGAACGGTTCCATCTCGACGCGAGCATCCCCTCGGTAACCGCTGCGGGTGAGAATGGAGCTCGCGGCGCGCAGCCGTCAGGGCGGGGGCGCGGGGCGAGGGCGGGCGGGCGCACAGCTCCAGCCGCCCTCCAGTCGCGGCGCAGCCAGCCGCCCGCGCGAGCCACGCGCCCTTCCCGCGACGCGATCAATACCTTCTTAACCTACAAAACAAACCAAAAACCATCACCCAAATCCCCTGAACGATAAGAGACACGCTCCAAAAGAGATCCATCTATGTTTGTATCTAGGTCAAAAAATTGAAGAAAAAAAACACCATAGAACATGGCCACCATTGGAACACATGATCGCGATCACCGATTCATTCTTAGTTATTCTCGTTCCTAATACCGCGTGTACTATGGTGCTTTCGTATGGTCTATTTCTCAGTAGTACTTTCGTTACGTAAAGACTCGAGCGCGGGCAAATCGATAAGTTATTCAATTTTGTAGCTATGAAACGATTTCATCGCCGCCTGCTTAACAATTGTGTCTATTTTCGTTTCATTCATTTTTATTTATTTTACATTGACCGATTGATTTACGATCGTGTTTAATGTTTATGTTTGCATTTATTAGTTCGAAGCTCATTGTTATCGGTTTGACATGCATTTAGTACTTAGTAAGTCTGACCCAGGATCCCCAGATTTCAGTGAGAAGCGCAGGACAGATTTACATTACATAACGCGCTCCTTGTGACGTAAGTACCTGTACATAATCCATCTGCATGTACCGTCGATGTCAATAGAGTACGAAAAGACGTAAGTACTTAATACTTAATTAACAGAGAATCAGTTTTAAAAACAAACAGCGCTACCTCTTCTGTTTACATAACGTGTGAGGGAAAGCCATAAAGTTGTTTTAAGTAGGCTCGTATGTATGTGGACTAAAAGTAGTAGATTGCTAGTGTACTGCTGTGATATGCAATTTTCACTCTAAACAACATGTGGTGGTCGATCAGCTGATGAAAATCGTTATGCTTGCCGACGAAATTTGGTCAGGCGTCATTAAAAGTCGATGTCAAGGAGTGTGAAACTGTCACTATAGCTTTTCTTTAAAGATTTTTGTTTGAAATCTCAGTATGAGGTAATCTTTTTACTAGTCGAAAGATAAATCTTTTTTTTCGTGGTCTTAAATAGCAAATACCTTCTGTACGTATAAAGATACCATTCAAAAACAAATACCTAGGTAACGGGCGATTCTTCCTAATAGGCAAGTGAGGTTTTTAGGTCAGGATGTTATTTTTGTATTTTAATTGATCGAAAAAGTCTCAAAATAACGGGATATTCGTTTCCTACTACGTCCTTAAAACAGTCATGTTTCTGGCTATTATTAAATTTATCAACTCACTTCCAAAAAGAGGATCTCAATTCGACTGTACTTTTTCTTATATTACGTGATATGCGTTCTTACTTATCTATAAACTATGACTATTTTTCTATTATGTAAAAGATAAATTGTGAAAATGCCGCTAAGCAATATATAAATTTTAAGAATATAAAATGAAAACGGTTTTTGTGCACGACGTTATACAATTGCAAGTGTTCATTTACAATTGTTTATTGTTCTTGCATAAACATCCTTAGAATTCGAGTCCATTGGAATCGATAGTAATATAACTGACCAACTAACATTTCGCTTTAACCTTCGTTGATCCGATTACAAAGTTAGCGAAACTGCTTTCTGTTCTCAGGGTGGACTAAATCAATTCAACAAATTCAATTTTAAATTAGTGAAGCTGTTTCGGAGGAGTTCGATAAACAAACACTGTGATACGAGATTTTAGACATTACACGAAGAGGTTTCCAGTCCATATTTTTTATTATATTATAATATTATTTCAAGTTCATTGTAATCCCAAAACTCATATTATATAATATGTCTCACTCACGAGAAGAGTGTTGTCCCACGCAGGATTTTGAACTTGTTCAAAATTTTGAATGTTGCTGACCTGTCAAGGGCATCCGTGACACGAATATCCGGAGAGTGGTTTGCTCGTTTCGTCACTTACTTGTATTAATATTATATTTTAGATTCACCGTACGCTGTGACATAAAATTATAGGTATAATTCACGCGTACTGTGTTACCTTATCGCTTATTAAGCATTATCATCATCGTAATTTCAGCCGTAGAACATACACTGCTGTTGTTTGGTCTTCCAGTTTTGCCATAGGATCCATCGTGAGGGGCTTGCATCAAGCGCAATATTATTTTGTTGGTTCATCTTGTTAGAGAAGATGTCCCATGCTGCGCTTGCCAGTACGTGGTCTCTCTCAGACAACCTTGCGATCTCGTACATGTGGTCGTCACGGACGATTTACTGTATTTTACCGGGTGGCATTTTCTAACTGAGCGCTGCCGTAGCTCGGATGACACGTTAAATTGTAGGTCCCGGTTGTTTTAACCGTTTAGCCATGTCAGAGGCCTTCAGGCGGCCTAAATACTCTGACACCAGGGCTAGCCTCCCGGCCTACATGAACTTACTTACTTACTTACTTTTATCAATATATTATTAGACATAATCTATTGAATTAATCAATCTATTATAAGACGGTCGTTTGAATTTTAGCGCCAAATTGTTAAATTATAAACTAGTCCAAAGTGGCGCTAGTGAAGTAACTTTGCGTTGTCGTTCCTGTCGACGTACATTCATAAAACAATTTAAATTACAATCTCATTTAAAAAATAATAATTAAACCTATAGAACTTTGAAGTGGTAAATAACTTATTGAAATAAAACATTAGTATTAATTTATTTTAGGTGAAACTTGTGTGAAAATAATAATTACATGAGCTAATGACAAGACAAGGGGCTTCATCATCGCCAAAATATTGCGTAAGTTGAAACATAAGCTGATTGTAAAATTAATTAAAAAAAAAAAAAGAGGAATGGCAGATCATTGTTTGAGCTTGGAAAATAACTTCTTATTTTTGGTTGTAATCGTTCCATTTTTAGTATTTAATCAATAAATTGTAATTAATGGTTTCTATTTGTATTATTTAGGCTCCTGTCTCCGAAAGCAGCGGTGAGGGATATCCATCATGACCTCTGAAGGGCTGTACTTCTACTGCACTGCAACTTCTCATGGAGAAAACTTAAGGAAAAACTGAGAAACCTTTGAAGATATTAATGCAGAGCTATTTCACAAGAAAACAAGCCAGGTGATGTGTTTTGTTTGTTAATTGGCAACGTAATGTGACGAGATCGTAATATTTCACTTCTAACCTCAACTTTGTCCTTTATCTGATTTGTGATTTAGAAACGAATAAACTAAATATTACATGCCGCTGTGGCTGCCTGTAAGTACTTTTAAAGTGCTACACTCTCGTGTTGCATCGAGGAAATGTTTTTGATATAGGTAAAGTATGAAAATTGCAATAGTCTTGTTACAGAGTTTTCTGCCGGTCTTTAGCTGAGAACACAGTCGCTGGCATAATAATGCTCAGTTGATGCTGTTGACAATGCATAAGGTTTACTGCTGTGGTCTGTACATTATGACAGTATAATTTATCTTTGTTTTCCTTCATAAGCATTCTCTGATCAATTTGTATAACACTCACAAACAGACAATAAGTCACAATGAAACCTAGAAGACCTAATTTTCTTTTCGGCTAATTTAGAGTTATAATTAACTAACTACTTGGCCCGGCTCCACTCAGCTATGAATAAATTATTGGTATAAACCTTTTGAAATAAATAATTTATAAGATAGTGGAACCTGCATTGCTATCTGTTGTATAGTTTAGGCCATATAAGAGAAAATAAAGGGACACAGAAATATAGATTGCTTTATAATATGTTGTGATATTGTTATAGAACTAATGCGAGTTGTTTTTCTGGCAGAGAATAAAAATGAATGCAGTTCTACGCTGAAGGCTCGGAAGTGATGCTGCAGTACTACACTAGAGCAATGTAAGAATGCTTCGGAGCATAGGTACTGTCTGAGCTGAGTACTGTCTTCAATTCCCCGTGCAACATGATCAGCTTCGCTTTCCTCGAGGACAGAGAGCCGATATTTAACACTGGATTTTATATGTTATGAATAAGTAATAGGTAAACGCTAAATAATTTATTTTGTTCATGTTTATTTTTGATTGTTGTAATAATGCCAAAGTAACTGTTGGCTGACTATCTTACAAAATTATTTTTAATCTAGAATAATATTACAATTTTACTGTTATGTTGGTTGTTGCAATGGAAGAACTGAAAATTAATTATGTTGATATAAAGTGCCTCTAATAAAATAGGGTCAACCTGTCATGGCTGAACTATCTATCTATACTGCTATAATATTATCTTTCTAATCTTATATATAATATATTGGTATCAATTTAGTGGAAACGTCCTGGTCCAAGGTTTCTCAAACTTTGGGTCGTGACCCACTGTCGAGTCGTCGGCAAATATTTGAATGGGCCCTGCCTGTAGAACAATACACTAACCGATCGAGCAAAAGAATGTTATTTCATGTTGGCATTGGTTAATTTTCCTAGAGGTGGTGTAACGAGTTTGTATTTCAATTATCATGTGCTTAGATACGTCATTACAACAAAATTAAAATTATACATTTACAGAATATTTATAACATACGGTAAACTTATTTAAGATGAGTTGTAGTCCAGTCAACTTTGGGAACCACTGCCCTAGTCAACTAACTGCAGTACCTAGACTGCCGTGATATTTAGTTTTCAGTAAATAGAGCTGTAACTGTGTAATGCAATAGAGGAAAATATCAAAAGATGTTTATTATCAGTCTACTATTACTAGCACATAATTATCATTATCATAAATCGTGATATTAATGCCCAAACATTAAAAACTTATAGACCTTATAATTGATAAATAATTGAATGTAAAAACAATGTAATACAATATTTCAAGATCAAATACTAATCACTACATCTATGATGCTCATAAATAAATGTAAAATGGAAACCAAAGAGTTCTGTTTAGCCGACTTCACATAAAGTAACAAGGTTTTCACCTTAGATCTTTAGAAAAACTGATTTTATCGAAGCTGTGTTGATAATTTAAAGGTGTGATCGTATAAACAGTACTGAATGTCATTTCCTTATTAGGCGTAGAGACATTAGATTTTTGACACAAATGAGTTAAAAGATAACAAATAAATCCACTGGCTGTGAACTGATTTCACATTATGTAATTTTCAGCCAGTGGCTTTTCTCAAGCTTTAACAATGTACTTAATAAGATTTAAATTAAATTCATGGGTCCTTATAGAATTTTGCTCTGGAAATTAACAGGGCTTTTACACATTTTAAGTCTTAGTATAACGGGTGTGTTTTCATGTATTAAATTAAAAAAGGAAATTATTAAACTTCACTAAAATATAATTGGTTAAATATAATTCATAGAACCAATTGATAAAATATTTTTGATTTTTTTTATATTGTAAAAAAAAAAAAGAAATAAGATAACTTAGTGAATACGTAATTTCGTCGAAATATAAGAAGTTTATGCCTGTAATAAGTAATTCAGTTCTGTCATAGCCTTGCTTTTCAGAAATAAAACAATGTAGGGCTGAACGCCAAAGTAGAATTTAATTTATTATATAGGTGTGTACTTGAAATGATTTTAGTTTTCAGAGTTTTGTTCTTCTGTTTACCTAGTTCAAGTTATTATTCTTTACATAACTTAAAGTTGCTCTTTTACATTCAAATCGCTCGTTCTTATAACTTTGCGCAATTTTCAGCAATATACATTGAACAACAACAACAAAGATCCATTATTGCTCATATTATGTCTTATTATAATGTTAAAGTTGGCATTTGAGTTAGACCTGCTTTTAACTTCTCTACAGTAAAAATGAGACACTGATTCCTGAATTGTAAGTTTAAGGAAAGCAAATCCAAATCAGAATTTCTATCAATATTTATATTCGCTTACCCCGTCTGATAAATCTGCGATTGTTATGTCATCACTTATTGAATTTTATAATTTTGACTTAATTACTATGTTCGTTTGTTGGAAATCTGTCACCTTCCCGTAAAGGCGACATATTAATTTTGTTTTTGTTGTTATTTTTGTTATTATTAGTAGATACGCCGTTCTAAAATCCTTAAGATAATAATTGCCTTTTAATCTACTTAATAACCATTTCTTGGCTGTCAGTTATATTTAGTAAGAATTTAATTATTGGCCTTATAACATATGTAAACAATAGAAATAAAAAAAAAAAATGTCGCAAAAGTTTCAATGATTTTAAAAGGACTTAACTCATTCAGGGATGGTCGAGCAGTTTTACATTCTAATTGTTTTAGTGGCTTGGTTGGATTAATACAAAATATTTGAGGTTGCTCATATTTTCAAAAAAAAATTTATAACCATGTAAGTTATACTAAATTAGAATACTAAAATAAATACAGAAATAATCTGTTTAGGATAGATATTCGATTCTTGGATACGATGATGTTTCATTTCAGTAATGCAAATATTGTGAATGTAACTTTTCTTGTCCTTTAAGTTAATGTGTCAAGTGTAATTTTTGTTTATTTATATTGCCGCTCTTTTGATGTTATGTTAAATGCAACCTAGTAGGTAAAAATTCTAGGTAAACCCTGATTTTAAATTTTATGTGAACAGTATATACGGTGGAAACTCCAATATCCGGATTTTTGAATATCCGAATGCCCAACGACACTAGTTAGTCCGGTTAATCGAGTCTCCACGTAGATTATTTTTGTAACTGATGTAATTTTTGCAACCATGATTTTACTAAGCATATAGATCATTTATTGAGTGATTACCTATAGAGCTAAAATGTAGAACACTGATGATATTTTGTAAATGATCAACAGATAAAGTTCAGATAAATCTCGTTCTAATCATAACCCGCTCTTATGCCTTTGGATGTCTTTGTTATAATCTTTAATACCTATATCGAGAACAGCCGGCTGAATAAGATAGACATGCCATATCTGTTGTCTTTCCGGTAATATTTAACGTATTTTCGCAATGCTTGCGCTGATATATGTATGGTTTTTATGTGATTCTACTATTTCCTTATCCTTGTCTTCTTTCCTTATTCCTTCCTACTGATTCGCCAAAGTGAGATATCGGAATGGTTGAGCTTTGGACTTCCTGGGCAAGATGTCATGTGATGAGCCTGGGGTCAGTAGTCCCTTTTCCTTCATTCTCTTTACTGATTTGATGAGCGAGAAACCGGAATGGTGTAAGCTTGCGAGTCGTGGTTGACTTGATCTGTGGTACCTTTTCCTTCATCCTTTGTACTGATTTGATAAGCGAGAAACCGGAATGGTGTAAGCTTGAAGTGGTGGTTCACTTCCTTTATTCTTTCTGATTTCAAAATATATCTATCAGCGTTGTTGCAAGCCGTGTTTTACTTTTCCTTTTTTTTTACTTAAACTTACAACAAGACAACGGACCTGGCAGTGTTACTTCCATTTGTAGCATTGTTTGACTTTCTATTATAACTCCATACATCTTAAAATTCCTTATTCTCTTCATAATAAAACTAATTAATCTATTGTTCGCACTGAGAAATTAACATTGAACTATCTATTAATTATTACACTTGATGTTTCACAGTTAACAGTGATTTTGAAATGTTTTAACATATGATGTTACGTTATGGTAGTGATTATTTACTGACATTGTTATTACTATTACTTCATTTGTGAATAATTATTTTGCAATCTTATTAATCAATATTGGGGCTGAGTTATATTGTTATTTAGACACATTTCCTGATTTTTGTGTTTTTCTTCATTATTCAATTAAGCTATTAACGTAATAATTTGGTTGCATACACTTTAGAAAATAAAATGTATTAATGGGTTAAGACAGTAATGCTACATTATTTCTTGCATTGTTTATTGAACAACAAATTCAGATTCATATGACCATGTGGTCGTAAAATGTTAAAAAAAAAAAAAAACAGATTCTCTTCCGAAATTTATTTGTGTTTCACACAATGCAGTTTTGGCGTAACGTTTCATTTACGAATAAATTCCGTAGGTACCAAACATGACATGTGAATATTATTAATTATAAAGAGGATAAAAATGAAGTTATCTAAGACATTGTAAATTTATTCATTTATTAAACATTATGAAAAACAAATAGAAAAATCATGGAAAAATTCATTATTTATAACCATATTATATTAGAACTTTCCAGTACTGTCTGTGTTTGTAACATTGTAAGGTGTAATAGTTTTACGCTCTTTCTTTGTTTAGACTTTATTTATTTGTTTTAATTTTGTTTTAAATTGTTTAGTTAAGGTGTTGATGGTCCTTGTCGATGCATTTGACATGTTATTTTCACGTATTCTGTTAAAATCGCAGAGTCGCGATTTGAGCAGAATGGCCGTGTGGTCGTCACGGACGATTTACTGTATTTTACCGGGTGGCATTTTCTAACTGAGCGCTGCCGTAGCTCGGATGACACGTTAAATTGTAGGTCCCGGTTGTTTTAACCGTTTAGCCATGTCAGAGGCCTTCAGGCGGCCTAAATACTCTGACACCAGGGCTAGCCTCCCGGCCTACATGAACTTACTTACTTACTTACTTTTATCAATATATTATTAGACATAATCTATTGAATTAATCAATCTATTATAAGACGGTCGTTTGAATTTTAGCGCCAAATTGTTAAATTATAAACTAGTCCAAAGTGGCGCTAGTGAAGTAACTTTGCGTTGTCGTTCCTGTCGACGTACATTCATAAAACAATTTAAATTACAATCTCATTTAAAAAATAATAATTAAACCTATAGAACTTTGAAGTGGTAAATAACTTATTGAAATAAAACATTAGTATTAATTTATTTTAGGTGAAACTTGTGTGAAAATAATAATTACATGAGCTAATGACAAGACAAGGGGCTTCATCATCGCCAAAATATTGCGTAAGTTGAAACATAAGCTGATTGTAAAATTAATTAAAAAAAAAAAAAGAGGAATGGCAGATCATTGTTTGAGCTTGGAAAATAACTTCTTATTTTTGGTTGTAATCGTTCCATTTTTAGTATTTAATCAATAAATTGTAATTAATGGTTTCTATTTGTATTATTTAGGCTCCTGTCTCCGAAATACACTATCAGTTCTACGTGCTATATACCCTGCGCTTTTCCATCTCAACTTGCTACTCTAAGCCGTGGTGGTCTAGTGGTAATGACACCCGCCTTACAATCGTGAGGTCGTGGGTACAAATCCCGTGTCCCGTACCAATAAATTCCTTGGAATTTATGTACGGAATTTCACACCACTGGCTTTTCGGTGAAGGAAAACATCGTAGAAGAAATTCGATGGCGTATGTGTATCCATCAACCCGCACTGGGCCATCGTGGTGGATAATGGCCCAATCACCCTTCGTGGGTAGGCCTACGTCCTGTAGTGGACTATTAAAAAAGGCTGGTACAGTAGAGTACAGTTGCTACTCTTCAGGACTGTATCTGTTACTTTGGCTTATCTACGATCTTTTCATTTTCTTCATACATACCGAAAGTAATGTGAAGACACGGAGTCAGCCTTAAAAATATCGTCTTAGTAACAGTTATAAATATTCTAAAAAAATATGGATCCCCTCATTTCTCTACTTGTAGTATTGTTTGTTTTTTCTCGAAATAGGCTTTACTTTCTTTACTGAATTGTACTGAAACCTAAGCTGTGTTTGCGCCCGATATTTGTGTTAAACTCCGACGAGCTGGCTAATCGATAATAGCGATCCAATTGCCTCTCGAGTCCCGACATGAAAACAACTCAGAATTGTATTCGATTTTACTGATTGCGATATGGGGCTAATCGAGGTTGTGTATCGAATAAAATATACCGAATTGTTGGTACTAATTCAATGGTTTTCAATTTGGCTGCAAATTTTCTGTGTGTACATCATAAGTTACTCTATTTCTTTGCTGTTTCTTTCTGACGTTTATTGTACTTCTTCTTTTAATCTGTGGAAGAATTTTGCAAATGGATCCAGGGGTGCGTTTTTTGAATTTCGTACGTCGTTTCGGTTTGGTCGTAAACGAACTTGTATGGAGCGCTCATAACTTCCATAGACAACATAGAGATTCTCCATACAATCTGTCAAAGTTACATATACGTTCCTAGGTGTTCGAATTTCAAAAACGCACCCCTGGTAAAGTTAATTTATAGCAGTATCTAGATGAAACTTTTAATAACGCCTGCCAAAATACTTTAGAAGGATTCTAAACACGCTTTGTCTGGCGAAGAAATCGTGTAAAATACACACAAAAAAGCAGGCGAATTTCAAACCTCCCTATTCGAAAGTCAGTTACAAAAATCACTGAAATATTTATTACATTTTTAGCAAACGACGGAGGAATACGTATCGATCAGTAGTTCTGTAAATAAGGTTAAAGATCGTTAACAGGATTGACAGGCGGAAATGTGGGCCACGGGACGCCCTGGACTGGATTCCCACGGTCGCGACCGGCCACCGGCCTTTTATATTTAATTCCATGGCTCTAGCGTAATTTTTACTTCTTCGGTTCATAGACAGTAAAAAAAACTTCCAATTCTTAAGCTCGAAACATA
The DNA here is from genome assembly GCA_949316475.1 of Hypomecis punctinalis. NCBI lineage: Eukaryota > Metazoa > Arthropoda > Insecta > Lepidoptera > Geometridae > Hypomecis > Hypomecis punctinalis. Next base: position 15,661,320 of record OX438810.1, read on the forward strand.
CTATCGGCGGCTTACGGACGCGACTGACAGCCGCGACTTAGCAATGTGCACAGTCTTAAAACATCCGGTGTGCCAGATCGCTCTCGGACGTCCGAACGCTCAAGGTCGTCCGAAGGTGACGTCCGCGACTTATGTCCGATAGTGTGCACGGCTCAGTGTACTTTCATAGTCTAGGTCAGTCGCGTCCGTAAGCCGCGTCCGATAGTTGGTATGTTTCGAGCTTTAGTCACTATGATTTTCCGGGCGACCGGGGTGTAGGTAGTTATATCTATACCATAGACTAAGTATCTTTTAACACGTACCTAATTCGTCTTCTTTCCTTTTTACCCGACTGCCAAGGAAGGGTATTGTTTTTATAGTCCTTACTTTATGTAAAAGCAGTAATTATGTATTTCAAATATAGAGTACTAGTTTTTACCAAAAAAGCGGCCAAAGACCCAAGAGCCAAGCTAACCCGACACTTCACCGAAGACATCCCGGACATTAGCCTGTACGAGATTAGGATGGCCCTGAACCAACTTAAGAACAATAAGGCGCCGGGTGACGACGGAATTACTTCAGAGCTTCTGAAAGCGGGTGGAACGCCGGTACTAAAAGTCCTTCAGAAGCTATTTAACACCGTCGTCCTCGAGGGCATAACGCCAGAAGCGTGGAACAGAAGCGTGGTGGTGTTGTTCTTCAAAAAAGGTGACAACACCTTATTGAAAAACTACAGACCCATCTCGCTTCTGAGCCATGTTTATAAGTTGTTTTCAAGGGTCAATACGAATCGTCTCGAACGCAGGCTTGATGACTTCCAGCCTCCCGAACAAGCCGGTTTCCGGAAGGGCTTTGGCACCATGGACCACATACATACGCTGCGGCAGGTTATACAGAAGACCGAGGAGTAAACCTGCCACTTTGCTTGGCGTTTGTGGACTATGAGAAAGCCTTTGATTCGGTTGAGACATGGGCTGTGCTTGAGTCTCTTCAACGATGCCGTATTGACTATCGGTACATTGAAGTGCTGAAGTGTTTGTATAATAACGCCACTATGTCGGTTCGAGTACAGGAAGATAGCTCCAAGGCGATCCCTTTGAAGAGAGGCGTAAGACAGGGAGACGTAATATCTCCGAAACTGTTTACTACTACTCTGGAGAACGCCTTTAAGCTCCTGGAATGGAAAGGACTCGGCATCAACATCAATGGCGAATACATCACTCACCTTCGATTTGCCGACGATATCGTGGTCACGGCAAAGTCGATGGAAGAACTCAGCACGATGCTCGAAGGCCTTAATCAAGTCTCTCAACAGGTGGGTCTTAAAATGAACATGGATAAGACAAAGGTCATGTGTAATTCTCATGTTGTACCCACCCCTATTTCAGTTGGGAACTCGGTTCTTGAAGTCGTTGACTCGTACGTCTACCTGGGACAAGTAGTCCAGTTAGGTAGGTCCGACTTCAAGAAAGAGGCCAATCGCCGAATCCAACTCGGCTGGGCAGCGTTTGGAAAATTGCGTAACGTCTTCTCGCCCGACATACCTCAGTGCCTCAAGTCGAAATCTGTGTTTTGAATTAATATTTAGTGTATTTCCGCTATCTTGTTGTAGGCAAATAAGTTTAAGGGCATTAAGTGCATTAAGGACATTTATGAAAGAAAAAAAAAAAAAAAAAAAAAATATTACAGACAATTACTAATATTACAATTTTTATACATTTAAAAAACTTAATTTTACAAAATAGATAAAATAATAATAAATATCACTTATTTTCACTACACTCTATATTATATATTTTTAAAAATAGTACAATAATAATCCGTTAACAACAAATAAATATTATAAAAATCTTTTAAAAATAATATGACAAAATATTGAAAACACTTCACTAATAAATAACACCCTTATTCTCACTGCACTACACTCTGTTCGACACGTGTTTCGCCTCTCAACGAGGCATCTTCAGGACGTGTTGACTCTTCGAGGTCGCTCGCAAGATGGCTCCGCGCCGCGCCGTCACCCCTTATATACTACCGCCCGCTGCCTGTGTACGGTGCGTCATCACGTGATTGCGTCATACTTGACTCACCCATGAAGCATCGCAGCAACGGGGATGTGACGGTAGTTTGATCGTTCAGCAGCTCGTTGTCTCTGTTTTGATGTTTCATTATCTCTAAATGCTCCAAAACGTTTAGGCGAAAACCTTTTTCACATACATGTAAAATTTGGAAAGTGTGGTTGTTTTGCAAAGTGTGGCTTGTTTCCAGTAAATGTTTCGCAAAATTCGATTTCTCTGGGTGATTGTTTCTACATGCAGCTAAGTGTTCTTTGTAACGGGTATCAAAACTCCTTCCAGTTTGTCCCACGTAAACCGCGTCACATGTATCGCAGGTTAACTTGTATACTCCTGATTTTTTGCTTTTCTCTAAGGAGTCTTTTCCGTTGCACATTCGTCTCGTGTTGTGATTAGTTCGAAATGCCACATGTACATCATTTTTCCGTAGTATTTTTGCAATTTTTTCTGACGTAGTTCCCAAATATGTCAAACTACCGACGTATTTTGTTATTCTTTCGGGTGGGCATGGGTACAGCATAGATCTCGCCATGTTTCTATTCTTCTTTCTGATTAAACTGTCTATCATTTGCTTGCTGTACCCATTCGTCACTGCTATTTGATATATTATGTTGAGTTCCTTTTTTTTTTTTTAATGATGTATAATGACAATACTACACTACTACTACATAGAAAGCAATTGGATCATCCACAGACCCTTGAAGGTCTAAAGATAATCCAAGTGCTCAAGCCCACTGCCAGTTGGCAGCGTGCCCAGCATGCTGGCAGCATTGCCACGCTGAATGGCAATGCTTATACGTTGAGCCAAATAAACACCAGCATTTTGGTCACGCGTCGCGTCCACCAGACGCTCAGAAAGATTTTTGAAAACGAAATGAGCTCCCGGCCCCCACGGACCCAAAGTCTCAACTCCAAATGGCTCAAATATGTAACCACTACCGAGGTTAGCATATTTGCGCCGCTTGTGCTGCTCAGCCGAATTGGCCGCCGCTCCAGCCCTACTCTGAGTCTCAGGAAGATGTGACGGTGCCAAAGTATCGACGCAAGTTGCGTCCCATACTAAGGGCCGACCACACTTCCATGGGACCAGCGTCATGCCGTCAGGCCTTTTGCCATCACCACGCGCCAACCCACTCGGTTCGAGTACGGCTGCGATATTGGCGGTGACAAAAGCCCTGCGTATGACATCATTAAGGCTGGCGTGGCGTCCAATCCGACCAGCGCTTCTTGAGCAAGAGAGACCGTGGTGACCGAGCTGGTCAACCTTGTTGTAGGCTTCTGGAGATAGTGGAACTACCATTAGTCTATGTACATAGCTTCTAAAAGCTGCTAATTTGTGCTGCGTGGGGTGATTTGAAGACTCCGGTATTGCTATATCTGTATGTGTGGGTTTTCGATAAATTTGGAAGTCCAGTTTGTTATCTTTTCTTGTAATGGTAAGGTCCAGAAAGTTCAATGACTGATCGTCTTCCTTCTCTATCTTGAACCTTATCTTTGGGTGAATTTGGTTTATTCTATTCACATATATGTCCAGTTGACGTTGCGTACCAGTCCAACACATTATAATATCATCCACGTATCTGTAATAAAACAAAATATTAGGCTCATTAACCATATGTGTGCACTCAAACTTGTCCATGAAGTATTCTGCCATTAATGGGCTTAATGGTGACCCCATTGCCAGACCTTCTTTTTGTGTGTAGTACTTTCCATCAAACTTGAAGTAATTTTGTTCCATACATAATCTTGTTAACGCCATTATATCCTCTCTTTCTCCTGGGTGTAAGCGTTGTTTTTCTAAATGTTCATTCAAAACTTGCAATGATTCTTCACTCGGTACATTTGTAAATAAGCTATCCACATCCAATGAAATCAGTTTCCCATTTGACGGGATCTGTATATCTTGAATTTTTTCTACTAAATCGGTGGTATTTTTTAATCCATATCTAGGCTTGAATGATGATTTATCCTTTAAAAGTCCGTTTAAATACTTGGCTAGATCATAAGCCGGTGCACCAATGTACGAAACCACTGGTCTTATCGGTATATTTTCCTTATGTAGTTTTGGTAAGCCGTATAGCATAGGTGGGCGTGGATTCATTGGCACAATATTCTTGAGTGCACGTGGTGAAATATATTCTACGTTTTCAATAGCCCTCTTTAGATCCTGAGCGTATTTCTTTGTTGGGTCGGTGCGCAATGTTTGAAAATCTTCTCCATGTATTATGTTGTGCACCTTATCTTTGTAATCTTGTCCTTCTAAAATTACTATGGAACTGCCTTTGTCAGCTTTTGTCAAAATTAAACTATGTTGATCCAACCGATTTCGCAATGCTCTCTGTTGTTGCATCTCTGGATTTCTATTTATAGATGTTCTAAGACTTTTCTTTATTTCGTTTGCCACTTGATGTTTCACTCCCATATCTTGTTTTCCTCTAATACAGGCTATTTCTGTGTCCACTGCTAACTGTTGTAAAGTCTGCTGCGTGGTTCCTGGTTTCAAATTATATTTTAACCCCTTTTTCAGTAGTGCCATCTCTCTGTCGGGTATCTGAACGTTACTTAGATTCTTGACTTAATGCCCTTAAACTTATTTGCCTACAACAAGATAGCGGAAATACACTAAATATTAATTCAAAACACAGATTTGAAGATGAATTTCCGCAAAGTAACGCCTGATTCAATCAACTATCTCAAGTCGAAAGTTTTCGACCAGTGTGTGTTGCCAGTGATGACTTATGGCACAGAAACGTGGTCTCTCACTATGGGCCTTATTAGTAAGCTCCAAGTAGCCCAAAGATCCATGGAGAGGGCTATGCTCGGAGTTTCTCTGCGAGATCGAATCAGGAATGAGGAGATCCATAGAAGAACCAAGGTTACCGACATAGCCCAGCGGATTGGAAAGTTGAAGTGGCAATGGGCAGGGCACATAGCGCGGAGAACTGATGACCGATGGGGTCGAAAAGTTCTTGAGTGGAGACCACGTACCGGCAAGCGCAGCGTAGGACGTCCACCCACAAGGTGAACGGATGACCTTATTAGGACTGCAGGATCGCGCTGGATGCAAACCGCTATCAACCGGTCTTATTGGAAATCATTAGGGGAGGCCTATGTCCAGCAGTGGACGTTCTATGGCTGATATGATGAAGTTTTTACCCGCGGCTTCGCCCGCATACGCAATATATCATTATAATTTATAGCCTATGTGTTATTCTGATATATAAGCTATATTATTGCAAAGTTTCATCTCAATCCGTTCAGTAGTTTTTGTGTAAAGGTGTAACAAACATCCATACATCCATCCATATATCCATCCATCCATACTCACAAACTTTCACGTTTATAATATTAGTAGGATTAGTAGTAGGTAATATATGTTGCCCGGATAAAAAGTAAGTACGTTCGTATAGGCCGAGTAGCTAAAAACTCTGACGACAGGGCTAGCTACTCGCCCGGTATAACTACATAAACGACATTGGTTGGGGTCCTTGGTTACAGACAATCAAAAACTTTGCGCCGACGAGGGAAAGTATGGGGAAAATATACAAATAAGCTTCCATGAGTAAGTATAGAGTAATAACACCCATTTATAATAAATGTAGGTACGTGACTACAAGCTTCTATCTTATAATTTCAGTCATCGCCACGAAGTATAATAACCATAGGTACCGTAATTAGTTGGGATGAAAATCATATTTTCATCGAAATTAATTGAAGTAGCAAATCAATCCGGGCAATCTATCAAATCAATTTGGGTGTTCGTTAGCGATCAACAAAGCTCAGCAACGTTCATCATGGTCAGTCTTAGGATGGGTGACCATCGACGATGGGTGATGGGTGATATAAATATAACGGGACAATAGCTTTAAGTTTATTTTTAAATAGTGCCACTTAGTATAATTTCGAAGGACTAGGAATGGTAGTGGCAACATTCCTGGGGTAACGCTTGTAACAAACGCTGCTGATGAGTTCCAAGGAGGTTTTCAAGTGATATCGCATGATCGGCCGATGGGCGGGAAAATGCGATGATGACTTGACAGATGTCACTTGAGAGTTGAAAAGAGAGCTGGTTCGGAGAGGTTATGGTGAACTGTGTTTGGAACGGCTCGGGTTGTGTTCTTGACAAAATGGTCGCAGCGTGAGTTACGCTGCGGAACGCCATGTCCTTCGCTTAAAGTTTTAGTCATACGTAATCTTCTGTGAAATAAACTGATTGTTCGTGACGTCGCAATTTATCTCCTCGCCCGCTTAACCCACGCCACGCCACACTGAAGTATTGTTGGGTCAGATGGTATAAAATCATTATCACATTGAATCACCATAACTGATGCGGATCCTTTTATGGATTCGACATCAGAAGTGGGATGGAAGGGCCAGACCAGAGGAGAGGCACGATTACCAGAAAAATCCTCCCAAATGCATCAAAAATTATCAACTATGAATCAGAGCAATATTTTCAAGCAAATCACAAAAAAAAAAGATGGCGAATGTTAACATAGAAGACCGCTGTGCTACGAGACAATCTACACCGAAAGAACAAGAAGAATAGAATGTGATTCGTGTACTGTTAACCAGAACAAATCGTTCCAGCCTGTTTGGAGAAGCGGGTCCAGAGTCCAGGGAAGCTGGGAAGGCAGGGTCACCTGCAACTAACAACCAATCTGCGAGAAGCAGTCTGACAAAACCCCGGGTGAGCTCGTCCAATTTTAGTTAGATAGTATTTCTGCATGTTTTTGACTAAATCTGATTTAGTTGTGTCGAGTTTCCTATTACCGCGCGCCATGATTGGATTTAAAGTGAACGTCGCGTATCACGGACGTAAGATCAGCGCATCACACTATTTCTCTCTTTCACTCTTACATGTCATTACGTACATCCGTCACTGTCTCACAATTCGTTCATGCTTATCGTGCGTTCCAACATTCATGCTAAACATTATAGAATCATTGCTGGAGGATAACAAACATTACGCGGTGTTATTATGTAACCAATGTCTTATTACGTAAATGCGATCCTTCTTCTTCTTAGTTTTGGCATCGCATTATTGTGCATTTGCCAGAAATGCAATCCTCACATAATGATAGGCTTTTTCAACATTCGGCTAGTCAACTTTCAGTTTCCGCAAGGAGGTCGCAGTACCATGCAAGAAGTTTATTGTTGATTCAACAAACTTCTTGGTACAATGCTTTCACAGATTTTACTTTCGGAGGTAGGTCAAGGAAATATTTTATGTGATTCTTAAATTCTCTGTAATAAGAAAAGCGAGGGTAAGAAAAACTGAACTCATTTAATTTTTGTTGGTGGGTTGTTCAAAAACTGTATCTGGGCTGAGTCGAAGGGATGCAGTTGTCCGGTTCTTGCGTAGATCGGAGGGACGCTGTTATCCGGTCCCACACCTCCAAGTGTAGGTGGGTTGTACGGTAATTGTATCTGGGCTGAGTCGAAAGGATGCAGTTGTCCGGTTCTTGCGTAGATCGAAGGGACGCTGTTATCCTCTCGTACCAGATAGGCTTGAGTGGAAAGGACGCAGGTGTCAGATTCGCGCAATCACTGGGTGTGGGTGGTGATTGTGATTATCAGAGACACTGTTGTCCGGGCTCAGGTTTGATGTTTGGTGGTTTAGTGAGACTCGAGTAGCAGGGACGCAGTTGTCCGGTTCTTGCGTAGATCGAAGGGACGCTGTGACCCTGTTGACTGGTCTAGGCTTGAGTGGAAAGGACGCAGGTGTCAGATTCGCGCAGTCACTGGGTGCGGGTGGTGATTGTGATTATGAGAGACACTGTTGTCCGGGCTCAGGTTTGATGTTTGGTGGTTTAGTGAGTCGGGTGGCAGGGACGCAGTTGTCCGGTTCTTGCGTAGATCGAGGGGACGCTGTGACCCTATTGTCTGGCCTCGGGTATGGGATTTGGTGGTTTTGGCGAATAATATTCCTAATGAGCGCTGTTTTTGAACCCTATGCTAATAAAGAAACCTTGTCTAGTCATCTCTTATTTACCTTCATAGCTAGTTATCATTTCGAACACGTCTAAAAGTAACATTACGTCAGGAATGGACGAGCGGTAAACGAATGTTCTGTGCCTTTTTTGATAGTCCAATCTTAAACATACTCCTGCCCACGAAGGGTGATTTGTTCGTATTCGCTGCGCTGCTGGCCCGGTGCGGGTTGGTGGATAAACAAACATTCATATTGCTCTTTTGTCACAGATACTGATGATAATCGCCGGGGACCTGCGAATGTCAAGATGGCCGTAACGGGACAATAGCTTTAAGTTTATTTTTAAATAGTGCCACTTAGTATAATTTCGAAGGACTAGGAATGGTAGTGGCAACATTCCTGGGGTAACGCTTGTAACAAACGCTGCTGATGAGTTCCAAGGAGGTTTTCAAGTGATATCGCATGATCGGCCGATGGGCGGGAAAATGCGATGATGACTTGACAGATGTCACTTGAGAGTTGAAAAGAGAGCTGGTTCGGAGAGGTTATGGTGAACTGTGTTTGGAACGGCTCGGGTTGTGTTCTTGACAAAATGGTCGCAGCGTGAGTTACGCTGCGGAACGCCATGTCCTTCGCTTAAAGTTTTAGTCATACGTAATCTTCTGTGAAATAAACTGATTGTTCGTGACGTCGCAATTTATCTCCTCGCCCGCTTAACCCACGCCACGCCACACTGAAGTATTGTTGGGTCAGATGGTATAAAATCATTATCACATTGAATCACCATAACTGATGCGGATCCTTTTATGGATTCGACAAATATATATATGCGTCGAATTGTATACTTCCTCTGGTGGTTCGTCGGTCGGTCGTATATATATATATATATTTATATATTTTATGTATAACTTTTTTCGTAGTGGTCCGATTTCAATAATTCTTTTTTTATTGGAAAGAATATACTTCGAAATTAGTTCCATTTATATTTTATCGAAATCGGCTGAGCCATTTTTGATAAATCGACAATAATGTGAAATATGCTACATCTATCCGTGCGAAATATTCGCGAATTCGGTACACGGGTAAAGTCGGTCATGCTAATTTTTGCAAAAAATAATCTTGTTAAGCCGCCTGAAGGCCACTGACATGGCTATACGGTTAAAACAACCGGGACCTACAATTTAACGTGTCATCCGAGCCACGGTGGCGCTCAGTTGTAAACCTCCCGCGGTCACCCATCCTAAGACTGACCATGCTGAACGTTGCTGAGCTTCGATGATCGCTAACGAACACCTAAATTGATTTGATTGCCCGGATGGATTTGCTACTTTAATTAATTTCGATGAAAATATGCTTTTTATCCCAACTAATTACGGTACCTATGGTTATTATACTTCGCGGCGATGACTGAAATTATAAGATAGAAGCTTGTAGTCACGTATGTACCTACATTTATTATAAATGGGTGTTATTACTCTATACTTACTCATGGAAGCTTATTCGTATATTTTCCCCATACTTTCCCTCGTCGGCCCAAAGTTTATGATTGTCTGTATACCTACCCCCAAGGACCCCAACCAATGTCGTTTATGTGGTTATACCGGGTTAAATAGCATATAACCAGAGTTTTATACATTTTCTTCGTTATTATAATATTATAAACTCGGCGCGCGGATCGATTCTGGACTCTATTTGCACAAGACCGAGATAGCTCATGGCCTCATAAGAGATAAGGTTATACTCAACAGTATTTAACAATAAATACTGCGAATAATAATGATTGACTATATACTTACATTACAGATATTCATTCTATACTGGATAGTCTAGACAAGGTGTAGGTATCGTATCAAAATGTTCTCAAAAGTTTGGATTATCTATTTTGTATCCAAGCCAAGTTTCACAGAGGAAAAGCCACCGCAAGATATCAAAGTTATCCAGGATTACTTAGCAGACAACTAAAGCTTCCTATTAGCTTAGAGATAATATAGAGGTTACAAACAAGAGTAAACATATTTATTATTCTCTCTCATAAACATAAAGCGGTATAGGTACCTAGTATAACGTACTCGTAGGTACCTAGTAGTGTAAACAAATTTGAATTCAAATGCATACTCTAGCTCTCACACCAAAAGCAGAGAAAAAATTCCGCAAGGATTTCTTAAAAATGTAAACTGAAACAACGCTTTCATTGTTTTAAAGAAAAACCCTCCAAGGACACCCAGGCAAGTGCAGTCTGCACTGGACCCAAGAAAAACTGGAGTTTAGACTTGATTGCAATAATTTAAGTCTTATATGTCCTAACAGTTATAATTATATAATACAATTGTCAGTACTTGAAACGTGTGAATTTTCATGGATAGGTAGATAAATTCCACTTCGTTTCATCGCTTCATCATGATGATTAAGAGTGAGGATATGTGGACAAAACGACCAGTTTTCTTCACAAACGGTACTATATTTTAACATAAGTATGTACGTCGGATTTTGCGCGGACACTCGTACGATCGATCACCGTATACTGACTAAGCAAATAACTAAGAAAAGTAGAGAACTTTTTAAAGTCTGTGGTAAGAGTCAGTCTGTCGAGTAAGGGGAAAACTGGGTATTACCGGTCAGATGGTAATACCGGTCAGCACATTTTCACCTAATCCACGTTGTTTACTAGAATAAACACTTAAATAGGGGATGGCGTGACTGTTCTCCGCGCCCTAGCACCCACCCCCGCTCAATTCTGATCACGAATTTGGGAGAGCAACACGTTTGTCGTTTTCACGCCATTTTGTTGTAATATTCCGAGTTCCGAAAATAAGAGGCGAGTGGATTTTTTTGAGTAATTTTAACATTGTAAGCATACACGAATGTAAACAAATTACTTTTGCGTACATATCAATATAGTATTTGAACATTAGCGAGTATTTCTTTTCAATATTTTGATTTTTTTCTGCGCAATATGCTATTTTATTTTATTTATTGAGGCTTAGGCGATATAAAATTAACTGATATCCACTTGAACGCCACCGTCTCAAACCCATTTATGCATCAAACGTTACGGCCCCGCGTCAAATTTTTCGCGCGCGGTTGCGTATTATATGTCCCGCTAAAAACGTCTACCAAAGGAACAATAGACAAGCTACGTTCTAATAAAAAATACCGTGGCATAGGCTAATTTATTGGCAAAAGTGTTTTTATAAGTCTATGATTCAAGTCTTACCTTAATACTTTAAAAAAATGGTAAACAGCCACACGGAGCCGCCAATGGCCGGATCGGCCATCCCCGACTTTAGAGCACAATATTTCGATCACAACGCAACTAACGCTATAAATCACATACACCAGTCAATAGGAAACGTCTTTGGAAATGTTTTTATACATAACACTATATGATTTAGTTAAAATTTACCACATATTTTAGCACAAAATCGCTGCACGTAATGACCCTGGAACCAGACCGGTGCGATTGGCGCCATTTATAAAATGGCTGCCAAACCAGTCGAAAAGGGGAATGAACTTTTATGCACTCTGGTGCCATCTACGGTTCATTCCAAACATTAAATACTAGCGTTACTACAAAAAGGAACTCTATTATTACGGTTTAAAGCCGATTTTTGAAAAATCGCACCGTGGTTCCAGTTTGAACCGGTAGCGGCTTAGTGAAGATTAGTCTTGGGTCAACCTGGAACCGGGAGCGTCCAAGTGGATATGCTATTGGGTAATGCCGGTCACCAATGACCGATTTAATAAGAATTTTAAGAAAACTAAAGAACTAAATAAAGTGACACAGAAAGCATTACAAGATGAAGAAAATACATCCTGAGTCGGATGTATTTTTTTGCATTGATTATAAATAAATAGAGATTACATGTTTACGTGGTAAATATAACACAGAATTTACGTGATGACTTAAGAAATAATAGAATATTATGGGCAAGGAGGTGAATAATTATAGTATAGGTGTGTAATTTGTGTGTAATACGTTGGGCTCACGTAGAAAGTTCAAGATGTGACCCTTCTAAAGAGTACAAATGTGACTTGTTCTGCAATTAGACTTGACTGGTATTAACCATGAACCGACCGGTTTTACCTTATGTAAAGTGTAATACCGGTCAAACGTATTAATTTCTATTTTTTTTTCTATACCTAAACTATGATTACTAGAGATTTCCATTAATGTGCAAATGATAAATAAATAGTTACGAGTATATTCTAGTTTGTGATTACTTAATTTAATGAATATTGAATTATAATAGCAGTGTTTTCATTTTGCCTTAAGTGACCGGTGTTACCCAGTTTTTCCCTAAGTAGGGATAGAGACGTTTCACACTCAATGACCGTTACATTTGATCACTGAGTGTGAAACGTCTCTCTCTACTTAACTCGAGAGTATACCACACTCTTACCAGAGACATTAAAAAGTTCTCTTATACTCTACCGACGTAAACGCAGCACAGCCACGGTTACTGCACTGTCGTAAAATTAGTTATAGTACGTTAGTTTTAACTGAATTACCAGCTCCAGAACACTGCAGCATAAATAGGTCGATGGCTGCATTTTGCAACCGTCTGGCGTGCGGGATCGTTGAACTGTCGTCTATTTAATATTTAATTATGCTTTTATTCAAAGGGATGTTTGAAATGGTCTTTGGCATGTAGTGGGAGAAACAAAAAATGAGTTGTAATTTTGAACAAGTAGATTGTTCGTTAATACATGTTTTTATTGTTTTCGGGGATTGGAAGTGCGCATTGCAAGATGCTCGACTGTTTTTAGATAATGAGATGTTTTTGTGGAATAATTCCAGAGTATATAATGAATGGGACGTCAATCCATGTCCTGGAATTATTCCTTTGCCAGCCCATGAATAGAAGCCCAAAATACTAGAAATACATACCTATATGACCTGTATCTATATGTGGCATACTTAGTGTGGACTTTTCTGGACCTGAGCAAAGTCAGGGCAATCAAGCACTTTTCTATTTACCTACCTAGTTGCCTTTACAATCATGATGATTGAGAAAGTCTGCTGATATATGGCTGAATTCAGGATTATTTGTGGTAAAGGAAGGTTTTTCGCAACACTTTTTTAACTTTGACATTTATAGAAATAAAAATACAAATATTTTGTACAAAGCATATTTTGTTGGAGATCTAAAACGTCAAGTACGGAATCCTTCAACGTGAAGCGAATCGTTCACGTCTTGAAGATGCCCAGGAGGGCTATTCTTTACTCCCTACGGTAACACACGTGCAACGTGTCTACGTTACGTTTTCTCTATCTCTTAGGGATTCGCACTGAATAGCATTATTTTGTCCAAAATCAACATAAATCATTTCTATTTGAAGGTCGAAATGGTTCTAGCTCGTTTTATTAGCAGATTTTCAAATTTAAATTTTGCAACTCTTGAAAACTCGCTCGGATAGCGCATCGTAAAAAGAAAGTATCCAAGATTTTTTAAATAAAATTGAGTGATAATACGAACAACGCTTGCCTGATGAGGTCAGTGGCACCCAAAATGTTCAACTGTGAAGTTTTGCAACACTGCGTTAGTTTTCTGAATTTTTTTAAATTTAAATTTACTCAAAATGACGCTAAAAATATGGGCAGTCATATTTTTAGCGTCATTTTAGTAAAGTTTATTGGCGTTTGAATAAATACCCAAGGTGTCCAGTCCCGTCCTGCAAAAGTCCTACCACATCATTTGCCAAACTCCAAGTTCTTCGTCCGATATACCTCAGTGCCTCAAGTCGAAAGTTTTCGACCAGTGTGTGTTGTCAGTGATGACTTATGTCACAGAAACCTTGTCTCTCACTGTGGGCCTTATTAGTAAGCTCCAAGTGGCCCAACGAGCCATGGAAAGAGCTATGCTCGGAGTTTCTCTGCGAGATCGAATCAGGAATGAGGAGATCCGTAGAAGAACCAAGGTTACCTACATAGCCAGCGGATTGGCAGGTTGAAGTGGCAATGGGCCGGGCACATAGCGCGGAGGATTGATGACTGATGGGGTCGAAAAGTTCTCGAGTGGACACCACGTACCGGCAAGCGCAGCGTAGGACGTCCACCCACAAGGTGGACGGATGACCTTATTAGGACCGCAGGATCACTCAACTTTTGGATGCAAGCCGCTACCAACCGGTCTTATTGGAAATCATTTAGGGGCGGCCTATGTCCAGCAGTGGACGTCCTATGGCTAAAATGATGATGATGTTGAAGTTCTTCATGCCAGCTCTCTAACGGAAGACTAATGCCTAGCTCCAAAAGCTCATTGGAGTAATTCCACGCCCCTTTCATTTAAAAACATGATTTTGTACCCGGTGGAGAGATATATAGCGTCTATTAGTATAATGTGGTTCCCAGATGATTTGTGAAGGTCTACCGTCTTCTACTAAGATTAACGAGATGTATCAAGTTATGTCTATGGCCGCTTCTAGATTTTTTAAGTTAAGAATGAGATACTAGACTAGACTATCCATCTTGATAATTAATTACACTCTGCTTCGAGATGTCCTTGGAATGTTGTACTTAAGTATTATATTCAAATTCATATTACTTTTTTAAGGTGAAGTTTGAAATTTTCGAAATTCTCAGAAGTGTATTGCACTATAATGAAGCAAGAATATCTCTTAAAATCATGAGCTCTAACCACGGAACAGAAAATATTGTTCTTTTTGTGGCTCAACTCTATATTTATTATATATTTCTGAAAATGTAAAAGAACATAGCTGTACCATCCGCCTAGTTTACTCGCTCTGAGTTTGATTAGCTGATATTTCCCACCACTCAGTTTATAAACTTTTCAAGTTAAAGTGTCACATTTTGTGAACATTTTAACTGTTAGGCTTGGCCCTTAATTGCGGGCATGTTATTGGTTTTACTCGCATTATTTTAAACGTAGCCTCGAAAGGGTTTAAGGTGCCTTGAATGTCAGGTGGGTGGGGTGACAGGGGAGACGGGGAGGGTTTGTGGCCGATTTCACCCGATTTTTTATTGTCCTGTCACATGATAGATGGCGTGTGTGTCGTGTGACCGAGTTTTGTAGAGGCGCCCTTCATCATGTGGGATATTTGATAACCGATTTATAAAATGATGGCTAGGTACTAATTTTTTTACCGTCGTAAATTGGTGTTCTGGCTGGTCTGTATACCTATATTGCCACATTTATACCTATGATTCTTCTGAACAATTTTTATAAAAACTTTATGGGCTTCATCTTTTCAACCGATTTATTCTAAACAAATGTGGAATGAATAGTGAGTCTAAAGCAAAGCAGACCGCAGATAAACAGTGTATTGATGTCCGTGAATCTACTTGCAGAAAAGCTATAATTGTATGTCGAGAACAAAACACAGTCACGGTAGTGCCGAGCCGAGTGAGTGAGAGACGAGAGGAATTTGTTTAGTTTGGGTGGTTTTTGATAAGCAAATTATTGATATTTAAAGCAAAGCACGATTTATGCAGTGCGTTCTAAGGCTACGCACGGAGCTTCGCTTTACTTCGCACAGCTTTGTTTTGATGTAGATTTGGCCTTACAATTATTCGACTGAAATGCAATATGATACAGAAATATTTTTTTAAAATTAGGTTCAGGTATATCTGATTCTATATGTTATACTCTGTAAGAGTATGGAACGTGTTCTAAACAACAGGCTCCTGGCCTACCTGGAAGCGAATGACTTACTCAGTGACCGCCAGTACGGCTTTCGCCGAAACCGGTCTACTGGGGATCTTCTGGCGTACGCCACACACATCTAGAGTGAGGTCATGGGGAAGCACGGGGAGGCGCTGGCTGTCTCCTTGGACATTTCCAAAGCTTTTGATAGGGTCTGGCACGAGAGCCTTATTGGCAAGCTTCCATCTTACGGCCTGCCTGCTGATTTCTGCACATGGATATCAGATTTCTTGAGGAATCGGTCGATACGAGTTGTCGTTGATGGCTGCTCGTCAGACCAAATGGCTATCAATGCCGCTATTCCTCAGGGGTCTGTGCTCTCTGCGACACTCTTCCTACTGCATATCAACGATCTGCTTAAGCCCGGGATCTTTGGGTACGCGGATGACAGTACAGTCGTGGAGAGCTACACGTCCGATGCAAGAACCAGCGGGCCACAGATCGAGTTACACAGAGAAGCTATGGTTGAACGGCTCAACTTGAGTCTGCAGGCGGTATCCGACTGGGGTAATGCAAACCTGGTCAAGTTTAATGCCACAAAGACTCAGGGCTGTCTGTTTTCGGCCAAAAAGAGACCCTTTCAATTGTCTCCCGCTTTCCGTGGTGTCTCCGTTCCGGTAACTGACAGCTTGGAACTATTAAGCGTTTCACTTTCATCTCCTCTTAACTTTGGCTCTTACATAGAGTCAAGAGTAAGAGCCAAAACCCTTAGCCTCCAAAAAACTTGGTGTTCTCTCTAAGGTGAGACGGTATTTCACGCCTGAGCAAATGCTTAGTCTTTATAAAGCACAAGTCAGGTCTTGCATGGAATACTGCTCTCACCTTTGGGATGGCTCTGCCAAATATCAACTGGAGGCTCTGGAGTCGATTGAGAGGCGAGCCAGGAGGCTGATTGACAACGACACCTTGACTAAGACGCAGCTGCAAAGTCTTGAGCATCGTCGCAAGGTAGCGTGTTTGTCGGCCTTTTTACCGGATACACTTCGGAGAGTGCGCCCAGGAGTTGCACAATCTAGTCCCCACTGCCCCTTTCTTTTATCGTACGGCTAGACGGACGCGACCAAAGCGCCACCCTTTTATGGTGGACATTTCGCGCGTTAGAACCAAGCGTTTCGAATCCTCATTCCTCATACGAACAGCCGGAATGTGGAACGCTTTGCCTGGGTCTGTCTTCCCGTTAAAGTACAACGTGAGTGTCTTCAAATCCCGAGTAAATAGGTATCTTCTAGGTAAGCGTGCTACACCCTAGACCGCACATCTGCTTAAACTCAGGCAGTGTGTAGTCAAACGAGAACCTATTCGAAATAAAAAAAATATATATATGTTATAAATATATAAATATATGGCAAATATATAATTATGTTCTCTGATTCATAATGAATAGGTTTGGGTATTTAATTCTTGCTCAAATCTTGTTGGTGTTGACTTATTGAAATTTCAAAAACCCCAATGATTCGCCAATATGTCTGTTCTTGAGAGTCTATAACGAATGGAAACAATGTTTTCATTCTAGTGGTAGAATAACAAAGAATTCTTTTCTCTGTACGTTTCCTACTGAATAATGAATACTAATGTAGAAATGTAACAATATCCAGACGTAGCTTTTTATCTTTTGTTATTTGAATTGTACCAACACAGACGTCGTGTACTTTTTTTACAAACTTTTATTGAACTTGCAATGCATATACCTATATATGTAAGTTCGTGTAGAATTTTGCAAGTTATAGACCAACTTCCCGGTTTCCGATAGACCTGAAATTTTTCACGCATATTATGTATATCGCGTGACAATGCAATAATATGGTACCATGGGGCTGAGTCGGAAGATGGCTATAGGAGCTCCTCTAGTAAACAACATATGTCGTCATGTCCCATTTTAATTTTATCGATATCGATTCAGCCGTTTTTGAAAATGTTGTTTTTAAACTTTCGCGATTTGAACACATATTTATTTTTCACACATTTATCTTCTTAATTTTAAAGTTTTTTACAACATACAACTGTAAAAAATATATTATAAAAAACTTAAAAACTAGGGTGCCGCCGGCAGCGGGGCAGGGCCCAAGCTACCGGTGGTTGGGGCTACAGGCTGAGGAACCTTCTGACTATGCGCGCCGTGTCCAGGATCACTGTCTTCTGAATCTGGCCCTTGACCCAACCATCTAGCGAGAGCCTCTTGAGGTGTTGGTTGAGGCTCTTGGCTATTAAACCGTTCACCGACACGACTATCGGGACAATGATCGTAGAGTCAAAATCCCAAGTCAACCTCGTGAGCCAAGTCAAGGTACTTGCTAAGCTTGTCCTTCTCGGCCTTCACGAGATTCTCGTCATGGAACACATTATTGTTATTACTATATACTACGGGACTAATCGCGCACTAAAATTACGAGGTAAGTAAATACCTCATCATCCCGACATTTCGGCCGGTCGATGCATATTAATAAAGTATGCATATAAACAAAGTAGGTATTTTTTTTTCTTGAAGTAAAGGATCACTGATCACAGTATACGTCAAATCGATGAGCTAGTAAATAAACAGGTTATTTTTAACTCCGCGTTGCACGCCGCAACGCTTCAGTGGCCGAGAAAATTGGCAACTCTGAACATTATTGCTAGGGCAATAAATTATTTTCGTCTCGTGACTTTGAATAAATACATTTCAGAGAGCGCTAATGCGGTGACCAATTACGAGTATATAAACTGTAGGTAAAGGTGTAGGCATCGACTTGAACATTGTTTGATGAGTGTAGGTATACAAATAAAATAAGTTATCTGCATGTTTCATTTTCGATCAGATCGTCGTTTACCTAAGATCAGGAGAGTCGGTCGTCAGATACGGATTTATTTACAAAAGCCATGCCATGTAAAACCATGCAACCCGTTGGTTGCACTACGGGAGTGGTAGCAGTAGTGAAACTTGAACATTGACGTTGTGAATTTTTGAATATTTTGGATACAATACAATACAAGAACACTTTATTGACACCACAAGTAGTAAAACATAACAGAAGAAGAAAAAACGACAGAAAAATGGTACAAAAAGCGGTCTAATCGCTAAAAGCGATTTCTTCCAGACAACCTCTACTGTGTGGAAACATGTAATTGACATGGACGGTGGTGTAAACAAGAAAGAATAAAGTAAAACTATTATTATCCAAAAACAATAAAATACAATGCATAAACTGGCATGTTATTACAAATGAATTTGTAAATTGTTTCAATGACGAAGCCGCGCAAATTCTTTTAGAGTAATTATATTTCACCGGGTCACCAAGATACAGGCATCGCCTAGTTTGGGGCCCGCCGGCACTGCGCAATATCGGCAAATGTTTATTTAGTAATATTTTAATAAAAAAAATAAAATAATAATAATAGGCATACACAAATACTTCTTATAATACACACAATAAAAATAAACCTACTTACATACATAAATAAATACAGATAGTTAAAACGTAAGTAAGTGACAAGTAATATCAGTTTTTAAAACTGCTTAGCAAAATAGTATTCCTTGAGCTAAGTCTTGAAAAATTCAACGCTCTGAACACGTCTGATGGTCACTGAAAGGTCATTCCAGAGAGCCACATCTCGGACACAGAAAGAAGAATCGTAAAAGACAATATTGTAAGAAGAAGTTGATAGAAGAAGATTGCTAGAAGATCTAAGATTTATAGATGCATCATTAAATATAATATGAGGCAAAAAACGCCTTATTTGAATGGATTTCAAATCTAGATTACTTTGAAACAGAAAATCTGCTAGTAGTCACGCGATAGCAACAGACTGCCATATAAATCACTCAAGCGCACACCCATCAATACAAATACATGCACAACACACTCACGCACAACACACACACACACACATACACACACCACACACACGCACAACACACACACACACACATACATGCACAACACACACATACATGCACAACACACACATACACACACACAAACAATACGTCTCTGCGGATACTGCAGACAATACTCTTCCGAACAAGTATATACCTACTATATATTATTTTATTTCTTATTATTATTATATCTTATTCTACGAATGTAGTTCCCTGAAGGTGAACAGTATCTACATTACAAGCTTTTGCTTAGTGTAGTTTCTGTGAACTAACTAGATTTGTAACCGCTAGCCGATAATATAAATGTGAATATTATTCATATCAATTTTATTAATAAGTCGCTGTTGTATCATGCAAAAAATAATGTATTATTATTATTATACTTTATTTGATATACATATCTCGGGCCGGCCCGGTTATTTGATGGCCATCAGTGGAGCCGAAGCCAAAACTGAGAGGCCCTTTTTAAACATCATTTAGCTATATTGTAGGGGTGAAAGTACAAGGAGCCTATTGTGAGTAATGAATTCAAAATATAATGAGTTATTGTGGTGAACTTCTGGGTATTAAACAAAACTGGATTATGGAATGAGGTACGGCACCCGCCAAATAATGCCTTATTATTATTGAATGGTTTGGGAATAATTTCACACGAATTGCTTTATTTATCAGTATAAAAGTACTATCATGTAGTAATATACAATATCACACACGCTCACTCGCGCAAGCGCCCTGCGCCGCTTTAACGAAATAGCAGGAGCAGGCATACATTTCCGCCGCTCGGTAGAGAGAGAGGGGAATATTACTTCCTCCCCTACGCTGCGCCAGCGGTCTACGCTCCCTCCGACTTATGAATTTTCAATCAGAGGGCTAAGTGCGAGATTTTCGCTCGAGCTCGATCGCGTTAACATTTGATGTGATTTCTATGGAAATGGCACAGCGCCATCTTGTGTCACGTACAGAAAATTGAATAGCTAAGTGTGAGTATTTTTTACAGTAATGTAACGAGCGCCAAACCGATCGAACACGAGCGCGGCAACGTCTGTGATTGGCTAATTCAAGCATGTGTGTCAATGTGCTCGCGTGTGTGCACGGCGCGCTCGGTCAACGCGACGTAAAAGTAATTCGATTTGATTTACAAATCTCCCACTTGACACTCAGGTCACCTGTACTGACGCGAGTTTAATTTTTTTACCCATTCCAAAAAGTGCACAACGCCGCTAAATAAGTTTTCACTTCAAAAATCTAAGCCAAGCTAATCAGGACTACACATTGTACCTAGTCGTTTAATTTCTAATAATCTTTACTAAATTCAAAGTCACGTATGCAGTACGATACACGTACGATAGGATACCTAGTATAAATAATGACACGTATGATACGTATAAACTAAAAGATCTAATCTAAGCTATTCTATGTACTGAGGATTGTCCCTCTTTTCATTTTAGATTAATCCCAGTATTTTGTAAAAATCTTACAAAAAATCCTATTAAATTTTGTATGCAGTACATTTACGCACGAGTCGTGTATGGTACGTACCTCCTTCCTCTTTGACTTCTATTTCTATTTTGTCAAAATCTTATTGAAAACCTTGCTAAATTCAGTCCCGTAACAGCTTTAAACGTTCTATCATTATTCTAAGTTTAAATATAAAATTGCCATAGTAGCTTGTTTTTGATGTCAACTTATGGACAGTAAATATAGAGATGAAAGTGGCATCTCTGTGTTATTTTTACAACCGTCGTCGTCGTCAAAATTACGTGATACGCATAAAATTTACTGCCCCAGCAAAATTATTTCTGTATTATGCAATGCTCTACAAGGCTGACGAAGTCATAAGTCTTCTTACTTTAACTAAGACTTGTACTTAGTGATAAAACTCTGCTACATAATATTATAAATTCAAAAGCTTGATTTGTATTACTTCTACGCTCGGAGTAGTCTACGTCGTAGGTGGAGCTGCTACGAAAACAAGCTACGTTGAAACTTCGTAGCTTTTTAATTATTCGTAGATCTACGACGATGTTGAGACACACTAAACAATTTCGCTTGAAATATTAAAGAACTATTAAAAGTGATGTCAATAGGACTATTGTAACGTAGATATAATAAAAACAGTTCCGGTTTATTAATTCACCATAAAAATTAAGGTCCGCCTTGAAATCATCCAAAGTTTGGCCGTCATAATTATACACCACCACCACACACCGCCACAAAAGTTTGACGCACACTTAAGACTATGTTTAACAGTACACATTGCACGGTTATACAGTATTTAAAGCGCGTTTAAATCTTTTGTGGTAAGGCGGATAGTGTCAATATTGCGGAAATATCAATGTGTCATTTGATCAGTAGTAAAATTTTAACTAACAGTGTCGCAAACTTACCTGGTGCGGTGGCCGAAAGAAAAACTAACGCCGCCATTTTGAAACGTTTAAATTTCGGCACCATTTTATACAACGGTAGCGACGCCGTCACCGCACCGGGTTCGATAAGTTGGTGGCACTGTATACCAAGTTATGTTGTTGATTAATGATTACACGTTTCCGACGCTGTTTAACGATATTTATGCGTTCAAATTTTCAACCTGGGAGCATTTTTCATGTCATTAAAATTCTAAACTTAAAGTACTTCCTCTCCTTCTTTCTTCTATGTATTTTAATGATTGACGTAAACAGGCAAAATATAGTCCGCTAGAAATTCATTGAGGAAGGAATCAAATGGAGTTGCCCTAACGACGAGAAAAACCTGCATACCCACCGCACAAAATACGGCGGATTAGTGTTGTTACTACCACACTACACTTATCGATTTCCCCGTACCTATCGATAAAACTATCGACACAAATTAATTTTAGCCGAATCAAACATAATGGCAAACTTTTATTTAAAAAATTACAGATGTCAAGGTTGCAGCTGTCATATTCAAGAATCCACACTAGAATGGCAGGACGAGTTTTTTTGGCGGGAACGCGGAAAAGACATGTCGCCTCATTGTATTATTTTGTTAAAGTTGTGTTTTTATCAGTGATAATTAGTGAAAAATTGTGGTATTTCATTGATTATGAGCTGAATCACGTGCATGAGTGTGGGCAAGTGATATAATGTGACGTATCATGTCGTTCCGTGTTGTTACCAAAACTCCATAGACACCTCTAGAAAAGTCTCCACTGCCTTACCGAGGTATGACTTAGAATTAAAGTGATAGGACTTAATAAGAACTACATATCGGATGACAGCTGTCAAGCTTAAAAGTGGAATATCTCCATAACTATCTATTATAGACCATTGCTTTCTTCACTAAACTGATATGAGATCTACATTTCGGATGACAGCTGTCAAACTTAAAAGTGGATTATCTCCGTCACTGACCATTGCTGTCTTCACAAAAGTGATAAAGCTCAAAGAGAGATATGATATCTTTCAGATGACAGCTATCAATATTACGGAAATAATTAACTTTTAAGTTTGAGCTGTCACATCGAATGTAGATCTTTTTAAGCTCTTTCACTTTTGTAAACACAGCAATGGTCTAGGGTCAATAGTTACACAGATTTTTCACTTTAAAGTTTGACAGCTGTCATCTGAAATGTAGGTCTCGTTGAGTTCTATCACTTGTGTCAAGTCAGCAATAGTCTAGCTTTAATAGTTAGTTTTATATTCCACTTTTAAGTTTGACAGCTGTCATCCGAAATGTAGGTCTCGTTGAGCTCTATCACTTTTGTGAAGACAGCAATAGTCTAGCTTTAATAGTTACGAAGGTATTCCACTTTTTAGTTTGACAGCTGTCATCCGAAATGTAGATCTCGTTGAGTTCTATCACTTTTGTGAAGACAGCAATAGTCGAACTTCGATGGTTACGGAGATAATCCACTTTTAAGTTTGACAGCTGTCATTTAAAATATAGATCTAATTGCGCTCTGTCACTTTTGTAAAGTCAGCAGTAGTCTAACTTCGATAGTTACGGAGATAATTCACTTTTAAGCTTTGACTGCAGTCATTAGAACAATGATAATTCACTTTTAAGCTTTGACAGCAGTCATTAGAACAATCTAATAGATCTCATTGAGTGTTATTACTGCTATTAAGACAGTAATGGTCTTGGTCCGATAGTTACGGAGATAATAATACTTCTAATTTTGACAGCTGTTACTTTCACACTTGTCATGGCATTTATAATAATACAAGTATGGCAATACAAGTATATTAATTCTGGAATGACAGTTGTCAAATTTGATATGAAAAGTGAAATAAAATAAAAATTCAAAATTTTAGCAAATCAATAACACGAATAAAAACTATCGATAGATTTTTTGATATAATATCGCTATTGTTTTTCGACTCAATATGGCGGACCAGGCACGCGCGACATGTCACGAAAAATATAGACACTATAGCGAAACTGTGCTGTATAATGTTGGTCTATTCTTATTACGTACATTTGAAAGAGACGCCTATATGATTATTATTTCGGTTTTTAAACTATTACATGTCAAAGTATCTAAATGTCATTACACCATCTCCGTTTGATTCCTTCCTCAATGTAGAAATTCACGTCGGATCACTGACATCACTGAACGTCACTGTCACTAACGAGTACGGATAGCGTCATACAAAATGTATGCTACAATATTATTTTTCACTGACACTGATGGATACGTTACTGATCGGCACGTGCCGGCACTGTTGTGTGCGGATAGGCCTTTAAACGTTCTATCATTATTCTAAGTTTAAATATAAAATTGCGATAGTAGCTTGTTTTTGATGTCAACTTATGGACAGTATATATAGAGATGAAAGTGGCATCTGTGTTATTTTTACAACCGTCGTCGTCGTCGAAATTATGTCATACGCATAAAATTTACTGCCTTAGCAAAATTATTTCTGTATTATGCAATGCTCTACAAGGCTGACGAAGTCATAAGTTTTCTTACTTTAATTAAGACTTGTACTTAGTGATAACACTCTGCTACATAATATTATAAATTCAAAAGCTTGATTTGTAGTGCTTCTACGCTTGGAGTAGTCTACGTCGTAGGTGGAGCTGCTACGAAAACAAGCTACGTTGAAACTTCGTAGCTGTTTTATTTTTCGTAGATCTACGACGATGTTGAGATACACTACACAATTTCGCTTGAAATATTAAAGAACTATTTATAGTGATGTCAATATGAATATTGTAACGTAGATATAATAAAAACTGTTCCGGTTTATTAATTCACCATAAAATTTAAGGTCCGCCTTGAAATCATCCAAAGTTTGGCCGTCATAATAATACACCACCACCACACACCGTCTAACCACAGAAGTTTTACGCACGCTTTAGACTATGTTTAACAGTACAAATTGCACGGTAAAACAGTGTTTAAAGCGTGTTTAAATCTTTTGTGGTAAGGCGATTAATGTCAATATTGCGGAAATATCAATGTGTCATTTGATTAGTGGTAAAATTTTAACTAACAGTGCCGCAAACTTATCTGGCGCGGTGGCCGAAAGAGAAACTAACGCCGCCATTTTGAAACGTTTAAATTTCGGCAACATTTTATACAACGGTAGCGACGCCGTCACCGCACTGGGTTCGATAAGTTGGTAGCACTGTATACCAAGTTATGTTGTTGATTAATGATTACGCGTTTTCAACGCCGTTTTACGATAGTTATGCCTTCAAATTTTCTACCTGGGAGCATTTTTCATGTCATTAAAATTCTAAACTTAAATCACTTCCTCTCCTTCTTTCTTCTATGTATTTAATGATTGACGTAAACAGCTCAATACTTCAGTGGCTTATACTTTGTAAGTCTAAGCACAACTTGTAATTACATGTCTCGGGCGCCCACTGTTTTTAATTAATGTAAAATAGGTGTAAGTTATTAGAAATAAGTTATTTTGCATAATAAAGAAATTATTATTATTATTAATGACCTGTGAGAATGGCGGCCGGAATTCTGCCTGTTTTGAGGGATTTTACTCATTTAGGTTTAGTAATTAAACGTTGGAGGTCATTTGAAGCCCAAAATATTATACTGGAGCAAAATTAATTTTGATAAACAGGCGTGTTAGGATATAATTGGATGAGATTAGAGGGCTGCAAAATTGTGATTTGTTGGAGGTTTTATTTAGTACTAGTTTTTACCAGCGGCTTCGCCCGCACGATATTTTGATTTTTGACGCAATATCATTATAATGTATGTATATGTGTTATTTTGATATATAAGCTATGTTATTGGCAAGTTTCATCTCAATCGGTTCAGTAGTTTTTGTATGAAAGAGACATCCATCCATCCATCCTCACAAACTTTCGCGTTTATAACATTAGTAGGATTTTAATCATACATATATATTGGTATTCGTTTCTTTTCATTGAAGTGCAAGATACTTACATGAAATTTTAATACATGAATTGGACGGCTTTCCCTTAGACTTTATTATAGTGAGTATTTGTTTTATACTTTTTCCTGGGATTTCATTTAATAAAAACAATTATTATTTTATTTTATCATTTTTAATACACTAAATTTCACTACTAATTTTCCGGGCGCGATCCGTATAGCTCAATGTACTAAATATTTCATTGCCATCGTTGACAATGTATCAGGTAATAGCCATCAAATCTGAGCTTAAAAATAGTCGAGGAGAACGAGACATTAATTATGAAGCATCAGTGCCACGTCGAAGGACGATGCAGCAAGTCGCCTACTTACATGTCATTAGGGGTGGATCTTACTATGACAGCATATCTCCGTGCTTATGTACCTAAACGTACCTACCTATATACCTACTGTTGGGAAAACCGAGGACTCGATGCAGTAGAAACACCAATATTATTACAATGAAACTCTGAAGATTTATTCCTTCCATTACAGTGTTCTTTAAGGTCTAAAAATAACTAATCTAGACTTGTTCTTCGCTCCGACGGCTCGACCAGAATGGTCTCCAAAAACCGTGCCAGTCTCTGACCACAATGTCTTAAAAATATCCACTCACTTCCTCTATAATTAGCCAACCACAGCCAGTTTCTTGCTGCATTTACTTTTTTAAAAGTCTGTGGTTGACTACCGCCTTCGTCTACTATGTCGAAGGGGTTCGTGGGCGTTTATCATTCATTGTCGTGTCTGTCCAAAAACCACACATTTAGAATATGCAATTTTTGAACAAAACCGAATACTACCATCATGGAATTGGCATTTTTTCTTACATTTCATATTGTTGACCTACCATAGATAATTAATGAGCTAGACACGTAGATTTTGTAAATTCGTCCGTACATTGCGTCATATACGGACTCATTCCATTATTGCGCGCAGTACAGGACTTATCGCGCAATAAAACATGAGATATGTATTTATTAAATACCTCTTTTTCTCCCGACGTATCAACCAAGTTGCATTGGTCGTGGTCACGGGCAGACCAAATGCGATGCCGTACCACTCAAATTGAAATTGTCACCACGGCACACCACACTGACAGTGTCTGTAAAAGGTCCTAATGCATACACCACGTAATTTACATTTGTTGACTACACTGATAGTTTGAAACCATCCTCTCGATTGAAATTACGATGCTTTTTCATTTCTTCAGCCTCACGAACTATTCTTGAGAAATAATGTCGATCAGTACTACTAGTATAATTTTCTTTTTTGATGGCTCCCTACTGATATTTTGCTCGTGTGTGTTCTAATCTGTTCGATTTTGAATCATCCATCCATCCAGGACGTCCACAAAATTGAGTTGTGTGTGGAGTATCTCAACATCGTCGGAGGTCTACAAAAAATTAAAAGCTACCAATTTTCTACATACTCGTAATGCTAGTTTTCGTAGCCACCCCACCTACGGCGTAGGCTACACTGAGCGCAGCTTCATAAACCGTACGATAGGAAGCAAATAATTGTGATGTTGTCCAAAAGATACCGGATCATGGACCCTATTTTTGAGAGTCGTACGCCTAGGAACGTATACGTAACTTTGACAGTGACAGTTCGATAACCATTCGCCATATTTGTTTTCTTTTTAATTAACGTTCTATTTCACGATTTTTTTGTTGTCTATGGTTTCTTATAAAATTGCCATGTTCAGTACTGAAGTTTTGCGTGAAATAGATAATTTTAAATAAATTTCGAGTAAAAAAGTCGTCCGTGATAGAGATAAGTATACGATCCTAAGCGTTCGAATTTGAAAAATAGAGCCCCATATATCCTAATTACCTTTAAGCCTTTCACCCTGTATTGACAATTATTTAAAAATAAATACACAGAATCAATGTCATAATCAGAGTCCGTTTGCCAACCCTGAGCGCACACAGTCCGTTGTTTATTCATGTCCCATCAGAGTGAATATTGGATTACCGCGACCTGACTCCATCTACCTACGTACACCTTTGCTTTTAACCGCTTAAGTCACCTTAAGCCGAAGATTACGGATGAGTAATATTGTCGGTAAGATTTAAAAGGTAATGTGAGTTATATCACCTTTGTTAATAAGTTCAATTTCCTACAAAAACATTGTCCAAAACTAATACTGATTAATTTTCTTTCTTAAGTCCTTTTATTTACATTATTTTTCTAATACAAATAAATAATCCTTAATTAAGGTACAGTTTCTGTCTACCCAAATTTCTATGGACGATATTATGAATTATTTACGAGTACATTAAAAATAGGCCCTTTGTAATGATGGCGCCTTTATAATTTTTAAATTTTATAATTGGGCCTAATGTATATAAGTAGTATTTACCTTTTACATCTTGGATGGATTATAATCAAAAAATTTGGATAACTGGTACTTATTTGAGATTAAATAACTTCATAATTATTAAATTAAACCCCGAACTGGTGAAATGAGAATATACCTACGCGAAGGTACTCAAAGTCAATATTATAATAATTTTAATAAGAATTATGCTTTGATATTTAGCTGCAATTTTTCCTTGTTTCTTTTCATAACTTTCATTGAAAAATTATCGCTCTAATGGGTTTTATTGTTTGACCTAATTCCTTCAGTGATTAATTTTTCAATTTTTATCCGACTTTAATAAAGGAGGTCCTCAAGTCGACTGAATGTTTTTTTTCTTTTTTATGAACCGATTTTAATGCTTTTTTAGATCATACTTTATAGGTGGCTCCATTTAAATTTTAACAAAATCTGAGTCGTTTTTGAAAAATCAACAATAATGTCTATAATATAATACGTCGATTCGTGTGTACTATTCGAATTTTGTATACGGTTGAAGTCGGTTACGCCATTTTTGGCGAAAGATTATAAATATTTCAATTTCTTGTTTACACGGCTTTAGTTCATTGATATTTAAAAAAATATTAGTAAAGTTTTGAATTATTATTATACTAATTTTATTAATCAAAAAGTGTATTGGGTTTTTTATCACGCAGCAACTAACTGATGTTGTTTCTTACTCATGAAATTATTACATAGCGTAGTAAACGTAGTCATTTAGTTAATTTAATGATATCGTATTCACAAATTTATTAGTAAAATCTGCTGAAAGCAGACTTCAGAACATAAACAGTAATTTAGGCTCATAACAAAACACTCGTTGTAATAACAGTAACTCTGAGGATGAGATTAGGTCCGTTACAGACCGTATTAAATATTACTTTACTTGCCAAAAACCTCCAACAAGGAATATTTTAAGCACAGATAGGCCGTCTGCCGCCAGCCTAAATACCTTCTTTAATGAACTGGGTTGATGATGCTTTCTTAAATTTATTGCCTCTCATTATAAGCGTAATTATTCAATTTTAGAGCCATAGCGATGGGGTTTTATAAGCACATTGGATCGGACCAAGGCCATGCTTATACATTTTTTTCGGTTACACATTCTATGATATTTAAATAAAGGAAGTGTCTGAAAGAACCAATTTTATATAGATGTTTAAATGCAGAATCCATCCGGCGAAACCTGGGGCGTATTGGTTTTCACCCCTACATGAAAAATTACGCTGATACTATGGCGCCTGATTTTTAGGGCGGATGTGGGGGATGCTGTTGTTTCGGTCCGGTTTAGATAAAATTTTATTGATTTAGATAAATATTACAGCATTTTTTTGGAAGGACTAACATAAGTAACACCATGACATATATTATATTAATTTAGTAAGGAAACAAAACTTCGTTGAATTATAGTAAAAAGTGATTGGTTAAAATGATTGCAACTGTAAAATTTAGAGTTACTTTGGGGATTTTTAATAGCACTATTACGACAGTAAAAGAAGAAAATAACAGGGTGAAATCACTTATTATTTCCCATACAAAGTAAAATTTTTTTTTCTTGGAGATTTATCAATAAAAATCGCGAAAAAATGGTTTTATTCGGACCCGATTTCTCAGAATAGCAGCCTTAAAGCTTGGACAAATGTACGGGAGAAGACATGTTAAGCCAGCTCTGCCCCCTCAATGCCTCCCTGGTTATGGTTTTGCACGAAACTGATCCCAATTTACTTAGTATGATAATATAAATCAACAAATAAACATTTGAACTCAATTGAATATGTGCTAGTTTTACACTGAGAAAATAGTTATAAGTTATTTACCGAATTTCACGTAAAATTTTACACAACTGTTTAGCTACATAAGGACTGCTAAATGCTTGGTTAATATTAGCTAAATGAATAATATTGCTTAGTATTAGATTAAGCTAAACTTTAGGCGGCAACTACTAAAGTTTAACTAAATGAAAAATAGCTAAACTGTTCAGTAAATTCATTTTTTAGTGATAAACAATCACGTAGGTACTTATCGTTCATAGGTATAACTGTCTTCTGTTAATATTCGTTTGTTTGCATTAGGTTATTATCAAATCTATTTTATTGTATACCATATGAGTCACTCAGTATCTATTAAAACTGGTTGAGTCATGCCAATCGGGGCACACAGAATAGTACTTAATACTAATCCCGAGCTTTAAGCTTAAAAGATTTTAATTTAATTTGTACTGTACTGTACCATCCTTTTTAATAGTCCACTACAGGACGTAGGCCTACCCACGAATGATGATTGGGACATATCCACCACGCTGGCCCAATGCGGGTTGGTGGATTCACATACGCCATCGAATTTGTTCTACAGACCCTTGGTGACCGAAAAGCCCTTGGTGTGAAAATCCGTACATAAATTACAAATAACTCTTTGGTACGGGACCGGGATTTGAACCTACGACCTCACGATTGTTAGGCGGGTGTCACTACCACTGGACCACCATGGCTTTAATTTATTTTATTTAATAATAATTTTAAATTAATACATGTATTTAAATAGCTTAATTAATGAATAATCTAGTTTATTTGAGTAATAATAGTTTGAAGAACAATGTCATAGTTACGAAATAAATTATTCTTATTACTATTCAGCAAAATGCTGTGACCAAAACACCACCAAACATTATAATTTAAATCTATATCATTTACCGACCTTTAAACAATATATTCATGAAAATAATCAAGTCAATCCGTAGTTACCTTGCTACGTGTAGGAGTAACAAGAAACTTCACTTACGGATATATAAATAAGGATATTGTTACGAGATGTGTTCTTGGATATTCAGTTAAAACGCCGATTATTCACTTTGCACTTCATTGCACACAATCACTTCACAAAAATCACAAAAACACACGACACAACTGGTTCGCACAAACACTTTACACTGGCACTGATATTCACACAAGCTAGTCACTTCACAATCACTGGTATCGCACTCTAACCCGAGTAGTTATTGCTTCGACGGTAAACGAATAAACTAATCCCCAAGGGTCGGCCGGCGTATTTATATCCGTTATTTCCTACAGTCTCGACCTACGAGATATTTCGCAACATTACTCGATCTTAATAAACGCTATTGTGTTAACAAGTAAACAACTTAAAAGTTCGAGAATCCCCTATTGTTTTTCATTTACGTAAACACCCAACAAATAAACTAAACAATAGACGAGATACAAAGACTGACCCCGCTCGAGTCATAAAGCCATAAAACCGAATACAAAAGGCACCAATAAAAAACGCAAAACAATAGAGCTTCCCAGAAGCGTATACACCGCAGATTACATCATAGTTACTGCATACCTACAACGGGCGCCTACTGCGTTACAATATTAAAATAGAACCTAACCAAACCTAATAACCTAAATAATAATACGAGTAAAATAGAAACGTGACAGAGATAATTATTTTTTGCAAAAAATTGCATGACCGACTTCAACCGTGTACAGAATCGCGAATATTTCGCACGGATCCTTGTAGCATTTTTACATTATAATTAAATTATCAAAAATGGCTAAAATGGCTTTCGATAAAATGTAAATGAGGCCACTTTCGAAGTATAAGTATCCAATAAAAAAATGATTATCGAAATAGGACAACTACTTAAAAGTTATGCGTGGTTATACATAAAAATATATATTTAAACGCGTCGAATTGAGTACCTTCTCCGTTCGTCGGTCAAAAACAGACGCTATGAATCTACGCAACCTCAGAGGAAACCTCGAAAAGGTCTACCAATTTTCATTCTAGATTTGGCAAAATAATACGTCATCTAAAAGGAAGCCTTTAAAAACAAACCGTTCTCACGTATCGTGGCCACGTAGATACGTTCCGTATTACGGGCGGAGTTCAAGGCTAATGCAGTGGCGAGCATGCGACATTCGGATGAAAAACGTAGAAAATATTCTCTTATTATTTGAGGAAAACCTCTTTTATCGTGGCACGAACTTACTCGTAATTACACAGAGATACCAGAGGGATAATGTAGTCGATCGAGAAAATAAAGAAAGAGACGCAATGCTTTAAAATGGCATGATTTAGAAAGAGACATAAAAATATCTCGATTCAGTGGTGCTGTGTTTTTCTCTCAGTAGTGTCAAATTCCAGTGCATATTTGACAGTTTTGACAGCTGTGGGCAAGATTTTCCATATATTTTTGTGATTGAGAATTGCCTCAAGCGACAACAGCGCTATCTCTTTAGTTGTAATAGCTCTGTGCGT
This sequence comes from Hypomecis punctinalis, assembly GCA_949316475.1. Taxonomy (NCBI): domain Eukaryota; kingdom Metazoa; phylum Arthropoda; class Insecta; order Lepidoptera; family Geometridae; genus Hypomecis; species Hypomecis punctinalis. Next base: position 15,693,815 of record OX438810.1, read on the forward strand.
AATTAGCACTGCGATTTGGTTCGAAAATTACACTGTTAATTTTGTACAAACTGAGAGCGTGGTTTGATTTTTCGGTCATATCATTCATATGCTGTACCTACTCCTACAAGCCTTTTTTTTAAATACTAGTCCGTAGTCAAGTGAATGCCTATTTACGAAAGGTGATTGGGCCATAGCCACCATCCTAGTTTCTGTTCAAGTTTCTGCTGTACAAATACTTTATATCAGTTGCAGCCAGCGTTCGGATGGGTGCATGCATGGGCGCGGGTTTTTTCCTATGACTTAATCTTTAAGCAAAAACTATGTTTTCATATTGTCTTCTTCGTTTCCTCTTAACGTACTAATGGACCCTCACGAAAACAATCATAGTTTTCATATTGTGATCCTATCATTTCGACTTTTTTATTTTTATTTACTTGGGATAACAAACAATAGCACAATTTACATTACCAGAAAACAATTAGCCAAATACATTAATAAATGTGCCACCAACTACATTATCCACCATTTAAATAAATAGCAAGTGTCTTTGCTGGCGTGGTTTTCTAAGTATATACATAAATATTTTTCAGTAATAATTTTGAAAGTAATTAGTACTAGTAGCTATTGTGATTCAGATGGCTATTCAAACTCTAGACACCGGCTGTTTAAACCGTTTTGTCAGAGATCTGTCGGCTTTACAACTCTGACACCAGGGCTCTCCTCTCGGTCTATTTGAACTCACTGGCTTCCTGGTATTTGCGTAACAAATTTTGTTGTTCGTAAAGTTCTACCAAGTTAAGAGTTTCCACGGCACGTGGCTAAAAACGTTTTCGTATACAAAATGCTCCCTACAGTTTAAATACTTACCTTTTCTCACGTTTTGGGGTTCATAAATAGGCAAGTGGTGCGTAATGAATGATACCTATTCTGATATTTAGATAATATCTTCTTTATTTAAAACCTCGGTTAGACTATAGACGCAAAACAGAATTGCAAGCTTGCGTCATTTTATGTCACGATAGATTCTTAATAAACTGACGCAAGTAGGGCGCGTCATGCACGCATAGAATGAACATAGAAAGCCTGTCCATCCGCCTGTTTTGTTTAGGGTTATAAATTCTAGTTGATTGTGCGTACAGGGCGGGGAAACGAGGTCAAGGGGAGAAATTTCTATTGAGGCATGTGGATGGCGATATTGTCTACTGGGCCGTATGAGTCGCGTGACCCTCGCGAGGAATCCAAGAAATATGTGTTATTGGGCTGGCTTTAATTTGGCGTTTCTGCTTACCCGAATTTCTGGAAAAGGGTAGAAAATATGTCTTGTGTTTAATGACCTTTTACTGTTTGAACAGTTTCACCGGCTTCGGATTGTTCAAGGCATCTTTTGACTAGTTCTTGAATCCTAAATATTGCATGGGCAAGGTCGTCCAAATAGTAGATAGGTATACTTACTAACTTTTTCCTATAGTTTGTTATAAAAAGTAATTGCTGTATACTAAAACTGTAATTTGGTGCTATAAATAAATAAATAAATATAAGGAGACATCTTACACACGGTCTCTGACCCCAAACAAAGCAAAGCTTGTGATATGGGAGCCAACGACCGATTTACATACACATATTTTTAATACTTATATAGATAATACCTACCTAAATATCACCCAGACACTGAGCAAACACCTATGTTCATGACATAAATAATTGCTCTGGGTGGACGCCTTTTTGACCTAAGTGTCATGGTCGTTAACCACTGAGCCACCGAGGCAGTCTAGATTATGTTAGAGCAACTGTTTACCTCTATCGTAGCCATCAATATATTTAGGAAAGAAAAAATGCCAAGTCGATGTTCGTAGCTATGGTACTTACCTGTCAATTGAGAGACAGAATTAAGTAAAGTATAAGTTTAGTTTATAAGTATCTATTAACGTAATTATAATGAACTATTTTCATTGATGACGATATCAAGCAATATAGCTCTCACTACTGATTCTGTTAATGAATCCAGCACATTAGTCAATCAGATAGAGTTCCAGTGTAAATAGCACTAAACAAACGCTAGGGCAAACATCTTGAAACGTTGGCACAAAACTGGGCTATTCTCGTATTCCGAGCAGCTATTCGGGGCTCGTGCCAATATAGTTAATGCTCATGTAAAGCTAAATAATGCGACGTTTAGTCGGCTCCTGCGGCGACGACGTTCTGCGAAGGACGAGTAGCCAAGGACGCGTCGGGGCGACGTGCCCCTTTTTAAATCATGATTCTACCATCCATAATCGTTTTAGGAATACCTTAATGTTTCAATAATCAAACGTTTATCAACACGTTCAGACCGGGGTGTACCACCGGTGGAGCACGGAGTACTTGCTGACAGGGCGGGGTGTACCACTGGTGGCCACGTTACACCTGACTTTTAATGTGTTAAAAAATTTGTGCCGCATTAAAGGAGAGTATTGTAATTACCGTTCCCGCCATGTAAAATCGACAAAGTTTCATAGTATAGCTCAGGAGATGGATATTATTTTGGGAAGTAAAGAAAAAACATGATTGAAAAATTGTATTTATTAGGAACAAACTATGACATAATCACGATAAATGGTACGAAATGCAAATTATTTCTGTTGGGTCACATTGAGAAAATGTTTAATAGAAAACTAAATCAAACATGAAAAAAATTATAAAGATATTGATGGTACAAAACGAAAATTATTTTAAATGAATCGTATTGAAACAATCCAAACACATTGGTTTGTTGTCACATGCAGAGCAAAAAGTATTCACGCGTTTTGATTTTTTTCTAGCCATAGCCGCAGATTCGGTTGTTGTAATACGGTCGTAACAAGGCCTGCATCTCTTTCGGGTATTTCTAACCATCCTACGTTACGTCAGCGCAGGTCACGCGGTACTACCGCATACAGTTCATGATCTGAACGTGTTAAGAGTGGTCTCAAAAGAGTATAAGCAGAGCATAAAATCCTTAAAGTAGAGAAACAACGTGCCTCTGTCAAGATTCAGCTGTGGCGAATTTTTCAAACATCTTTCAAAAATTGGAATATAGACTTCTATGTAACATTATAGAGTATGCTACTGACAAAAATGTCCTTAATATACCGACGCGCAACGAAGCTACAAAGGACGAGTAGGACGTGCAGGCCGACGTGCCCTAACCGTTTTAGGAAAAATCAGTCAAAAATAGAACATAACAACGTTCTGGATGAAGGTGGGATGAAGGATGAGAAAGTAAGTACGTGGCGGGGTGACGTACTCCTCTACGTGTCACCATTCAACTGTCCATAAACGCTACTAGAGAAAATTTAAAAAAAATTGGAATATTGTAACGTTCAAGATCTAGGGGGGTTTTAGAAAAAATCTTTCAGAAATAGACGTGACGTTCTAGAATTCTAGATGAAGGACGAGTATTAGCGGGGTGACGTCGACGTGCCTCTGTTTAAATGCGGTAGCCTCGGATTTTTCAAATATCTTTTAAAAATAGAATATAGAGTATGCTGCTAACAAATCATGTAAAGCTAAATCATGCGACGTTTAGTCGGCTGCTGCAGCGACAGCGTTCTTCGAAAAACGTACCCTACCTCTCAGAGCAAATAAAAAAATCAAGAGGGAACGTCGTTGAACAGTCAAGTGAAGCCGGTTTTTTATACATGTGTGAGTGCGTCGCTGTTGCGCCGCCATAGTTCGACTGTCAAGCCAAGGCGTAGTTTCTTTGTACGTTGATGTGTGTGTAATTTGTCTGTACACAGCGAGGCGTAGTTTTGGTAGGCCTCACTTGTTTGTTCACAACATTCTGTCTTGATTTTTTTATTTAGTCTGAGCCCTACCTATGCAGGGAACTAGCGGGGTGACATGTCCCATTTTGGGTCACGAGTTTTAGTGCCCTAAACAAATTGAACAACCTAGCCGGTCACACTCTAAAAATATTTGACCCCAGCAGTCGTCTGTCCTCCGTGTTATATGCCCGGCCTGTTATCATTTCAACTTGCCTATTCGCTGGGCTATTTCGGTTATTCTGATTTCTGATTTAATCTCGCAGGAAGCCTCTGAGCACAGTCCTCTGCAAAGCTCGAACTCATTTAAGAGCATGCCCCTGGAAAAACTATCCTAGATCCTACCCTGACCGTTATCAAGGACACAAGGCGCCGACTTGTCGTACCACCCTCAGCTCAATAACGTCATAATACGAGATTTTCTTCTAATGCATATCGGAATTTATGGAACCAAATTAACGCGTAGCAAACTTATTTTATGACGCCATCGCACTATTTATTAAAGCGTAGTAGAACATAATTTGAATTAAATTGGTAGGTATAAGACGAAACAAACTTAATGGCGTTCATGAACACGGGGCGAGTCTTTGCGCATACATATTAAACATCATTGTTGCGCAGTAGTAAATTCATATGTCAGCGGAGGTGCAGAGTGGGGTTTTGCGCAGCTTGTAGCTAACTTCACAGACACCATTAAATAAATGAAGTAAGTAAAACATCCAAGTAAGAAGCACTAGCTTTCAAATAAGAATAATCATAATTGGTTCATTTTTTGCATACTATAAAAGAAGCTATTTTTCTAAGGCAATTCACATTTATAAAAATTACAATCGAATTGAGAACCTACTTCTTTTTTTGAAGTCGATTAAAACATTCATGGATATTTGTACAGTAAACAACATAATGCTAGAACAGCTGACAACTATTGCATACGCTCTCCTATTTTACAATTTCAATTTTACGACGTAGATACTCAGGCTTTCAATACAAATTAGATTCGTGGTATCATTTCTGCAATGAATACGAGTAAATCAGCTTCATTTGAGAAATCGCATCAAAGTCTGTGCATCAAAGTATAGTATGTTGATTAATTCAGACATCATTACTATGTCGTGTCATGTTTTGAAACATTTTGATTGACTACGCTCACAATTTCGTTGCCTACGGTAGGTACTGTGATACATGTTATTAGATTTTATTTCTTTTGACTTCAAGATCAATTACGGCCGGCTAAAACCCTGAAAATATGTCACTGCCATATTAGCAGGACCATGGGCACGAATTTTTTTCCCGTAGTTCTACTAGATTACTAGGACCACGGGAAAAATTTCTTGCCCGTGGTCCTACTAGAAGTACATCTGGTAGGACCACGGGCAACAAACGGACACGAGTAAATGACAGAACAATTATTGGAACACAGAAACACAGTTTATTTGTGACCATCACTTAGTTACATACGAGGAATTCAAAAATAATAATAAGATGAGTAAGAAAATTAACAACTAAAAAAGGTAACTAAGTTCGTATAGGTCGGGTGGCTATCCCTGTATGCTGAGTGTGAGTTTTGTCGTAAACATGACGCGCTCTTCGGCGAGCGCGTAAGCGTGTAATTTGTATGAAGAAATGTACAGCGCCACTAGCGGCGCGTATTTGAAACACTTTGTGCGAGTGCAAGTTCATAAAAATTACATGCTTACGCGCTCGCCGAAGAGCGCGTCATGTTTACGACAAAACTCACACTCAGCATACAGGTGTCACAAGTTTTTAAGCCGCCTGTAGGCCTCTGACATGTCTTAACGGTTAAAATTACTGCGACCTTATTTTACTACAATTTAACATGGCACTCGAGCCACGGTATTGCTCAGTTGTTAATGTGATGGTCACTCATCCGAAGACTGGCCGTGCTGAACGTTGCTTAACTTCGATGATCGCAAAAAAACATCTAGTCAAACTACGACATGAGCGCTACAACAACAACTTTTCTTAACAATGTACCGTAGTGCAAGTTGCACGAACTACTTAGTTTTTAATAGGTACCTAGGTAGTATTTGATAACAACGCGGATTCCAACTTTGATGTAGTGATTTCGCGAGATAGGATTAAAAGTTTTACAATTTTTTTATTATTTAAATAACAGGTAAAAGCTATCAACCGGTTGTATGATGACATTTTTTGACCTAATAATATTATTATTATAATCTTATTATTTTGATTGCTTTTTTTGACGATAAGTAGAGTGTTACTCGTAGTATATTATAATTTTTGGTTTAATTAATAGGAATAAAATATTTTTTCGGAATTAAAAGCACAACAGAAAGGAATGGGAGGAATTGGGGGAGACCTTTGCCCAGCAGTGGGACAGTACAGGTTAAATAATAAAACAAGTAGCATACATATTTCAAACTATGTCCATGTCAAAAATAATGTCAATCTGTTGCTCCGTTGCTGCGTGAAAGAGAAACAAACCCGTAAACTAACAAATATGTAACACTTTCAGATTTATAACATTAGTAAAGTAATAAAGTAATTTCCGTATAATTATATATATATTAGAGGTGACACGTGACCAGAATGCTGGCATCTACTTACTTTGCTCAAAAAATAAGTATAGCAATTCAACGAGGCAACGCCGCCAGCATTCTGGCCACGTTACCCTCTGCCCCGGGTCTTTTAGATTAGTTTTATTTTTATTTTAGTAATATAAGTTTTAGTGTTTAGTATTAGTTTTTATTTTAAGTAGGTTAATTTTAATAGTTATAGTTTATGAAATGTTTTTTATTATATATATTCATAAATTTCCTTTCTTTACTAAAAATAAATTATATCTTCCCTTATGACCTGTGTCTTCACCCAATATCAACATAGATCATAATCCTGGCTTCTCTGAAAGATCCGTTTATTATGTACGTGAATAAACTACAGCTGGTATTTGAAAGCTGCAGTTGCTGAATTTCAATGAACTTTGCTGCAAACAACGACCTTCGGGTGAAACTTTTAACGCTAAACCCAATCGACTTGGGATGACTTTTGAAAACTTTAAAACTACGTAGACAAAAGGTTTTACTAAACAGTTTCAAATTGCAAAGTCGTATGTTTCAGTAATTCAAGGATGTGCTCGTTTTCTTCTTTGTGGTTTCTAAGCTGTAATGTGTAAATTAAAAGGAGAAGCTTCTTAAGCTGTAGGTAAATTAAAGGAGATAATTTTTTTTTTCGAATAAATATTTATTATGCTTTCGCTCTGTTGTTATTGTAAGTACTTAAAAGATACAATAGTAACGGAAGCATAATAAATATTTATTTGAATATTTTTTTGCAAAAAATAGCATGACCGACTTCACCCGAGCACAGAATCATTAAAAAAATTACATAGTGAAAAAAAATTGCTTTCCGCTGTCTGTCCCCATGTATGCTTATATCTTCAAAACTACGCAACGGATTTTGATGCAGTTTGTTTTAATAGATAGAGTACTTAATTCAAGAGAAATGTTTATATAATACACCTGTGCGAAGCCGGGGCGCATCGCTAGAACGCAATTATTATGCACGGATGTAATTTTTTTTTCACATTATTGTTGATTTATCAAAAATGGCTCAGCCAATTTCGATAAAATTTAAATGGGACCAATTTCAAAGTATATCAAATTATTGAAATCGGACTACTATGAAAAAAGTTATGCGTGGTTATAGATAAAAAAAATATGTACGCGTCGAATTGTACACTTACCTCCTCCGGTGGTTCGTCGGTTAAAAAATAATTAAATGTTTTAAATTACACTTTTACAGCTTAAGAGTCCAGGGGGTTAAGGGTTTATTATATTTTAATTCAGCAAAAAGAGATTACCAAGAGTGAAATCTTTTGGTTTGTGCAATTATTTTCAAACGAGGATTTAAGAAGAGCCCCTTTTCTTCCTTTTTATTTGTTTATTAACCTTTTTATGGTTCTGTTTGACTGTTCATATTACGCAATAGCTCTATTAATCGGAAATCATTAGAATATATCTTTTGGTAGAGGACTATCGCAAGATTTCAACGTCATTTCATTGACCGGTGCCAAAGTTACTACTCCATTGAATACATGTTTCATGAGCTTTACATTTTTTAGAGGATGCATTTTTATTTTTGGGACATGGGGGGTATTTGGAAGATTAACCCCAAGTTTGTAGGGTTGCCGCCCTTGTCCTCCGGCCTCCATCATGGAAAAAGTGGTGCAAACACCTTTTTCGCGATATCTCGGAAACTATGTGTCCTACAAAAAATTCATGAAGACATAATTTGTAGCAAATCGCTTTGCTATGTTGTAAAAAGTATGTTATATAAAAAAGTCATATAATTTTTTGCCCTAAATTTAAAATTAAAGAAGTTATACGCAAAAAGGTGAGAAAAGTGAGAATTTGAATAAAATCTTTTTACATTGCACGGCAACGGGCAATCTAAGGGGATTTATTCCATTTTATAGAATAGAATATCTTTGCAATGGCCGTGTTAAGCTCGAAACATACAATCGGACGCGGCTTACGGACGCGACTGACAGCCGCGACTTAGCAATGTGCACAGTCTTAAAACATCCGGTGTGCTAGATCGCTCTCGGACGTCCGAAGGTGACGTCCGCGACTTATGTCCGATAGTGTGCACGGCTCAGTAGTCTAGGTCGCGGCTGTCAGTCGCGTGTGCCAGATCGCTCTCGAACGTAGGAACGCTCAAGATCGTCCGAAGGTGACGTCCGCGAGCTCGAAACATACTATCGGACGCGACTGACAGCCGCGACCTAGACTATGAAAGTACACTGAGCCGTGCACACTATCGGACATAAGTCGCGGACGTCACCTTCGGACGACCTTGAGCGTTCGGACGTCCGAGAGCGATCTGGCACACCGGATGTTTTAAGACTGTGTACATTGCTAATTATTAAAAAAGAATCCGAAATAATACGGGCACCAAAGAGGTTTTGTTCTTTAAAATCGAATAAAATCTCCTTACAATGCCCGTTGCCGTGCAATGTAAAAAGGTCTTATTCGATTTCTCACTTTTTTGCTTGTCGAATCCATAAAAGGATCCGCATCAGTTATGGTGATTCAATGTGGTAAAGATTTTATACCATCTGACCCAACAATACTTCAGTGTGGCGTGGCGTGGGTTAAGCGGGCGAGGAGATAAATCGCGACGTCACGAACAATCAGTTTATTTCACAGAAGATTACGTATGACTACAATTATAAAGAAAACTTTAAGCGAAGGATATGGCGTTCCGCAGAGTAACTCACGCTGCGACCATTTTATCAAGAACACAACCCGAGCCGTTCCAAACACAGTTCACCATAACCTCTCCGAACCAGCTCTCCTTTCCCACTCTCAAGTGACATCTGTCAAGTCATCATCGCATTTTCCCGCCCATCGGCCGATCATGCGATATCAATCGAAAACCTCCTTGGAACCAATCAGCAGCGTTTGTTACAAGCGTTACCCCAGGAATGTTGCCACTACCATTCCTAGTCCTTCGAAATTATACTAAGTGGCACTATTTAAAAATAAACTTAAAGCTATTGTCCCGTTATGCTTATAACTTCTTTAATTTTAAAATTGCGGCCCGGGGACAAGAGCGGCAACCTCACATACTTGGGGTTAAGCTTCTATCGACCCCCCACACATGTCTCAAAAATAAAATTGCGTCCTCTAACAAATGCAATATTAGGTCTTTAAATTGTAACTTTTCAATGGACTATACGGTAAAGACATTTTATCACAGAAAACAAAATATTTTTACGAGCTTACGTCACTATGACACGAGATCGGAAAAAATTCTTCAGGTTATTTTCATGATAAAATTTTCCCTAACACAACTCTCTCATTTTAAGCCAGTTTTATTTCTTATGAAACTAGCTTAAACTGAACAGATTTCTTATATATATCAGAGCACAATTTAATGCACATTATTTATAATAATTGCCGTCGCGAATGGAGATTTTCCATAGTAACTTGTGGTAGGGAATCAAATCATTTTCCATTATCGAACCTCGCAATCACACCTTTTATAAATTATATTGTATTTTTTAAAAGTTAATATTATGCTACGAAGTAAAGATATAGTGCAAGTGCTGCTTATAAGCTTTCTGGCTTAGAATTGATTATTAAACATAGTGATTCAGGTTCAATGTCAAAGTTTTAATAACCCTAAAAATAAGTAGATCTTGTGAAATCAATATAAAGTTGGTACCTAACTAACAATAATTATATTTATTTACTAAAACAAACATAGTCTAGCCAATGACTACTTTTATTACAGTTCTAAGGTAACACTAGACAGGTAGTAAATACAGAATTCATCAACTATAATTCGAGCATACTCGTATAATTATGGCGGATCAAACTTCTTAGCAGCTGGTGTCTGTGACGTCAGCTACAAGCTGCGTAGTGCGCACTTTAACCGTCTCACCACAAAAGTCTTACGCACGCTTTAGACAATGTTTAACAGTATAAATTGCATGGTTTAACAGTGTTTAAAGCGTGTTTAAATTTTTTGTGGTTAGACAGTGTTTAGAGATCTCTCTCATGCACCGCTAACATAAATGAGTATTATTATTTATGTCGCCAAGAAGTTTGATTCGGCCTATACCTACCCATAAGGGGATTGAGAACCGCAGGCAAGTCCCGCGGCAAAAAGTGAAACTAATTTGAACAGATCGCTCGGACGCGTAGTTCTGAGAGTTTTCTTTCAAGAAAAGTGCTCTAGTATCTCTGTATTAGTAAAACTAGAGGCATCACGACAGAAGTCCCGAGAAATAAGTGAAACTATTTTTAACGTTTCGGCCATGCGATTGTGGCGACGAGTCTGGGGGACTTCTTTCGTGAAACGCACTTTAGGTTGTGTATGGTGTAACTTACCTTTTAAATTGGGGTAGTGGTCAATTTTGGCAAGAAAGAGAAAATTAGAAAAAGCCAATTACCTACCCATCAATGAAATTGCAGAAATTGGTTAACAATAATACCTATAACTATTGTAATGTAACTTATTATAATATGTGACAATGAGATTGTCCAATTCACATTTTAGTGAACCCATAGAGAGAAACCGCTATAGTAATTTCCGATTGTTTAGTCAAAAACTGATTGAGCGTGAAATTACTCACTAAAACTTTCACGATAAACTTAGATATTTGGTTACAAGCTTTTTACATCTTTTGCCATATAATTACGATACTCAATCACTCATAACTAAAAAAATGAGTTTTGGCGGGAACGCGGAAAAGTCATGTCGCCCCATTGTATTATTTTGTTAAACTTGTGTTTTATCAGTGATAATTAGTGAAAAATTGTGGTATTTCGTTGATTATGAGCTGATTTAAATGCATGAGTGTAGGCAAGTGATATAATGTGACGTATCGTGTTGTTACCAAAACTCCATACACGCCTCTAGTAAAGTCTCCACTGCTTTACTGAGGTATGACTTGGACGACGTTTGGACTTGACCGCGACTTGATTGGACTATGACGTGACTACGACAGTGTCTACTTTGATACTCAATTACTTATTTATTTATGTATCTTATACATACTATTAATTAAATCATTTCGATTCTGTATACCTGCATATTAATTCTGTTGGACCACTTACTTGATTTTTTTTAGTTCGAAGTATTTTCATTCGTTTTTCAGCAAAGCAATGTATAAAAAGCAAATATTTTCCTACATTGTTTGCTATCCAATAATTATTTATCTAGGCAACTTAATAATTTTAGTTCAGTCAAATTAATTTACTTTATCGTGTGATCCAATGGAATTAAGAACAAAACCTACGCGATGGCAAAAATATTAAAATATTTTATTAACTAGGTAAATAAATCAAGTGCTGCTTAAAGTATAGGACTCTAAAAATGAACTCAAAAATGTGTACCCGGTAAAAAGTGTAACCGGTAGTGAGTGAACAAGTGACCGCCGAGTGAAGTGTGTAAATGAGTGAACGGTGACAGTGGGTGTACGATGACGTCACTGAAGCACGGAGTCAACCTGAGCCGTCGCGCTTGCAGGCGGCCGCTGCTGCTGGCGGCGGCGCTGCTGCCTCTGGCGCTCTGCACTCCTATTGAAGTAAGTACCTTAATAAAAAAAGTAAGTACCATGGTAAAAAAAAAGTAAACTAGGTACCTAAGTAGAGCCGGAATGCAGAGAATGGACTTCAGTGATGCGATGACGTCACGCGTTTCTGGCGTAGTTTGACTATAATCCTACCGCTTCACTTTCCTAGTCCTTGCCTGTGCGGTACAGGGACGCCGGGGGAGAGGACAAAGGGGACTGAGACAGGTACGGGCTCGACCCGCCTCCCGTACCTGTCTCAGTCGGTACGATTATAGGTGTTTGTCAGTTTAACAGCGATCACCAAAGTTAAGCAATGTTCGACACGGTCAGTCTTCGGATGGGTGACCGCACATTCACATTACGGTTACGCCTATGATTTTTAGTGGGAGATCTAAGGCGCTTGAGATAGAATGAAGAGCGCACATTGCACCCACATCTGCAGTAGATGTGGGTGCTATGACGTCACTGAATTACGCACTCAGCTTGAGTAGGCATTACCATTCAGCTGTAGTAGGTATTTTCCTATTAATAGTATTTGCGTTAGTGGCGCCCCCGTGAATAATTTCTGCACCAGCTGCAATAAAACAGAATTATTGCGCCAAAAATAAACTTGTTAAACCTTGTATCCACTTAGGTTCTATAATAGCTGGAAAAGAAGAAAGATTGGACGAATTTGGCTACTGTCAGAATAATTTATACAGGGTTTATTTGAGGGTTGGTCCTGTAGCAAAATTTGTTCGAATCTTGATGTACCTACTAAAGAGCCCTTTAGATGATCCCGGTATATGTATATCTACTCCTAATATTCGATAATAAATGCTATTTTTTATAATAAATATATATAAAGTACTAGACTAGAATGAGCATGATATGACGTAATGCTGATAAAACCTGTCTATATATGTTGTTTACATATTTCGCAACATCTGTCATGGCCCGGATAGCTCAGTCGGTAGAGCATTGGACTTTTAATCCAAGGGTCCAGGGTTCAAGTCCCTGTTCGGGCGATTATTTTTGCATTCGTATTTTGTTACTTTATTTTATTGTCAGGGTTATTACGATGTTATTTAAATTTTGCCGTGTTTCACTAAGATAATGAATTCATGAAAAGTATTAGGTACTTTCAGACTATCTTCGTTTAGCTATAGACCATACGTAGGTATACATTTCTTTATGTGACTTATGTACTTTCGTCATACAATTATTTACACACGAATTCCAATTTTGCATAATTTATTGGTTCGATAAATGCTTATCGCTGCGGATTCCGTGTTCATTTATAGCTTTACTCGCCTTTATTTCTAAGTTCTAAAATAGGTACCTAATAGGTAGGTACTTAATTTCTTTTATCATTTAATTAGCTCGTTACTATGTTTTGACTTTATTTTTCTCCTTGTTCAAAGTCCTTGTTGTTATTAAAGAAGTTTTGTTTTTAAAAAAAGAAAGATTTTAAGAAACTAAGGCCCTAAGGTTAAATTTTAATTTAACCTTACCCTATCTATCCAAATCGCTTCACTCGCTCGGCCATTTGTTTGAGAAAAAAACAACCCTTTTACAAAACAAATCATCACTTTTGCTTGATGTTTCCCGTTTGAGGTCGATTGTATAAATTGAATGAAATGGTTATCGTTTTACTAATAAATAATTAATGCACAATATGCGTAGTGTTCAATTTTACTTAAAAGTACGTCACATACGCATACTTATTTTAAGTATAATACTTAGTATATTTAATTACTAAGTTAACTCAAATTTTAGGTTCTTTTATGAGAAGTCAAGTTCAATGCAGTTATATCCAAGGTGAATCGGTTACCTTCAGAACTTTGGACATTGGCAAGATGCCAAAACGATGGGAGGCTGTAAAAGGCTTTGTCTGTTTTATTTATTTTGGCCTGTCTGATTCTCAACTACCTACCTAAGAAAGGAGATACTACTTTTGTGAATACGATAAAAACAGCTGTTCAATTCATTTTGTCGAAAGTCCATAAACATTTTGTATGGAGCGACTAATGTTTTTTGCCGCGATTTCGAAGTTAATCCCTTAGTAAAAGTTGGTCACAATTAGTAAGTAGGTACAATGATGCCTTAGAAGAGGTATGCCCTTCGTCTAGAAATACGTTCAGTATTAGGGCAAGCCTTTATTAACTGCAACAAAATATAATACTACTTACATAGGCTTAAACCTCAGAGCAAATAAAAAAATCAAGAGAGAATGTTGTGAACAAACAAGTGAAGCCAACCAAAACTACGCCTCGCCGAGTACAGACAATTACACACACATCCAGGTAACTAAGAAACTACGCCTTGGCTTGTCAGTCAAACTATGGCGGCGCAACAGCGACGCACTCACACATGTATAAAAAACCGGCTTCACTTGACTGTTCAACGACGTTCCCTCTGGATTTTTTTATTTGCTCTGAGGCTTAAACTACTTAAAATACTTTTGTATAAAAACTAAATATTTGAAAATTTACTAGACAAAAAGTCTAGCCATTGTCACGAAATGAATAATACTAGTATTTGAATAATTATTCAGTAAATAATGTACTAAGTATGAATTATGATGCATGAGCAAGTAGTACTGTAGTTGTAAATAAGTAGGCATGGCTAATAAAATTACAACAATAATTATGATAATTATGATAAAATATATAGAAACTCATAATGGCTTCATGGTTATAGAAACAAGGTTAGAATTACATAAGTAATTATATTTGAGTTGGCTCACTCGTATTATTGCCGCAACATTTTGTGAGGCGCTTGATGTATTGGAAACATTGTAGAAGTATTTTATTACCATATACTTACAACCCATAGAGGGTTGTAAGTATATGGTAACAAAATAGAATTAGTTTTACGACCCCGAATGCAAGTCGCTTTCAAGTGGACGTAATTTATTTTATTTATTTGGGACAATAAACAGTAACATAGTAAATATAATCATACCAAAAAATATTAAGAACATGTAAAATGTTGCCAAGACGACCATGGTTCGCATTATCAAAACGTTTTCATGTACTCGTAGAGCCAAGCTTCTAACCCTGGACGCCCTTAAGACCCTCCTTTTACAAGCCCCAACTCCCTTAATTAAAATAAATGTGACTGACTTGACTTGGACCTTACGATATAAGGAATATAGTATAACAAAAAAGTAATGAACAAATTTTCACCCATTCCATATATGTGATGGTAGCAAAACATAACTACATAATATATGTACTCGTAATTTTTACTAAGGTGTAGATGTAGAGTTTATGATATTAGCTACTAATTACTAGCTAGCAAGTCAAGCAAACCAATGCGAACTTCTCCACGTCATAACAATACTGGTGAAGTAAAGTTGAAGATATCTTATGTCTGAAGGGACTTGACCTTGCCCACTCAGACGCTTTGTCTCGAGTCAGGGCCGCTACCGCTGCGGCTTAACTGTATATGGCCAGGGATTGGCTAACCGAAAACATAAGATTTGTAACGATTCACGGTATAGGCCACGCCACATATTTTTACCAGGTTTTACGTTTTTTTTTACCAGGGGTAATCTTTTAAAGATTACACCGCACCTCGGGGCAGACGGGTGGTTATGTGGGAGTTGCCGTCTGTTGCTGGACGGTATACCCACCAAAACCCCTGGGTGTTAGGCCACTGCGCTTGGTGTCGGGGCTACGGGCACGCTTTCGCACTCCTCCGCGTCACTCGACAGCGCTGGCCCAGTTTGGGCACCACCTCGGAGCTTGTGCTCCCGCCAGAATTACGATGGGCCGAACACCAGACACATCGTCATCCCCCATCTGGGACCAACTAGCACTGGGCGTCGGACAGCGCCCTTGTCCGACAGCCCTGGTCCCGATGCAACGGGTCAATTAAAGTGGCCCCGCGCCTGGACACTACGGCTGCAGAGGATAGGGAGAGCGGCCGACGACATACCGACACTCCTCTTCCCCTGCAGCCCCACCGCCTCCGCCATCAAAACGGTAGCGACCCCGTCGAGGTCGCGGAAGGCAGGGAAAGTGGCAACGACACACCAGCCGTCTTCTCCCGCCGCGGCCTCCAATCCTCCAATACGACACTGCAGCCCGCCTCAGTTGGGGTGCCCCCCATAAGGCACTCAACCTACTGGCCAGCTTCGACTCGAGCTTGGAGGCAAAAGTCCGGAGAAGCGGCCCCACCACGGGTTCCTCTTGGTTCACCAGGCTGGCCCTATCTGGCTACTAAGACCCCCGTCCCCCCCGCTACGACAAAGCAGGGGGGGTTGAATACTCACTCGGGGGGGTTGATTGGCTATTGCGCTGCTTGTAGCTAACTTAACATCTGCCAACTTATGTGGCGCGGCCTATACCGTATTATATATCGATATCTGTAAATTATCATACAAAAAACGATACCGTTCTATTTTTATGGCGTCTTAACCTCTATTATAAAGGTTTTTTCAGCATAGAGACGTCGACAGCACTCCTCGCTCCGCACCAACTCCCCTTCTCTTATTTTATATCGGGATTTCGTAACCGCGTTTAATCCCTTCCTTAAAGCAAAATGTGAGCTAACCTATAGGTATATAAAATGTTGTTATCCATACATTGTCTTTACAAATGTAACATTCTAATTACATTAAATATAGATATTTGATATTATGTCAGTTATACCATAGACAAACCTCTTATGCATGGTTAAACTTATGTTACTCTTTGTAATATTTTTTTTTGTTAATATGGTACTAATCGTTATTTCCCAAAAAAAAACGCCCCTGTAGTATTTCGAAAGTTAATTAACCTTGTGTTTATCTTTTGTAGTGCGAAACCCTTTTTCACAAGTCGAAAAGAGTTCTTTTCGTGGCTTTTCGTGGTCGCATGCTTGACTAGCTGGGCTCATAATATTGTGGCATTTTTTAGGTTTCGCTGTTGCGGCTTGTGTGGCGAAACTTACTTACAAAAGTTAGTTTGTTCGCCGGACCTTACGACTTTTCATGGCTTGAAGGTAAAAACAAAATTTGCCTTGTGTTAATAAACAACTAAGTAAATACGCAGTTCTGTAACTAGGTACTTACTTACGTCTACAAATATAAGTACTTAGGTACATCGTGCTAGCCACCCGGCCCGGCCTTAATTTCTTTTTAGGGTTTCGTACCCAAAGGGTAAAAACGGGTCTCTATTACCTACTAAGACTCCGCTGTCGTCTGTTTGTCTGTCTTTCACCAGGCTGTATCTCATGAACAGTGATAGCTAGAAAGCTGATATTTTCACAAATGATGTATTTTGTTATCGCTATAACAACAAATACTAAAAACATAATAAAATAAATATTTGAGGAGGGCAACAACAAGCATGAATTTTTAGCCGTTCATCGCTCGATTTTAATAGCGGTGACGTAGATGCTTGAAATATTCACATTATATTATATTAAATAATCACTTTATAAATAAATTGTTAAATTAAATATATATTTAAGGGGGGCTCTCATACAAGAAACGTGTTATTTTGCTCGATATTAATTACGACATCAGGTAGATGCTTGAAATATTTCTTAGAATGTTTAGTTGTTTGAAAAAAAAATTAAATAATAATAAAATATATTAAGGGGGGCTCCCATAAAGTACGGAACCCTTCGTGTGCGAGTCCGACTCGCTCTTGGACGATTATTTATTTACACGATACCTGCGAGATCAATCGATGCTGCAACGGTTAAATAGAGAAAATACTTACGTGGAAAATACATTTCGTTCTTCTCCACAAAATCTCTTGACATATTTTGTAAGTCATGTTCTATGAACGGATACTTTTTTGCTTACAAACATAATAGGTAATGAAATGAATTTGGACCTTGACTGGAGAGCTGGCGAGCCGCCAGGACTGCTGTTCGGTCGCAGTTCATAATTCACGTTCTGTTCACGGCGAAGCTCTCTGAAGGTTACAAATAAGCTTTCGGCCGAGAATTTACGCTGGATAAAATGTTGTCTACTTTATACCAACTATTATGTTGTATGTGTCGCGGCTGGAACGAGTTGCCAAAAAGGAGGATGTTGTTAAGTTTATTTCAACGAAGACGCATCGCACTTTAAGTGTCACGCTGCTCGAATCTCGTAATGAGGTTAACTTTAAATCTTTTGCGGTGACGGTTCTCACCAGTATGTTCGGCACCATCGCGGACCAGGAGTTTTGGCCCAAAGCTCAGACCAAATAAAAAAATCAAGACAGAATGTTGTGAACAAACAAGTAAGGCCGACTAAAACTACGCCTCGCCGTGTACAGACAATTTACACACACATCAACGTACAAGGAAACTACGCCTTGGCTTGACAGTCGAACTATGGCGGCGCAACAGCGACGCACACATACATGTATAAAAAACCGGCTTCACTTGACTGTTCAACGACGTTCCCTCTTGATTTTTTAATTTGCTCGCAGGCCCAAAGGTGTCAAGTTTAGAAGGTTTAGAGGACGAATACGCAGCCCCGATGATGTTCAAGTCGAGGGAAGGCGGCTGGATCGGCGCACCTTACGCACGAAGTAGTTTTTAAATGTAGTTGTTGTGTATATAATGGTATTTATGTTTAGTGTTTAAGGTATATATTATAGTATATGGGCCTTGTTATTTAGTTGCCTGGAATAAACTTATTTCATTTCATTAATGGGCCAGGCCGTAGATTTTGCCACATTTTAGGTCTCTTTACTCTCCGCCTCTTTTTTCTTTTAGGAAATTACTTTTAATTTGTTTCTAAATGTCATCATCGTGTGCTGTAAGGATTAATTAATAGCGGCCAGTAAAAATAATAAATTATACCAGTATAAATTTATAAATTGTGAAAGTTATAGGATGTTTATCTGCGATAAATGACAAAATTTTCATAAAAAACGCAAATCCGCTTTGGTAGGAGTGAACTTTGCACATCTATAAAATAAAAACTATTACACTTTTTGATAATCCGTTTGATTTGACGTTATAAAATTATAGTCAATTATCCACAGTTTTAACATCTTTACGTGTTGTTTAAGAAAAAACATAAAAACTTTCGAAAACTGATTATTTACGATATTTTTGTTTCGCAACCATTACCTTCTCGTTTTATTATTCTAGAAGCACAGTGAGATTTAAATTATGTTGTGACAACACCTAAGTAATGTACTCTTTAATCATTAAGCTCGCAGTGGTCACAGTTTTGTCAGTTCGCTGCCATAACCCGTGCGAAGTAGAAAGTGTCACGTGTTATACGAAGTGATTTTTTTGAGATTAAATGAAAAGTTTTTATTTGAAATCTATTATTGTTTTTGTGCACGATTAAGTATGTTGTACGTGATCTTCTAACGTTGAGATGACATGATAATATGTCTTATTTATTGAGTTATGATCGATTTTCTATACCACCTTCGCTATGAAAACAGGTCGTTCGCTATTTTTTCGCTTTCAACTATTCTTCACCACAAATAATACTGAGTACACACTAGGTGCAGTTATTTTTTACTGTTGACATGTTTTGCAAAACTTAAATGAGATCAAACGCTTGTACTGAAAGAAAAACAAAATAGGTAGGTATAATGTTCGTTTTTGTAACTTTCAATAAATAGTACGTGTAACAATTACGATATATCTTCGCGAGAGTTATAATTATTACACACTAATAGTCGTCCGAACAGTAGATTTCGGAAGTGTAAAGGACATCATTCATTTTGGGCTAAACCTGAAAGTGCCGGCCAAAGTAATTAATTATGAAATATTATTAGAAGATATTCTGAGCATTTCAAACTATGGAACTAACCCTCTAGGATCACTTAGTGAGATCTCATGATCTAATATTGAACTTGTTTTCCGAGTTTTTTTTAATGTCTAACTAGATCTTCAATTTAATTAATTATAGAAATAATATAAACACATATTATTATGTACATTTTATACCATGAGACCAACCCGCCACTCCCTAGATAGTTTAGAAATAAATTAATTCTCAATTTTTACCTTACATGTTAGCTTTCGAATAACTAATTAATATTTTATTTTAATTAGTTATTTAAAAGCGCCGCGTTCCACGGGACATGAACGGTCAACGGTCAGAAGTAATCATATGCAAATAATATCATAATATGTGATGTGTATCATCATCCTAACAATTGTTCATCATTATCTTTCGCCATTGTTCGCGACAGGATAGCGAAGAATTATGCGCAATCTTTTCGCTATTTGTGGCAAAATCTACGGCCTTATAGCTTTCAGATCCTTTGGATATTTAAGGCGAAACCTATCAATATGAAACCTCAGACCTAGTAAATAATCAAGACAGAATGTTGTGAACAAACAAGTGAAGCCGGAAAAACTACGCCTCTCCGTGTGCAGACACAATTACACACACAACGAAACTACGCCTTGGGTCTTTTGTCAAACTATGGCGGCGCAACACCGACGCACTCACCACATGTATAATAAGCCGGACATACTTGTCTGTTTAGGACGTTTCGTCTGGTTATTTTTTATTTGGTCTGAGTATGAAACATAAAAATGCCAAGTGTATGGCAAAACCCTACCATCTCTTTATTCTACTCTAAAGAGACTCAAATGCAAAATGGCACTGATAATCTGGCTTTGCAGTTGGGTTTAATTTCAGCAAGCCCTCATTATAATCGTCTACAACATTCTGCTGTGGAGATGTCAGCGTAGCTCTGCTCGGTGTAGCCAATCACTGATATAGCCGTTACAACGATATCAATGATTACGGCGACGATGTTAACGACGATACTCTTTTAAAGTAACAACCTAGAATCTATGCTAATGCATAGATTTGCATGGTAAACGAAAACTATTATCGTTTTCTGTGTTTTTTGATAAATTTTATTCGTTTCCATCATAGGTACCGAGCAAATATGCATGAAGCTAAATGGAAATTATTCTAGTTTAGGTGTTAACTTTTACCAACCCCTCGGATAATCTTGCTTATTTGTAGCTATAAGATCCTTAAATCATTATAATATATTCTGCTGTGAAGCTCTCAACGTAACTCTGCTTTTCGCTTTCACGCTTTAAAGTAAAGAGAAAACAAGAGAGCTGTATGATAAAGCTTTAGGAACTTTCATGAACACTATCATCATCATCGACTGTTATTTAGTCGCATGAGCCCTTGAGTCCAGTATGCTGAGTGTGAGTTTTGTCGTAAACATGACGCGCTCTTCGGCGAGCGCGTAAGCATGAAATTTGTATGAAGAAATGTACTGCGCCACTAGCGGCGCGTTTTTGAAACACTTTGTGCGAGAGCAAGTTCATACAAATTACATGCTTACGTGCTCGCGGCGAGCGCGTCATGTTTACGAGAAAACTCAAACTCGGCATACAGATTTTGCGCAGTTTACTTAAACTTTCACGTTCGCGTGTGGCTCCATACATTTTGGTTAGTTCTTCCTCGTTTCGAAAGGGGCGTTGTACGAAAATGTATTGAGCCATACGGAAACAGCTGTAGTTTCAATTAACGTGAAAACCTGGATTAATCCCTCTGTTACAGTGATGATCGATCTCTGAATGTTACCTACAAGCTTTTGGTCCGGAATTTATTCTGGATAAAATTTTGTCATATTTGTAGGTTTAGATCCACTTGGAAATTTCATAATTAATATAGAATTATGGCTGATGAATGGCCACTTTAGGTCACTTTTTAAAATCTTCTCGACCTTTTAAATTCTCTTAGTTGTTATCTCAGTGGACTACAATCTACAATCTTTCACGCTTAAAGCATATTAAATACTGATAAAGATAAAAAGATTATGAAATTAATGTCCCTTTAATTTATTCATTACTGCTTTTGGAGATTTTTGTTTTGATTTTTATTTCCTTTCATTTTTCTAGATTAAGTATCTACCAATTATAAAATTTTATACCGTCTTTACAATTTTGTCAATCAAAAGGACTTTCTTGGACAGCAACAAAATATAGCGAGTTTTGTCTTAATAAAGATATCGTAAACTGCTTCACCAAAGCTTGTAGCCAAATGTTTGGCAAAATAAATGTTTGTGACGACCAAGTGTTTGCGGAACAACAGCTTCGCAAACTTTGATCAAAATGCGTCCACAGACACCTACCAGGATAGACGTCGCAAGCAGCGAATTTTGCCTACTTTTGTATATCTTTACTATCCTTAATTCCTTACTAATATCTTCTTCTAAATTATAAATATGAATGTTTGTCTGTATGCCCTTTATAGAATCGTAAACTATGCATTTGATCGTGTGATTATCTTTAGCAAAGTTGTTGTGCATGAGCCAAAGGTTTCTCAGTTGGTGAAACAAATTTCGCCGGGTCAGCTAGTATATTATAAATCCGAAGTATTTGTTGGTATGTTCCTCTTAACGGAGCAACAGAGCTAAGGGTTGACTTGATTTTTGGCATGAACATGGTTTTAAAGATTGAAAGTGACATAGGCTACTTTTTAATATCCCGAAAAAGTAATAGGTCTTAAGGGATACCACAAAAATCAAAATAAAACGCAGGCGAAACTGCGGGAAAAAGCTAGTATTTGGATAAATTCTCCATTCATCCATCAGCCATAGGAGGTCTACTGCTGGACAAAGGCATTCATTGCATCCAGCGCGATCCTGCATGCGGTCTTAATGAGGTTATCCGTTCTAAACTGCGCTTGCGGGTACGTGGTCTTCACCCGAGAACTTTTCGACCCCATCGATCATCATTCATCCGTGCTATTCTTCACTTATAAAATATGTGTTCGCTAAACAATTGTTGCCTACAATTGGCGTTCGACATGTTGCTTATCATACGGAACTGTCTCTTCACTCCGTAATGTGAGTTCGTCTCCTAAAAGTATTTTAAGTAACTGCTAGGACAAGATAATTTCATTTTAACTACTAATATATGATTTTACATTCATTACCGGTGTCTATTTTGATAAAATATTAGCAACGAGTCCAACAATTTTTAAACAAACCCATCAATGTTTAAACGAATACTTACATTTCTTTTCGGAATTTTAATCCGCTACATTCTAGTGAGTTTATTTTATTAGTTGAGAAGTTATCTGCTACGGGCTAAAAGGTTTGTAGCACTGAGTTAAAAAACTTTTTGCAGTACATACTAGTTAAAATGCTACGAGCTGCTAAGTCTGTAGCAGTACGTAAGCTATAAAATGCGTAGCACCGTAGCACTAATTGAAGGGCCCATTGCTACAGACCAACAAGCTCAACGGCTGTAATACTCATTCGTGATTGGGCTCCCGGTATTATTTGAAAGGATCACAAAGGATTGGGGATAGTGCTACGGAAAATTCTTTGTGTGGAGAAGCCATAAAAATAGCGACGTATTTTCTGTAATTTTGCCGGCTTTTGTTTGGAAAGTATGTCATATCATAAAATATTGAGTCCTGCGTCGTTTCGCCCCGCAAGCGGTTGGTCCCGCGGGGCGAATCGACCAAGACTCTTTTTGAAGGTCCCCATTCGGCCCGCTCCAAACAATGCGGGGCGAATGGGGACCTTCAAAAAGAGTCTTGGGCGATTCGCCCCGCGATTCACTTTTTTATCTGTACATTTAAGTAGAAAAGTAGTCAATGGAAAAAATAAACAATTGCATTATTTTGAAGGCGTCATTCTATGAGTCCTAAGGGTGTGTATGAACAAAAATGCATTTGTTTGAATGATGCAATTGATGATTGAATGATCATCACATGAAACCAATGTGCCAAATTGGTTTCACGTGTTTTGTAAACATAAATATTTCATTTGAAGCAAACAAATGAACCATTCGATGTCTTTTTATCTACAATATACTTTTTAATTTTATCTAGAATAAAAATATAATTGTCATGGGGCTCTTTAGAAGTTTGTGGGATTACCAACCGTGTCCCACGGCTGCCATGATAGAAAATGATTTTTATGGTAAATCTGTCAAACTATGTCTCACAGAATTTTTTGAAAATCATTTATCTTCTATCTATATTTATAAAAGAAAGTCGTATTAGTTACACTATTTATAACTTAAGAACAGCTGAACCGATTTGGCTGAAAATTGATGAAGAGATAGCTTAGAACTAGGAAAAGGATATAGAGGATACTTTTTTCCAGTTCCATATATTTTTTTTACTTTTACTTATTATCTGCAAAAGCTCTGTGTGCAAAAGTAATCCGTTAGTAGTATTGATTCAACAATTGATTCAATTGATTTAAGTTTGACAGCTGCCATCCGAAATGTAGATCTCGATGAGCTCTATCACTTTTGTGATGAAAGCAGTAGTCTAGAATCAATACTTACCGAGATAAATCACTTTCAAGTTTGACAGCTGTCATCCGAAATGTAGATCTTGTTAAGTTCTGTCACTTTTGTGAAGACAACAGCAGTCTAGAATCGATAATTACCAAGATAAATTACTTTTAGGTTTGACAGCTGTCATCCGAAATGTAGATTTCGTTGAGCTCTATCACTTTTGTGAAGACATCAATGGTCTAGAATCAATAATAACCGAGATAAATCACTTTTAAGTTTGACAGCTGTCATCCGAAATGTAGATTTCGTCGAGCTCTATCACTTTTGTGAAGACAGCCGTGGCCTAGAATCGATAATAACCAAGATATATCACGTTGAAGTTTGACAGCTGTCATTTGAAATGTAGATCTCATTGAGCTCTATCACTTTTGTGAAGACAGCAGTATTCTAGAATCAATAAAAACCGAGATAAATCACTTTTAACTTTGATAGCTGTCATCTGAAATGTAAATCTCGTTGAGCTCTATCACTTTTGTGAAGACAACAGCAGTCTAGAATCGATAATTACCAAGATAAATTACTTTTAGGTTTGACAGCTGTCATCCGAAATGTAGATTTCGTCGAGCTCTATTACTTTTGTGAAGAGAGCAGTAGTCTAGAATCGAATTACAATATTGTTTGAAAATCGTTTTTTTCTACCACTATCTCAACTCTAAATATGTCAATATGTAACTGTCGCAGAGATCAAGTTAAATTTTATAGAGTATATAATATTAGTAGGATAACAATTCTTTTTATACCGTTGCACATCTGTTGATTTTTTGTAGTCGGATTTTTATTTTATGTCATGTAATTTTATGCGTGGCTGTACCATAAGAAATACGTAATACTGATGCGGGAAATTGATCTTTATCAACGTGGGCCCAAACAACCACTTCTTTTATAGTTATTGGCGTTTGGCCCCGCGGGCCCAATGGGGGCCTTCAAAAAGAGTCATGGTCGATTCGCCCCGCGGGACCAACAGCTTGCGGGGCCAAACGCCGCAATACCCAAAATATTTAGTCGGTGATTTCGATTAAATTGATTGACGTAATTTGTGCAGGTAGTGCATACTTCTGTTATTTTTGTCTGCCTTGGGACCTGCTATCAGTACTATAAGACTGTTCTCAATAATAAAACAAGTACCTACCTACTACGATACTTAAAGTTTTATTAGATTTATTCAAGAGAATGCCCTAATGCTAGAGCATGGTGCACATAATAATGTATCTTAACACCTACATATTACCCATGTCTCCGCAAAATAAATATTTTGAGTTTGAGTTTGAAAAATCAACTGTGAAATTTACAGAACGCACAGTTACGGAGAATTATTTTGTTGATTCCACAATAAGATTTTTGTCGAATTGCAATTTTCTTTAGAACAGCAAATTTATTTCAGTTCAGAGTTTCGGGTTGACCTCATTGTAAAAGTTGTTCTTAAGGATGGTCTAACTAAATCATCCCCTTATAGCTTAAGTACATTCTTTTTGAATAACCCTTACAGTAATACATTAATTTGATGTAATTTGTTTATTTCTTTCGCAGAGCACCACGAAACCAAGTCCGTCCAGTTCGATAACAGTCGACGGGGTGTCGACGTACCCCGGCATGGCGTTTGGCCCCATGGGCCCCGCACGGCCGCCCACCGGTGAGCCGCTGGGCACGCAGCTGCAACAACAGGCCTCTAGTGATCTCCCTCCAACAGATATGGTCACGGAGGTCAAGAAGAGGAGGGAGATAGTGATAGCGGCGGTGGAGTTCCACAGGGTGGAGACTCCCTTTCTGATCGGCTTGTGGATCTTCTTCGCCAGCCTTGCTAAGATAGGTGAGTGTTAGCTATTGACAAAAGCCGTTGATTTGTATTCCATGAGATCCAAGCTGCTAGGTAAGCAGCTTGAACAGCAGGCTAGGAGCGATCTCCCTCCTACGGGTATGGTTGTGGAAGTCAAGAAGAGGAAGGAGATAGTGAGAAGTTTCAGCTATAGACACTTACAAGTTTTTCTTCTGAATCTCATGACATCCAAGCCGTTGGGAACGCTGTGAAAATATAAGTTGTTGTTTTTGATCTCATGAGACCCGGGATTCTAGATTCGTAGCTTCAGCAGCAGGCTAGCAGTATATTTTCTCCTACGAATATACGAATAAATATTTCTTTCGACGTGTCATAATGGGACATAGTTATGGCGAAGTATATGTCTGTCACTTTTCACAAGTCAAAAAGAGTTCTTTTCGTGGTCTCGTGCTAAGCTAGATGGTCACGGAAGTCAAGAAGAGGAGGAGAAAGAGCCGATTAGAAAGGGATCCCTTTCTAATCGGCTTATGGATATTCTTCTCCAGACATGCTAAGATAGGTATGTTTCAGCTAATGACATGTACGTGATTTCCACATCCATATACAAGCTATTGCTTTAACAGCCAAAATGGTGTTCGGATAAAACAACTGAGATTGAACTTCAGATTTTCTTCTCTTATTCGCTGTGGGAGCAAAAGGTCCTGTACTGACGTTGAGACTGGGGTGTGTTGTACATGCATAATTCCGCAAAATCGAGATATTGTTTTTAGAATTTTTGGTTAAAAATCCCCAAAACTCTTACAAGTAGGTGCAGTAGCACAAATATGCTCAATCACCACATGAGAACTTTTGATTTGTACGTAAAAATGTTCTTTATCATCTTTTTCCCAGTTAACCACCTACTTATTAAGTAACCCTTAATAATTACAATCAATTTTCCAATACCCAAAAATAAGCCTCCCGTTTCATCATGTTGAAAACTAACGTGGAGGCTTTCGCGCACATAAGAGTCTCAAAATAGAACGATTGTCGTGTTTCACGTGGCCTGCCCGTATCGCGGCCATTCCTGAAGCTGGCAGCTCGTGACGTAAAGCCTATTGGACCGAGATGAATGAATGTGAGCAGTCGTAACAATTCTATGTTGGTGTATTTACGGCTATAGGCTATTTTGCAGAGCCCGCCTCGGAGTAATACTCACATTCTCTTTAGGTAATCGTCATGTTAATAGTCTACTCTTGCGATGACGATTAGGGTTGTCACTTTTTTTTTTTTTTAAAACGAGTCAATCCTTGAATCCGCTGCTGCGTAAAAAAAAAACAAAGGGCTTTGAGTAGGTATTTTTATCAATTAGTCACGATACGATAATAAAGTATCTGTGTCTTTTGACACGTAGTTTTGACTAAAATTATGGCAGTATTGTAATGACTTTTGTGGTACGTCTGAGGGATTCCCCAGATCTTTGCCTTTAACCATTCCAAATAACAAATTAACATTTTAAAGTTGTTGATTCTAAATTAATGATTCAGTAGGTAAGTAGGTACTAATCTTCACAACAAGACGAGACAAGGCATGAATAAAACAAGCGGAGTGGTTTAAAGACTACTCTGAAAACTAGTTCCATTCGTGGAATAAATTGCTAGCCTAAATTGTTCTAAACTTTACCAATCATCAACTTTCACGGTAAAGGAACAGCAGGCTTCAATC
Organism: Hypomecis punctinalis; assembly: GCA_949316475.1. Classification (NCBI taxonomy): domain Eukaryota; kingdom Metazoa; phylum Arthropoda; class Insecta; order Lepidoptera; family Geometridae; genus Hypomecis; species Hypomecis punctinalis. The sequence continues at coordinate 15,721,356 of OX438810.1, forward strand.
AATAGGTACTCATCTAGTTAATACCTACCCTTGGTAAAGCTGTTATTATGACTATACCCATGTACCTACCAGTAATAGCTGGTACCAAAGTTTTTTCAGGCTTCAATCAATAGGTACACATCTAGTTAATATACCTACCCTTGGTAAAGCTGTTATTATGACTATACCCATGTACCTACAAGTAATAGCTGGTACCAAAGGTTTTTCTTTTTGTGATAAACATTTCAAAACTTGACGCGTTCGCAGGATTTGAACCTGCATCTCTCTGGGATTCCGGCCCAGATGCTTTGTCTGATTAAGCTAAAACGCTATCTGCGAAGGCGCCGAATTAGTGAAAGTGTTTATCATATTTACCAACTACTACATTGTTGGAAGCGCCATCTGTGAGAACTGCTATAAACCAGTCAGTCACTTAATGTGAAATTATTAAAACTTCTTACCATTAACGAGAAATGGCGCATTGCTTAATCAATGAAATGATTTTTATCGTGCTTCACACACTAGGTGTATATAAACTTTACCTAAGTTAGCAAAAATCTGTTAGAATTTCTAGGGTTTCTATTTGTAACTATCAAAAATGAACGAATAATATAACAGATTGATGCGTATATCATCCTATAAACAAACTAAATATCAAATTTACCTTTAAAAGTTCGGTAAGTTATATTTAAAAATAAAAATCGAAATATTAGAATAATGTAATATCTATTCAAAGAAATTAGAACTCTATCGAAAAACTTACAAAAAAATAGCGCAATGGTTATTTTTTATATCACTGTTGTTCATAATTCAGTAGAATCTCGATATCTCGAATATGCAAAAAAAAATCGACTAATCCAGTCTTTGACTTACAAGAAGTTCGAGTGATGATGCCTAATATTTCGACCTAACAATATGAGATAGCAAATACCAAGTGAAACCGGGAATGCTGTCAGTCATACACTAATCCGAAATGAAACGCCAAAATAAAGCGGTAAATATCCGTCCTTGCTCCACTTTTATTGTTTGTAAAGGTTCTGGAACTCAGGTACCGTTTCTACCTTTTTACCTCCCAATTCTAGATTGGAGTACCTCTTTACAGAATCACTGTTTTATTCGAAGGTGAGCCAAACTAGGGCAGGTTGTTTTTGCGTATTATATGCCAGTAAGATTGTAGTGGCGAAAATAGGCCCTTGGGAAAACAGAAATTAATTCCGTAAACAGAGGAAATGATAAGGTATAATCCTTAAGAGGAGAAAAAATGAGATCTTCCTGGAAAACGAAGTCGTGTAAGTTACTGCACTATTTATAATAAAACAGTTAGACCATCTTTTAGAACATTATTGTGTCGGATTTGAATAGAGGAATGAACAAACAGTGGATCTTAATAGGTTTCGGATTATTGGATAATTTCACGAAAAAAAAAGTAAATTCATTTTTGACCGAGGAAACGGAGGAGGTACTCAATTCGACCCGTATTTATATTTTTTTATTTGTTACCACGCATTACTTTTTACATGGAGGTCTGATTTCGATAATTCTTTTTTTATTGGAAAGAGTATACTTCAAAGTTAGTCCCATTTAAATTGTATCGAAATCGACTGAGCCATTTTTGATAAATTAACAATAATGTGAAAAATGCTACATTAACTAACGTTGTAGGCACACAAACACAATCATCATCATCATCATGTCCAACACAGGACGTTCACAGGCCTCCTCAATTGATTTGCAATATTGCGACATTTGCGATTTATAATTCCGGTTGGGAACGGTTATCTTTTTTAGATCATCTGTCCATCTTATTGGTGTAGGTGGCTGCACGTGAGAGTCTTTGGTCTCTATTCAATAACTAGAACCAACACACATATGGGTAACATAAATTACTCATTCCGGTCGTTTTCTCGTAAAACGTCAGATAAAAAGACAAATTAACAGCTTCGAAGTACAAGTATCTCAACAATAGGCAGAGTACTTATGTTCAATTCAAACGAACTCTACGAAGTAACAACGTTGTTAGCAAACAATATCGAAGGATATACAAAGTAGTTCGAAGGCTGGCAAACTTGCCTCCGAGGAGAAAGGTATAGCCTCCCGACCCAGATTCGACTCTCCGTGCCTCGTGCCGGCACCCACTTGACATTTAGTTAATAAACCGATATCTCGGGGCTAATAATAAAATCAAAATGATAGCAGTGCCAATCCGTGGTAGCCAAGTGGTAGGAAGCAAGTAGATTGCCATGCTCAAGGCCCAATTAAAAAGTCATTCAACACGATCAAGCATTTTATCAATAAAAAGCAAAAGAAGTCACATGAATAAAATACCTATATTTAGTCAAAAGCAAATAGGCAGGCAAATAAATAAAATAATATACTCACAACATCGCAAATAAGCAGAAACACACAAAAAATAACAATTCATGGACTACACAAGTTGGGATTTCCTTTTTTATTCGTCGAAAATAATTTACGGCACTTTCCTTTGAAACAACTACGTCGTGATTTTACTATGTACGTGCCGCGACGTTTTGTCGTGAGAGACTTATGTTTTAGTTCTGCGTCAGAAGGCGCATCGGCCACCTCGGCGTATGCAGCAACGTACGCCGACCTGGGCCGGAACCCACTGCTCTGCTGGTTCCTTGATCCACGTCCATGAGAAGGGCAATTCACATCAACCTCCACAGACAAAACCGAATCAGTCGATACTAAGTCCTGTTCCAAAACCACATGCGTACACTTATCCTGGCAACGCAACGTATGAACATTTGTATAATAGTTATCTGTTTTCATGTTCATGTTTTCGAATGATGCACTGGAAGTTCTGTATCGTTCGAGTGAGTCTATTGGAGAATATTGCATATTATGAAATTGACAACCCACGTCTCTTATGTAGATAACTCCATTTGAATCTGCCCTTCCTTGTAAGTACTTGGAATCAAATTTACATTGAGTCTGGTAACAGTTAAATTGACATGATTTGTCTGATATGCAGCTTGGATAATTAGGACTCAGTGTAGATAATCTGTCCGGTGATCCATAACTAGGAAGGAATGTATTTTTTGGACTTACTATATAAGTAGGCGTGTGACATTTGTTATCGTTGTAAGGTTTCGTAACATGTGAGCAGCAGTTGTATTGACGTTCTGCATTTTTCAGCAGAGAATCTTGACACATAGCGACCAATTTGCATCTGGGAATATGGTGACAGTCCGTAGAATCTTCATCATTCCCATATTTATCGACCAATTCGTCGTAATTAATATTTTTGGGGAGCGGGACACATAGAGGTAAATTGACACAACGAGGTCGATGAAGACATGGAGGGATATACTCACAGTTGTTACGTAGTACGGTAGATCTTTGACATGAAGGCACTACAGTGCATGGTGGGTGGTGTCTACATGCTTTACTTATTCTAATTACCCTCGACTTTGTTGTTGACCGCTTTTTGCCACCTTTCATACTATCGTAAGTTTCATCAGTAGGTAATATTTGACAGACAGGTATTAGTTCGCATCGGGGCTGGTGAAGGCAAACGTCGCCTTCAACGGGTCTATGTTTAGTATTTCTGGAAGAAGTACTGCAGTTGTACGCTGCTGTAGAACTCAATTCTTTACTGGCAAATAGAGATTCTTCCTTTGAGCTTTCATTTTCTGTAAGACTCACTGCTTCAACATTTTCGTGACAATTTGGACATTTTATTTTGTGTAATTTTTTGGTGCTTTCAATTTTATGGCTATCTTCAGACGTCGTTTCATTGTGTGGAGAACAGGCAGTTCTTGGAGAAGTTTGAACCGTAGCTTCTAGTTCTTTTTTGGTGACCGTTGTACCTTTATCCTCTCTTGGAACTTCATGTTTCGGTCTTTTCTTCTTTTTATCTTGCATAATCACTAGAGCGCTAACAACTTTGTCGAGTGCAGGCGTACACTTACTGCTTTTTGCTAATCCAGTGAGGGATTTTTCATCTGTGCAGGGACAAGCATATGAAAATAGTTGACATGGGCATGGATCTTCTATCCGCTTCCCTTTCGAATCTTTCTTCTTAGATTTTTTATCGGATGCTGGTTTAGTATACTCCGTTTGATACTTAGCATATGACCAAAACTTTTGAGGGTTTGTCACATCTATATTATAGTAAAGATTTTTTCGGATACGCTTTTTAAATTGTTTGTCCCTTAGAAATATTTCGGAGGAAAGTATGTCATTGTGAGGGAATTTTAGTTTTAATTTCTTTGTGTTGAATTCTATACTATCTTTAGCTTTCATAATTGGTTGTGTTGTTGTGCACTCTTGTACAATTGGATTAGCTTTCCCATTGAATCCAAAACAAGTTGGTAGTTTCATTGCTTTTAGAATATTTGCGTTAGAAGCACAAATTTCGGAAATACAGTGAAATGAATGTCTTTTACCAATTTCATCTAAATCGTAAAAAATCGTGCTTGTTGATCTATATACTGATTTGTAGCTGAAGTTTTTATTCAGACCATGAAACTTTTCACTGGTTATATATTGCGAGGCAGTTTCTGAAAGACTTTGGAATTGGTCAGATTTTTCTTCAGCGTCTCCAGAGGTAGTAGCGGCGTAAGTTTCAATATTACTTTTAGAGTTTCGATACAAAACATTGTGAAAAGGTGTAGACCCAAATATATCTTGAATGCCTGTGTATGTTTTTGTCTGAAAAGCTTCTTCTTCCATTCTGTCTTATAATTTTGTAAATATGGGTTTGGGTACCCTAAATCTGGTACCCTTAAACTAGGAATTTGAATTTTTTTGCATTAATTGTTTTTAGTTTTTTACATACTTGAAATGTTTACCAAATATTTACATTAATGCTTGACATTTTTCTTACATTCTCATTGATTTTTCTGTCAGAAAGCTCTCATAAAGTCAAATCATAGAGCATAACTATAACTTTGCCACGGTAATGGTATCTATGCAGTATTATGACTCGGCCCTGTCGTTGAAATAAATACCTATATACAGCGCCGCGTAGCCATGCAGTGTGAAAAAGGCGCTAGGGCAGCCCGCCTGGTAGGTTTTTACCTATGTTCGAAACCTGTTCGATCGCGACGTTTGATGCGATTTCTATGGAAATAGCACAGTGCTATCTTGTGTCATGTTCAGAAAGCTGAATAGCTAAGTGTGAGTTTTTTACGGTAATGTAACGAACGCCAAACCGATCGTACACAAGGGCGTGTGTCAGTGTGGTCGAGTGTGTGCTCGACACGTTCAGTCAACGCGATGTAAAAGTAATTCGATTTGATTTGCAAAACTCCCACTCGGCACTCTGATTACAAACCCACACGTTCGTCGCTAAAGTGCGCCCCTGCGACTGTTGTGCGTACCGAACCTGAGCAACTGCTTAGTCTTTATAAAGCACAAGTCAGGTCTTGCATGGAATACTGCTCTCACCTTTGGGATGGCTCTGCCAAATATGAACTGGAGTCGATTGAGAGGCGAGCCAGGAGGCTGATTGACAACGACACCTTAACTAAAACGCAGCTGCAAAGTCTTGAGCATCGTCGCAAGGTAGCGTGTTTGTCGGCCTTTTACCGGATACACTTCGGAGAGTGCGCCCAGGAGTTGCGCAATCTGGTCCCCCTGCCCCTTTCTTCTATCGTCCGGCTAGACAGACGCGACCAAAGCGCCACCCTTTTATGGTGGACATTCCGCGCGTTAGAACTAAGCGTTTCGAATCGTCATTCCTCATACGAACAGCCAGAATGTGGAACGCTATGCCTGGGTCTGTCTTCCCGTTAAAGTACAACGTGGGTGTCTTCAAATCCCGAGTAAATAGGTATCTTCTAGGTAAGCGTGCTACACCCTAGACCACACATTTGCTCTACATCAGGCAGTGTGTAGTCAAACGCGAACCTATTCGAAATAAAAAAAAAGAACTCCGAGGCGCGTAGGTATGATTTGCGTTTGTATGAAGACGAAATACTGCATAGATACCATTACCGTGACTTACCTCGTTGTCATAAAGTTAAATTCGATGAAACTGACATTTTGTAACAATTATACAAATAAAACGAAATAAACTGTAATATATCAAAATGAGAAAGCATTATGAGTCAAGCATTGAACATAATTTATACCTACTCGTAAAAAGTTGTAGGCAAGTTGAAAAAATCTATGTTCATTTGCATGGATGGCAATGACAGCAAAGTAGAAGCGGACATCTACAAAACACTAACTGTACAGATGAACACATTTTAGTGAAAAAGTTACCACTATGAGATTTAACTTTTCAAAATGGATTAAAATAACCTTATTTACTAATTCTATCACATGTTTCATTGATCTTTGTAAAACTTCGACGCAGAGAAAGACCTGACGTCCGCTTAGACGTCCGGATCAAAAGAATGCTCATTCTAATTATAATAAATAAAAAAATATTATTCAAAGTAACCGCACCTCTGGTACTCAATTAGATATATTTTAAAGAAACTTAATTGTCCTGAACATCAACTTAACAAACAAGCGTGGTCATACTAATTGACCCCGTTAGGGCGTCGCAATTTAAGAAGGCAACATTAATTTTTAACTTATCAGTAGGTAATCTATCCATTATATTAATATATTCTTACTGTAGCATAAATATGTGTAAATATTTCCTCATTTGCAAATTTCTTACATCTTATCTGTATTCTGCTTTGATACATGAACAATGACCTTATAAATTATTTGTTTCAGGTTTCCACATGACCCCCAAGCTGTCTAAGATGTTCCCAGAGTCCTGTCTCCTAATCTTTGTGGGTGTGATTATCGGGGCCATTCTCCTCAGCACGCACAGCGTCCGCATCCAGCCCCTCACTCCTGACACCTTCTTCCTTTACATGCTGCCGCCCATAATATTGGACGCAGGATACTTCATGCCGAATAGACTGTTCTTCGATCACTTAGGAACAATTTTGTTGTTCGCTGTTGTTGGGACAGTGTTCAATACGCTTACTATAGGTGAGTTGTTTTTAATTGCTTTAACAGGCCATGATATAACAATCACAGCTTTTAATTTGACATAATTGCAGCCACATTGTCACTATCACAGTTTTTAATATTAGTCTATTGGATGATCTAATTTTGTCATGAAGACTGATGACCGACGGTGTCGAATACTTAGTTCTCAATTGGAGAGTGTACCGGCAAGCACACCGTAGGACTTCCACCACGCCCAGACAAGGTGGAAAAATTAGATGAGAATCGCGCTGGAAGCAAGTCGCTTCCAACCAGTCTTATTGAAGATCTATTGGAGAGGCCTATGTCCATCAGTGGATGTCCCATACCTGAAATGAACGGACGAACGTATATTTTTATATCATCCATAAGAAGTCTATTGTCCTCTTCCGAAAATGCCCACCCTCATGAATTTTCTGCAAGACTTGGCTTGTGTCCTGAGTGATTGTACGGCCATGGCAAAGCAGTCTTACTGGTGAATAACTGAACATTCTACGCTTCGTGGTCTCCATCAAAGACACGCAGACGCAAACATACGTCAAAATTACAACACCCCTATTTCACGTCAGCGATGATAAAGCTACTAAAAATGTTACCTTCGTAGGAGCGTCTCTATGGGCTTGCGGTCAGACTGGGATGTTCGGCTGCACCACGCCTCTCCTCGACATGCTGCTATTCGGCGCGCTCATCTCCGCGGTGGACCCGGTGGCGGTGCTGGCGGTCTTCGAGGAGATCCACGTGGACGAAGTCTTGTATATAGTCGTGTTCGGGGAGTCGCTGCTCAATGACGCCGTTACGGTGGTGCTCTATCACATGTTTGAAGCCTATACGTAAGTACATTGAACAATGTCCAGTTCTTAGTTTATTTGTAAGATGATATCTTACTATGCTCCCAAATGGAGCATATTAGGATGTTATGTTGAATATATACTCGTAGGAACCTAAGTACCTGTACCAGTCATTTTAATAGTCCACTGCAGGACGGCATACCCAAAAAGGGTGATTGGGTCATATCCACCACACTGGCCCAATACAAGTTGGTGGATTCACATTCGCCATAGATTTTTTACTACGGACGTATGCAGGTTGTCTCACGCTGACTTACTCCACCAAGAAGCCAGTGGTGTGAAATTCCGTACACATATTATAAAGAACTCATTGGTACGGGACCAGGATTGGACCCACGACCGCACGATTGTAAGGCGGGAGTTACTACCTCTAGGCCACCACAGCTTACAACCACAACCACCAATAAAACCAGTCTCTAGGTCTAATCTATCAGTCTCTATCATATATATACTGAAACTGACAAAAAACTTTACCATACAAAATGTTCATTGTCTTTTGAGTAAGTAAATCTTTGAAGCGGCAGATTTTTTGTTCAAAACTTGATTCAACTGTTTGTATTTTAGTGCAGCGGTCTTAACATTACATAACACAGATGGGTATAAGTTCCTGAAATAAATAATATTCCCTCTTCCAGAGAAATGGGTCCATCCAGCCTCGTGTACACGGATTTCCTAGCGGGTCTAGCCTCGTTCCTCGTGGTGGCGGTAGGAGGCACCTGCATCGGCGTGGTGTGGGGCTTCGCCACCGGCCTCGTGACGCGCTTCACCAACGAAGTCCGCGTCATCGAGCCCATCTTCATATTCGTGATGGCCTATCTCGCGTATCTCAACGCCGAGATGTTCCACATGAGCGGGATACTTGCGTAAGTTTGTTGGTCTGTAGATGTATCTGGCACAATTTGAGTCAATCGAACCTCGTGGCACGGGTACCCTGAGGCTGGCCCCTATGGTAATCTGCATGAGCTACGACCCGATGAGTGCTGTATTAGGCTGAATGGAATAGGGTAGTTGACGTAGTAGTATTGATTTAGTTTAACTAAAATTGGCTAATCCATTTCAGAGATATAAGCTTGTAAAGATTTTGGTACGGATTAAGAGGGGATGCTTTCTCTTTCCCACAAAGCACAACATAGTATGGCGAATGTATGACACTTACGGACTGTGACGTCATATAAATATAAAATAAAATGCTTCTATAGGTCCCGGCACGTAAGTTGAACCAAAAAATATCACTCTCTCCCTTTCGTTAGAAGAGAAAACAAAATAGAGGTAGCTATGGTTTAACGTTCAAGTTGTTTGCCGGCTACTATAACTTCTTTATTTCTATGTTGATTTTAATTTTGTTTTCGATAATAGGCTTTGTTTATAGTTAGCTGTTACAACAGGACATCAAAAAAAATTGTCATCTAGCCTATTCTCTTATATCAAAAAACTTACTTTGGACCACTTCATCAAAGGAGAAAGTATGTAAGCCTTTTTGTACATGGGCTTCTCAGCGGGCCTGTTTTTTTCCTCATGATGGCACTAAGATAGTAAAGATATTGGCATGGTGCAGATTGTAGAACATCACTTCCGGCCTAGTGACGCGTTTTGACAACGAAGTCCGTCTTTTTCTTCATATAACCTTAGTAATGATGTGATCTAGAATGTTTAGGTAAAGCAATTTAATTAAATCGACACCAAACAAAAACAAGATTCATCTTATCTTTCAAAGCACATTGTAAAACATTTTAATAATGCCTCCCTCTTCGTTTCGTCCACAAAATAATCAAACAAAACACTTGTTAACGAAGGAACGAGCGAAAATTACGAATGGAAGTTGCAAGGGAGGTTTATTAAATCTCTGAGCTGACAGAGAAGCTTATTAATTCTCGGAAATTTATATACGTGTGTATATATATCTGCGGAATAATCTCGGAAATTGTGTTTTCTCATCGTTAAAATGTATCGAGAAAAATATGGGACGTAGCTTTCTTACAAGCAAACTTTGCAAAGTGATTATGCTACTTAGTTATCTTGCAAAGCCAACATTGATAATTTGCTAAGTGTAGGAACTTTGTGAATCATTGATTATCATTTCAAATAGATAACTATTACGGAGACCATCTACAAAATAGCGAAAAAAAAACAGCTGGTCCATACAAAGTACAAAAAGTTATTCCCTTTCTCGACAATATGTACGGAACAGTTAATTTTATCGGGATTAGTCCCGTAGTAAAATTTGACACTTGAAAACCTCCTAAAGTGTCTACACTTTCTAAAACAACCCCTTGTACGAGTATAATACACCAGGGTCGATAATTTATACAACCAAAAAAAATAATAGTAGGATGAAACCCATTAGAAAAGGAGGGGAATATTATAAAAATAAAAGGAAAAATAATTTACGGGCGATCTGAGGTCGGGAAGGGGATGCGGGGGGGGTTTTAAGGGGAAAAAACGGTTTTTCTCGATTTCCGGCAAAACTAAAAGTCCTATCGAAAAAAGTCAAATGGCAAAGTTGTAGGTAATAAAAAGATCTAAAACTTTTGTATTGCCACTTTTCTCACATAACTGAGGTTATGTGAAAAATCCAAAAAACCAAGTTTTTGGTTTTTTATTTTTATCTTTTACAAAAATATTTTTTTTTTAACGAAATTTGGTGAAAACTTACCTTTTTATGTCCCAAATACGCTGTAATTTATTTGATTAAAAATATTAATTTTTTTCACCCTATTTTGAATTAATATCGAAAAAACACCCTAATTTTCAATCGAAAATTCAACCGTCAAAATATCAGCTTTTTTCAAAAAGTTGGTATGTTTTCTGTTTGTTGAAATCTCTACTTTCCGATGGTGAAAAAAAAAATATATGTTACTATAGTAAATCTTCTCAGAAAATGCAAAAAATCGAAAAAAACTCGAATTCGAAAGTTTTTTTAAATTATTATAAATAATTTTGAGCTATTTATTAAAATTTACACTTTAATGACTCGAAAAACGTTAAATTACATGTTACATTGATAACAAAAAAATTGCAAATAAAAATAAACTACTATAATTCACAAACAAATAAGTTAATAAAATTAATGTTTAATAAGACATCTACAATATTTGGAGAAAGTTGTCGAATCTTCTTTAAATTATATGCGTAGATGCCTATTTATAACTATTTTAAAATAAATTATGTATACCTGAGTAGATATACCTGAGTGACCTACGAAAAATTGTAGCCCATCAAAAGGTATTTCGTGGAGAAGTGAGGAAGGGGCTAGGCTGGTCTGGGTCTTACTACATACTCGTACAAACCTACTATTATATACTATATATTTCGTAGCAGCTGTTACAACCGTTAGCCTAACCAGTATTCGAAATACAGTACAGTATACAACATCGTTTATAAAAATACACGTGCACGCTGAGTTTCTTGAAGATAACTGTGACAAGTTAACTTAAAAAAACACAAAAAAACTTTTCGAATCTGCATAGGAAGGTAAATACTATCTCTATTTATATCTGTATCAATCAACTCAAACATAAAAATCGTAATATTTTCTTTAAAAAATAGTATGCTTAACGTAACATAACCTAAAGATTGAAATTAAATGATATTTTAATACAAGATAAAAAAATAATAATCTCCTTAATTTTAAACAAACAAATTTAGTTAATCCCATGAAAAAAAAATATTTCAAAATACATAAAAAATATATTAAAAATCTATAAAAAATATTTAAAATATATATCGTAAATATATTTTTAATAACAAACTTTTGGCCGATTTCCATATGTATTTTATACATGTTTAATAGATTTATAATATATTTTTTGTACATTTTGACATTTATTTCTTTAATCTTTTTTTTCGATTTTTTGCATTTTCTGAGAAGATTTACTATAGTAACACATTTTTTTTTTACACCATCGGAAAGTAGAGATTTCAACAAACAGAAAACATACCAACTTTTTGAAAAAAGCTGATATTTTGACGGTTGAATTTTCGATTGAAAATTAGGGTGTTTTTTCGATATTAATTCAAAATAATATCGAAAAAACACAAAATATTTTTAATCAAATAAGTTACAGCGTATTTGGGACATAAAAAGGTAAGTTTTCACCAAATTTCGTTAAAAAAAAAATATTTTTGTAAAAGATAAAAATAAAAAACCAAAAACTTGGTTTTTTGGATTTTTCACATAAATTTTGAGGTTATGTGAGAAAAGTGTCAATACAAAAGTTTTAGATCTTTTTATTACCTACAACTTTGCCATTTGACTTTTTTCGATAGGACTTTTAGTTTTGCCGGAAATCGAGAAAAACCGTTTTTTCCCCTTAAAACCCCCCCCGCATCCCCTTCCCGACCTCAGATCGCCCGTAAATTATTTTTCCTTTTATTTTTATAATATTCCCCTCCTTTTCTAATGGGTTTCATCCTACTATTATTTTTTTTCACTCTTTATTATTTTTCAAGGATTCTACTCTGGCCTATAAAGAGAATATTTCAATGTAAGTTTATATCCTGAAAACCAGGGATAGCCATCAAATACTTTGCGCAACCAAGACTGACTGAAGACGGTCTGAATCTCAATTTCAAATCATGATTATATTTTAGACTTTTCGAAGCGACGAAAGCATTTTTTAAACGCAAAAAATATCAATCACAGATTTTTTGCCGTGTGTTACACTTGGAAATCTACTGAGTATAATGGCTTGATGATGTTTCTGAAAGTATTGCTTTTTAATATCGTTTCCATTACTCTGTAGGTACTGTACAACCGCAACGTATGATTTTATTTCCTCTCGACAAAGTGGGCTGCAACAAATGCTTGGAAAATTGTTGTTTCACAATTTGAAGAAATGATAGCTTTTATTTTATCTCTATTGCGTAAGGCGGCCAACCGTCCCGCATTTTGCGGGACCGTCCCGTAATGCTAGACGAAATCCCGCTTTGAAATTATTAGTAAAATAGTCCCGTAAAACGTTGTATGCGTCCCGCATGTCCCGCATCCCTATTTTTCTACCACACTTTACACAACACCCACACGCGCGCACGGTCATCAGCGTAGGAACACTGATTACCTAGCGACAAGCGTATCGCGCACGCGCTAATCTCGTTCTCTTTCCCTCTACTAAACTCATGAGGCGTAATTAGAGTGTCTAATTACGTAAACAGTGATATCCTTAAGGGCTAAGAGGAGAACAACAGCACTGAAAAACGATGGTTGGAGGTATTTGAAAATTTTCAAAAAACTGGAATACCGATAAAGAACTGCTTGCTCATTGTCCAGTATCTGCTTTGCTTACCAGGGACGAACGCGCCTACCGAAAGAGTATTTTCTTTAATGAATGCTCTGTGGACGTCTGAAAAGTCGTCACTAAAAGTGGAAACACTACGAGCTCTGCTTGTACTTAAATTTAATATGGGCAGTTGCGAAGATTTTTATGACATTCTCAATAAAAATCCTGAGCTTGTTAAAAAGTGTCACTCCAGTGACAAATATGATTTTAAAAATAAATTACTTCCTACTTGAATGAATGACCCCCCCTAACCCCCCCCCCCCCCCCCCCTCCCATTCACGAAAGGTTAAGTCCCGCATTCAGTTTTCGGAAAGTTGGCCGCCTTACTATTGCGCGATATCCGAGAATGTTATTCGCTGTTGGTACTACTTACTGTATGATTGCTATAAATTCAGAAATAGCTAGGTATTAACCTAAAAGCTTTAAGTACTCTCCAAACTGTTCCTGTGAAAATATTTATAGGTACTTAAATCTAAGCAAATGATTATTTATCATCACAATAGTAGGATGTTCACTGCTGGACGTACGGCTCTGAAATAAATTTGAGATAACCTAAAATTGATGATTTTTAAATCATCATCATCTCTTCACCCTCATCCGACTTAGATATTTGGGATCGGTATACACTTCATTCATTCACCCTATCTGCCCTTAAAAAACAACGTTATAAGTTCTCTCAAGTAAATACAAACAAATAACAGAAGAAAAAGTTCTTATTCCCCAGAAAAGCTCGTTTCCCATTGAAACGGTCCCGCATTATCCGTTCGTAAAAAGGTTTGCGAAGAAAGTTTTCCTTGTACTTTACGGCGGTTCATGCTAACGTCCTGTTGTGATTACTGAGTAAAACTTATTATCCAGGTGGAGATTTCGTTAATACCTATGAAGTCAGCATTATATATAGGTATATATTTTTTTTAATTTAGAGATGAGCCCTGACTGATGATCTTTTATTTTTCCAAGTAGCTTTTGAACTAAATCCATGTCAAAAGTTAAGTCAGTTCGTTGCTCTGTTGCTGCGTAATGTATAATAGGTATACATATATTAATTAGTAAGGATTGGATACATATTTTTTATCAATTATACAAAATATTATGATAAAATAACTTATTTCCGCATGGCTCATTTCCGCAGTTCCGCATGGCGTAATGTCTAGCTCCACTTTCTACATAGAAGTGACGTCACGAGCTCAATAGCCATTCCTCGTAAACGAAAATCAGAACCATGATTATTATGAATTTCACAACTGGTAGGTAGGCTGAAGAAAATAACAATTCCTTTCTATAATACTGTGCTCTCTCTCCGCCAAACCTAAAGAATAATTTTACAACATGGATATCTTATACCGATCTTCCAATTTCTATTGAGTTCTTTTCCAATTCCAGGATAACATTTTGCGGCATCACGATGAAGAACTACGTGGAAGCGAACATTTCGCACAAGTCGCACACAACCATCAAGTATACCATGAAGATGCTCTCATCCTCATCTGAGACCATCATCTTTATGTTCCTGGGCGTGGCCACCGTGAACTATAAGCACGATTGGAACACGTGGTTTGTCCTGCTCACCATCGTGTTTTGTTCCATGTTTCGAATTATAGGTGAGTTAACAATGGACTTAACCCACAAACTGCACACAACCATCAATTCCAATACCTACCTACTCGTATATAACGAATATGCCTTGTTTAGTCATTTCTCAATATACCTGAGCGTGACAACAACAAACAAGACTGGAATATGTGTCATCTTTTCCATATTCAATGTAAAGATAAGAGGAAAACATAGAAAGAGAAAAAGTCCCACATCTTTTCAAGTTATTCATCCGTAAAGCAGTGATGTGCTAGAATGACTATGTTGGATCGAAGGGCAATATTTTTAATAGGTTAACATTTATAATAATTTTAACAGTGACCAGTGCAGTGTGAACTGCGATGCTGCGCAGAGTTTTGAAGTAGTTCGAAATTCTTGGTGGTGCTGACCTCTCATGGTCTGCATGATGCCTAACATTAGCAAAGTACTCCACTATGCCCAGAGTGATGAGCGTAGAGCAGCTTGCACAGGATTTTTACCTGAGCAACTCATATGCCTCTTTCAAAGTCCACGCGAAAACTGATATTGCCTATAAGCTTGGAGCCACGTTCGCAAAAATAAGAAAATGGGAGCTAGGTTTATTTCGAATTCTGTTTGGCTTACTTAGTTCATAATTCTGACCTGTCATGGGCATACGTGATACTTAGCATCCAGCGAGCGAATTACCTAATATATATAATCGAATGTGAGCTGTTCAACTCTTCATAGCAAACCAATCCAGCTATTTGAATCTCTGGTTTACAGCTATCATCTTCCATGTGCTTTAGTACCTTCAACCCAGAAAATCCTAGTGTCAGCCACATCAAAACTTAAGTGTGAAGCGTCATATAACTTGCCAGGCTTATTAATTATTCAAATTCACCCACCAGCGAGGCCGGGTTAAGCTAACGTGGAGTAATGTGTTTGTTCCAGGGGTTTACATATTCAGCGCCGTGGCGAACAAGTTCCGTTTGCATAAACTTAACAGGGTGGAGAAGTTCGTTATGTCTTACGGAGGTGAGTTTTAATGGACTTATTTTAAACGATCTATAAACATGCTAAGTAGGTACAACTAGAGCAATGAACATATTCAAGAAACAACAATATTCTTAAACATATCCATTGTCGTTATGACCAACTTTTGCTATGGGGTCAGCCCTGACACGTGGTAACAAATAGGTATCACTTGCAGATGATATTTGTAACAGCACAATCTCTATCGAATGAATACGTGGTAATAAGTTTTTTCACAGGCCTACTGTTCCATTTTAGAATGATTTTTTTGTAGGTACGATACAATTAATTTCTATAGCAAGTGAAGTGAAACAAGTCATAAAATACCTAAGTACAATAAGTCTTCGGATGTGTGGATGCGGGTTGAATTTAGAAAACAGCTGAGAATTATTTCGTACAACACTACTTTAATTATACAGCCCAGTTGTTTTAACTGTAAGCCTTGTATGCCCCAAATCCGATATATTATTTGTCATATGGTGGAGTAAAGAAGGTTGTAGCTCGATTGCATCTATGTGAGACTTGAAAATAATCTAAATTGTAGAGTGTATGTCTACTCTTGATGTCATTCTAAGCGCGCATAAAACGTAGCTACGTGTTTCATTTAAATAACACATAAAAGCCCCACTTTATGTGATGGAAGCCAAACGGCCAGAAACGGCCGCCTTTATTGTTTTAGAAGCACTAAACTTGCCCCTCAGTGAACGATACATGAAAAAACTATTTGCTCCCGCAAATTCATGAGCTTTCCTTTAAATTGTCACTTGTCACGAAATGTGTGTAACCTTCACCTTTAGCACTTTATAAACGCTATGCTAAAGGTGTTATTATGTTTGGTTGGGGCAGACGAGTGCTAGAGCTAGTATTTGCATTATGTAACTTCTGTGGAGTATACGTATGACCCAAAAAAACATTTCTTCAGCAGTACGATACATATCAGTAGTCATATTCTGCCAAAGGAAACTGTACTCTACTGAAAATATGTTTTTGGCGTGTATACCTACATTATATTATTATAAAAAATAAACATATGACTAGATTATGTTGTTTAGAAAAAGAATTAGAAAATCGAAGCTCTACTAAACTTAGCAGAAAAAAATATGATCATCATGAAAAAATGGATACTAACTATTGGAAATAAAGCTGGTCAAAGAATTACCAACAGAAAGGAAATTTAAAAGTGGCTACAAACTTTTACTCTTCTCTATACTCTAGCGAAGAAATAAACATTGGGTCGGATAAAAATCTTTTTAAGACTCTTCTGCTAAAGAAGTAAACCGAAGAATTGCTATATGGTGGAAAAAATATTGGGCAAATAAGGATATTTTCAAGAGCGAAATTCCGATTCACTTGAAAAAGCGACTAATGGACTACACAATTTTGCCATCTTTGCTCTATGGTTGCCAGACATGGGCAAAGCAACAGTAAAGAAAATAGCCAGTTTCCAGAGAGCGACAGAGCGTTCGATGCTTGGTCTTACTCTCAGAGACAAAGTCAGAAACACAGAGTTACGAGAGAAGACACAAGTAGTAGACGCGGCAACAATGTTCTGTCATTTTAAATGGACACGTCCATTTAAGATGACAGAACATTGTTGCCGGCTGGTCATCTCGCTCGGGCAGAGGATGGCAGATGGAGCGAGCGCATTATTCATTGGCATCTTAGAGAGATAGAGGACGACCTAAAAAAGATGGAGTGACGACATGTCGACATATACTGAGGTCGCAGGTGCTGATTGGGCCCGTATAGCGCAAGACCGAATTGTATGGCGAGACATGAAGAAGGCTTTCACCAAGATTCGGGTGCCCTAGTTAAAAAAAGTAAGTTTAATTTTAAGAATCAATTATTGTCAATATTATGTTTCACGTATCTTTCAAATGATGTAATCCAAATGTTTATAATTTTTATGAGGAGCTAATAAAGGCTATTGTATTTTATTTATTTTGTTTATACCTACATTTAGAAAGTACATAGTAAAATTATGTATGTTTTGTTTCTAAGTTATTTATAAAAAAAAAAAAATAAAGTTAAAAAAAGTTTATTTTTTTTATATTTTATTTTTACTTATTATATTTCATCCAAATTACTACTTTTGTTTTTCAAAATAATAGTAAAATCCGACTTATCGAATAAAAGAACGTGTACGAGGAATAATAAGAAAGGGGAAATAGCTACTTATGTGGCTACCTCAACCAAAAATCAGTTTTTTTAATGAACTGATTACATCATCGACTTGGCATTTTTTTCTTTCCGATCACATATATAATTTGTGATATAAATAAAGAACGAGTGACAGGAAGGACTAGAAAACAAAAGTGAAAAACAGAGACGTAGCAAAAGGAAATGTTTCTGTGCCGACTCCAATAAGGTTAAGGATAAAAGGAATGATACGCAGTAGCTATTTAATCATAGCAGTTGAAATGAAATTAAACTTACTGTCTTGACACTACTGCTAAAAAAGAAAATAGAATATTTCTCTTGCAAAATGCGCATTCTTACTTTTCCAGCCTTTCACCTCTCAGAAAGATTTAGAATATCTCGCCGCCCGTATTCTCCGTATTTTGGCAACTCACCGTTTCATTATGCAGACGACGTAGCTACAATCGGCACCAGAGGTCTGCTCTAGCAGCCAAGCGTGAGAATAAACTCTGAGGAATGTTTTCATATTCGATATTCAGACGAAAAGTCAAAGGTCGTGTTGCTATATTCTACAAGGTTGCGGCTAGGTAATAGAAACTCTACCTATAGCTACAGAAGTTAATAATAGTTTTGGTTTTAGTATTTTTACGTGGAGCAGCTGTTATTCCTTTTTGTTTTTTCTTCCAATGTTGCGATACCTACCGATAATGTATGTTGATAGAGTAGGTAGGATAATACTACTAATACTATGTAGTATTAGACAAAGATTTCAAAGATTTATTTCATAATACTTTCATATTACGAAATAAATATTTAGAATACATAATTACATCTAACATCTAAAGATATATATTTTGCACCTTAGTAACCTAGATTTTGTATTCTTAATTATAAAGATTGTGCTTGTTTTGAGCTCGAGTGCGAAGTTATTAGAAAGTTTGTATACGACAAACGTGCATGAAACAAATTATAAAATTAATGGAAATGATTATACTTAAGAAAATGCTAGACGATAAAATTTATTACGGTAAAACTTATAAGCTACTACTTAACTGATATTATGACTATCAAACCAATCCGCCCCACTACCGCCTAAGCAATAGCAATCGTAATAGCAATCGTTTAACCATTTTAGTCATTTTGCACCGCCTATGTGACGTTAGCCATCAATTGCTTTGTGCGGATTGCGAAAGCAATCGTTGAATGAACAACTTTGGTGGCTAACGTCACATAGGCGGTGCCAAATGACTAAAATGAAGTCATAAACGATTGCTATTACGATTGCTATTGCTTAGGCGGTAGGAGGCCGGTAATCATGAAAGATCAGCTGTATGCATGTAATTGGCGATTAGGTAATTGAACATTTTGTAAGAAAAAGCAGATCTTTACGATATCAGCGTTAGTCTTAGCACACATGGTACATCTTTCGCGTTTTAATGATGTAGGTAAGCGACGATGTCTTAGAATTCCTTGTCTAGAAATACACCCCGAAGAGTACGGTATTTTAAAACAAATACGAGTATATACTTTAGAGTATATAATATACGAGTATATAATTTAGGTAATCATATGATGATCGCATTGAAAAATCAGTTGTATAGAATTGTCGATTAGGTTTTTTGTAAGAATATTTTGTAAGATAAAGTATCCAGATTTTTGTATCTTCGTAAAAGTTGGTTGTAATCACAGACATCATAATTACACACATGGTACATTTCTCGCGTTTTAATTATGTATGCAACAATCTCTTAGAATCCTTTTCTAGAAATGCACCCCGAGCTTCTAAGACAAATATAATATACCTAATTTAGGTAAACATATGACGATCGCATCGAAAGACTTATACCAACTTTTAGTTACATAAATGTAGTTAAGGTCAACCGGGGCTAATGCGTCACAATACTTTGAACGGCATATTCATATGATTATAACAAACATATTGTGTATCATTTTTAGATGTAAGTTATGGTAGACGTTAGAAAATTTTATCTAATTTCATCTTTTAATACTATATAACGACATTTTGAATAACTTCTACGTGTAAATGACGTTTCTATGAAAGCTGGGATTTTTAGACGCAATAGCCCTAGATGGGGCAAAAGCGTCTTTCACCAGTATTTTGTAATTGGAAGAGCTAATAACAATTATAATCACGATAATTTGTAGAAATATTAGTTTTATAGTACATTTTTATCTTGTACGCCAAATTCTGGCCTTAGTTTAGGGAAAGTAGTCACACAAAAATATTCGGGGCTATGGCGTCTAATTTTCGTAGTTTCTCGTAGACGCATTCGCCCCATCCTAGATTCCAGAGGTGCCAAACATTATTTTTTTTTTACAAGTTTGAGCTCATTTTCTCTGTCAATCACGGTAGGTGGTCCACGACACTCCTTTACGACACCTCTTCTGTTGTTCACTCTATCACATATAGTTGTACGAGGAACATTGTATTTTATTGCTGCTTGGTACGAGTTTAAATTACCAGTTCTTACTTCATCCACAGCTTTTTTTAGAGTTGCAATGTCGTATGTAGTTGTTGTTTTTCTTTTGTAGTGCCGCACCTTATTGGAAATCTTAATATAAAAAAAATCAGAATGAATGCAAATTACTAAAATATAAAATTAAAAGAATTTATCCCCGCTTTATTATTTTTATATATATTTATAAATTCTTTTAACACCTACCCCACTTTACATGAGGAGATTTATCCCACATTAAAATGTATCCTAACTTAGGATCCGGATAATGAGTTAAGATCGTACTAAGTTTCGTCAACATAACAAAAAAACTTCTGAAAACTATAGTTTTAGGTTCAGTTGTATAGCAATCAAACTTTAAAAAAAAGTAAGTATACGTACAATGTAGGAACACATTTTTCATTATTCCCTTATTATAAATGTATACATAGATTTACCATTATTATCCTAAAATTAAAAGGTTTAGGAGCCCTGATAATGGGGCTATTGCGTTACAATAGACGCAATCACCCCAACAGCACAGACGCAATAGCCTCAAAGCAAAAACATAACCTACAAATTTTAAATGAATTTATTGTCTGAAAGTCTTGAGATAACTACGTAAAATAATGAAAACAACCTGTTAGCAATAAAACAATATAAGTACTTACAGTATAAAAACATCAATTCACTCAAAAGAAACTGAGATTACAAAAGATTTAAGTTCACGTGTTGACACACAAGAAGGGTCGAGACGAAATGACAGATTTAAGATGGTGAAAAGATGAAGAAAAAAGAGCTCTGTTGCGACATCTATTGATCACCTTTTGTACTTTTAGTGCCAAAGACTAAAAAAAGATGGCGTGAGAAGTTCTGAATTACGCATTTCGTAAGATATTTGAAATAGATGCTTTAGCCCCGTAGACGACATCACCCCGGTTGACCTTACTACTTAATCGCAGCCACAGTACAAAAAAAAAACAATCTATTTTACAGGTCTGCGAGGCGCGGTAGCCTTTGCGTTGGTGCTACTAATAGACCCGGCGATAGTGAAGCTGCAGCCCATGTTCGTGACCACCACCATCGCGGTGATCTACTTCACGGTGTTCATCCAGGGCATCACCATCAAGCCATTGGTGAAGATGCTCAACGTGAAGACGGCTGAGAAGCGGAAACCAACCATGAATGAGAGGATTCACGAAAGAGTAAGTTTAAAAAAACCTTGAAACAAATTGAAAACTTTCTCCTTTTTGGAAGGCGGTTGAAAACCTTACACAGCTTATTTAGGTATAGAAATATTTCATCTAGAATAAATATTTAGAATAACCTGTCCACAGTAAAAAGTAGAGAAAGTTCACAGGAATTCAAAAATCTAATATATCGTATACTATGTACCTAAATGTAGATTTAAGGTTTATTTGCAGTTCAAACACTGACTTATTTGAGCGTGTTCTCAGCTGAAAAAGTTTAAATAATTCTAGTTGTCAACAGATGTTGGTTTTAATAAAATTCACTGATCAGTCCTACCGTACTTACTATACTGAAATGCGATTTCAACTAGGTATAGGACTATAGGTATATACAGTAACACTAGGCCATCTGGGCCAATCAGATCCAAGAATGTGAGTAGAATAACTTTTTTCTAATGCTATTTTTCAGTGCATGGACCATTTGATGGCAGGCGTAGAAGACATTTTAGGTAAACATGGTAACCATCACATAAGGGACAAATTCAAGAGATTCGACAACCGATTTATAAGACCCTTCTTGCTTAGAAATTATCAGGTAAGAAAAAAATATTATACTGATACCCCTTACAACATCTTTTGTTATTCTTCTTCCTTTACGTAGGTAATCAAATGCGGTATTGTTTTCATTTTTGTCATATGGCTAGGTTTGTTATTTAGCAGGCCAGTCATGGGAAAATTTTGGAAACACTCTTTATAATGTCTCAACTGTCAGCTTCTGTATAATGTTACAAGTCAGATCGTTCGAGTAGAGATCGTTTCTACTATTTACTTCTAAATAGATAGGTATGTATAAGCCGTGGTGGTCTAGAGGTAATGACACCCGCCTTACAATAGTGAGGTCGTGGGTTCAAATCCCGGTCCCGTACCAATGAGTTCTTTGGGATTTATGTACGGAATTTCACACCACTGGCTTTTCGGTAAGGAAAAACATCGTGAGGCAACCTGCATATGTCCGGAGAAGAATTTCAATGGCGTATGTGAATCCATCAACCCGCACTGGGCCAGCGTGGTGGATATGGCCCAATCACCCTTCGTGGGTAGGCCTACGTTCTGCAGTGGACTATTATAAGGCTGGTACAGATAGGTATGACTTTATTGTAAATCTGTTATGTTAGTATCATCGTATGATACTCCAATGGTATCATCTCGTCACTTTAGATATCAATCATTGTAGACGATTTACTCCTAACTACTTTGTCCATTTTTCGTAACAATTTAAATGTTGATTTCAGGGTGCAGAGCCAAAAATTCTAGAGACCTACTCAAAATTAGCAATGAAAGATGCCATAGAATATATGCAAAGAAATGCGTCCACGATCGGAAATATATCTGGAGCCGAGTCAATGTCGGCTATATTTAAGAACTATACGAGTAACAATATCAATGGGAGGTAAGTTGCAACAACATTAATTGCAGTGGATATGCTTCGGAACTGCATAATCGCCAAATTTGACAAAAGATGGATCCATTTTTATTTTCTCATCCTAAATTGAACTAAGAATAATTTCGATAGAAAACTGTCAGCTTATAGCTAAATAATGTATTTGAACATATTATAACAATAAAACAGAGAACTTAATCTTAGATAGAAAATTCAACTTTCCAGCAGTAGATTTTAAAGAGCGGCTTGAATATAGCAAAACTCATCCTAAAGCATTGCAATGAACTTGCTTTGCTTGCTGTGTTTAAAATTAAATTTACGTTATTAATTGTGATTAATATTATCTGTCTTTGGGTCCTCTCAATTATAGTAGTTTCAGCCAACTGGATTCGTCAACGTGGAACATAGACATGCAAGAGTTGGAGTACAATCCTTCAAAGAAAGATCTTACGGATGCCAAAATACATCACCTTTTGGCTGAGGAACTGTGCAAGCCTTTTAGACGCGTAAGTTTGTTTCACTAACTGTCTTAGGAAGAACTTTATTTTATTTGATGTCTTTGAAATAATATGTGTACTAAATTCAATATCTTGAAGCTTGGCATCACCCTGCACCAGCTCTTAGAGCCACTATCCAAATTCTACCACTGTTTTTCTGAGACACTATCTAATATTTGTTTTCAATAAGGAAGTTATTTAATTGCACAGAAAAGTTACTCTCGCAAAAAATATTATAATGCTAAAAGGATTATGCGAAAAGCTGTAATTTTCAAAGTTTGTTTTCTGCTAAAATCCGACTAATGGATATTTTTAATATCTTCTACATTATTATGCTAGTTGGATGCTTCTACTTTGGGCTAATCCATCAGTATTTTGGTTACACATTTCGTTTTCTTGGATTTTTAAACAGGTACCTTTTGTACTTAGTTGTACCTACTACGTGTACCAAATCCTATATGCCCTCGTAAGTACCTGTATTTTAAAACAAAGTCATTTTTCCGGTGTGCAATTCAATATTTCCCTTAAACGTTTTCGTTGTGGTTTAGAATATTCGTTGAATGTTCGCACCTGTTACAAGGTAAGGCTTGCTCCTCCACCGCTTGTGTCGGTTGCTGATCAAGTTGGCACCTTGTCTAACAGTATGTTAGAACTGATATTTCCGAAGTGTTACGAATTGCAGCACCGGAGGCTGAGCTACAGTCGGCACGCGGTGAACGAGCGCGACTTGGGGATACAAGTTAACTACAAAACGCATATGAATATCCGGAGACGAGTTGGTGACAGGAAGCACCACCATAAGCGCAGTAAACGTGGGAAGCAGGTGAGAATTTGTCTTAACGACCTTTCTAATTTGCCTCCCCTCTTTTGTTGGTCCTTCGAGCCGAATAGCAATTTTGGCCTGAAAACATTTGTTTGTATGGTGCAAGCTTGTTAATTATTTTTTGTATTTTTTTCAGGATGGCAAAAACCATGTCTCCTTCCCTGAATTCCAGCAAAATGGTTCGGCCAAACAGTTCACGCACGGTAAAATAAAGTATTCTAGATTAGGTACTTATTTTTTCCTTTATTAATATCACGAGTGTTGATCGCATGCACGTGTGGGTTCAAGTATTTATTTCAAAATTTATTTATTTATCAACATTCTCTATTCATTGTTACGTTTTATTTGCGCACTCCAGTGCTTTATCTTGCACTAGAAAATCGACAACATTGGCATTAGATGTGTATTATACAACATAATTACCACCAGTGTTACCGAACAAAAAAAGGCAGAAAATTCACTTATAATTGCTGTAAATGAAAACTAATCTTAGGTAGATTGGTTTCGGTAAAAAAACTAAAGTAATAGATTATAATTTTGATTGTACTGCTAAAAATTTCGAAAAGGTGACCAAAATTTGAAAATATCATATTACATTGGGAAGTTCGGAAACACTCATTAGCGCACATGCATTTAAGTTCAGTCGCTGAAAACTATCTTCTCACTCGTTTGATGTATTAGATAAAATAAAATAGCTGAGCTAAAAAGGTCTTATGTTGAGTGTCATGCACAAATGATATTGATTCTAATTTCGATGATATACAGTTTGATGTTGATTACACAGATTACATAGACGAGGTGCTTTTGGAGGATTGTGACGACAGGGAGCCTCGTCGCGAAGGCGAAGATGGCGGTATTACATTCACTGCCAAATCCCCGCGTAGGTATTTTGCATGAAACACCCTGTGTGAACTATACGTTTGGATTTGGATTCAATCTTATTACAATCTAGAATCTCTAGACAAATCACGAAAAGAGGTCATAACATAACTGCCAATGTACCTATTTGCCCACCAACCTGTTATTGATCCAGGTCGTTTTTACCTCAATAAAGAAATTTGTAATTTGTGTTCACAAGCGTTCAGACATCCTCATCGGACACTGGATTCTTATCTCGCATTTGTTGCTTTTCTCTACTTTATAAATGCTCCAAAACCAAGTCATTTGCATTAACAATTACTACTTTAAATGGTAGATAAGACCAATTAAATAAAGAATGGTTTATTTCCAATCGCTTGGGGAAGATATAAAGAGTGATTTAACAACTGCTCTACAATTAAGAAGCATATTTACTTGTTTGTGTTGTATTACTACTTACCCCAAGCAGCAGGACACCTGTGTAAGTAGCTCTTAATTCTACTGGTTTACAATAGACCTTTCAGCACGAATTTATGGGAAAAAATATAAAATATTACCAAAACACTACATTTCTTGAATGAAAAGTTGTTGCTAATAAAGTAAGAAAAGTTTCTATTTCGTAGGTATAAGCCTCTGACAAAAATTGTTAAAACAACATAATAGAGAAAATTACTAGGTACGTTTATTTTTTGTACTGATTATATCAATAATTCAAACAAGTTTTTTGAAAATCATAGAAACAGAAAATTCAAATCCAAACGACACATTTGCTGTTGTTACTAACGTACTTATTTCACTTTGCGCACTAACTTATTCTGAGCTGTTGATCAAAATTAACCAAAATAACGAGAATTTATTTGGAAATTGGTACATTATAATATTGTTTGCTGGATCCAGAAGCGTTCCTCCTGACATGGCTACCTACTGTGAGAATGAGCTATAACGTATGTGTGGTGGCATGTGAACAGTATTTTCTGTGTATTTTATTATTTCGGACTTTCTCTTCAAATTTTAAATTTGTTTTGGAATAACAGACTCAATCGCATTGAAATAAGATTATGTTTAACTCTGCCATTTCCTTGGCCCTAAGTAAAACTTAACCCAAGCTAGCCAAGCCCTATATCCCCATTCCCCAGCTCCTCATCTACGCTTGTTGACTACCATTTGTTTGATTGTCGTTTTCTTCCCTTCTGGCAATCTTCACGGCACCAACTATCAATACTCTCGACTGGCGATGCTTTATCAGCTGGATACAAAGATGTCAGTCCAACGTCCTCGCATAAAGAGAATAGTAGTTCGCTTCTGAATCAACTGGCAAATCTGCCTGGATTCAATCCTCTGAAGGCGAGAATCGTAAAGCAATACGCTAAAACGCCGGAGGAGATCCTCCCGACAGCTGTTGAGAAGTCGTTACCGTGGAGAAGGGACAGATCCACGTATAATTTCGGTATGTGTTTACTGGAACGTCCACGTCAATTACATTTAGTTATCACCCGCATCTGATGACCAGTACTTCTATAACAGTTTTCATTGAAAACCGAGGAATCTCTGAGTAAAATTTTTGTCATAAACTTGGTTATTGTAAGGTAAGAAATCAATAAAGTCCTTTATCAAATTTTCACGCCTCACTGCAGTTAAATTAGTTGAAGCTTTCTAATTGACATTCAAGTTGTTCATCGAGTTTATTCTTAAAACAAAATTTTAAACATATTCTGCCTCACCACAAAAGATTTAAACACGCTTTAAACACAGTTTGACCGTGCAATTTGTACTGGTAAACATTTGTGGTAAGACGGATTAATTTTAATCCTGGAAACTTTGTATCTACTTTGCTCTAATTATAAATTATATAATAATGAGTACGTGTACCTACGTACGTATGTTTTAATTCTAATATTCTTACCATGACAAGCATCTTTTCTTGTACGTAGAGATTGTATTTATTGTACCGTTGATTATAAAACTACACTAATATCTTGCTTTGTGCACATTAGTCAATGCAAAATGAAAATTGTATGTAGAAATATTGATCATCGAGTGCCACCATATTTGATTTTAAATGCATAGGTCTGGTGTTAGGATGCTTCAACGTCACCCGATGCTTGTAGTTTCTTTCTTTCTAGTATTTGATATTTTTTGCGCGTTTTTTTTAGTTTCATTATGATTTTTTTATTATCCGTCTTCTTACTAATGAGATTGTTCGGTAAGACGAGATCGATTTTTCATAAGACTTAATCAGTTCAGCTCCGTCTAATCGAACATCTTGTATAACAATTTTACGTCTTATTCATAACTTACCTCTACTTTAGCCATTTAGTCTAATGCACTTAAAACTTGCATGACTATTTTATCTACTTTTTTTGTCTATAAAACCCTAAAATAGCACCATTTTAAACATATACTATATATTAGAGAATTTAAATTGACTGCACGTTTTCTTAAAATAAATAGCGTAATAATAAGTAAGTATAATTATTTTATTGATTATTTATATATATATATTGTATATGTGAATGAGTTAATTATAGCTTTACATTAAGTAGGTTCAGACATTGCTATTTTATGCATATTACATATATATGTGTATTATATTCAAAATCAGTGGTTATCTGACATGAAATGTTTGATCATTCATGACAAACCAGCATATCTGTGAAAACCCAAGCTATGAGTTTTTAGCAGCATGGAATCACCTCTTATGATATATAGATATATAGAAAAAGCCAATAAAGTGTTGAAATGTTTTCTATTTTGTATTTTAGTACCTAATGAGGATATATTAGAAGAGGACGAGAGAAGAATGTCAGATGATAATGGTAATTGTAACGTTTACTATTTTATACCTATAAGTTCCTATTTATTTTTAGTTTAAAATTCTGCTGACTTCTCATAGGGGTACCTACATACAGCGTGGCACTCCACTGACTTTTTTCTGAACGTTAAACAATAAACATTATAAGAAAAGGACATGTCCACAAAATGTATGGAGGCTGGTATAATAATAATCAAAAATTCTAACCACAACACTCGTTACATTTCGAGAAAGTTCATACTTTTCTGAGTCTATTACAACAGTTAATAACAAAAAAGAGCCCTCCGATTTAAAAAAAAATAATTTTGAAATTGTCTCATTGTACCTACTAACTGGTCACACTGGTAGGTTTTAATTTTTAGTTTTAGCAAATTAAGAGATTAATGTGGAAGAATCAGCTACGAATGCAAGTAAAATAATGATAGAAGCACTTTATCATTGCTAAACTAAAAAAAAATAATAAACTGTATTCTTATTTTCCATACAATTTATTTTTCGCATTTAAAAAAAATTGGAGGGGTGAAATAATCTAAGTTTAATATTTTTGGGAAGTCCATAAATCAAGCTTTAAAATGATGTATATATCATCTTGGTTCGATTTTTCTCGAAACTCGATGGCGTATGTGAATACACCAACCTGCGTTTGGGCCAGGGTGGTAGCTATAGCTAGCCCTTACGGTGTTTGCCCGTATTCAACAGTGTGCTATTTTCTAAAGACGATAGATACGTATATCGATATATATTATCAATATCACCTTTCGATAAATAATGTTGTATTTCAGACGGCTACATGACAGTAGTTGAGCAAGCCCGAGTGGCCACGCCAACGGCTACAGAGACCATGTTGCCATGGAAACGGGAGGAGGCCGAGGGCTCTGGGGCCCTCAAACAGTCTGAGTTCCCGGCCTGGGCCTCCAACAAGGAGTATTTGGCCTATAGCTCGCCTTCTGCTACTTTCTTAGGTAAGGAGGTTACAACAAAAATAAATACTGAAGTATTCAGATGTTGAATTTTGGCAAAGGCTCAAGAAGCCAATATTTTACCAGAGAAGAATTAAAATTAATTGGTCTCAAATCAACTGCCGCGTTTTGCAGGCTGTGTATGAATCAAAAACCTGCTCAAAACTACACATTAAATACTACACACAATACACGATCTCTATGAGCAAACGCCGTTAGAACGCGGAATACATAACTGCATAACGCGACTTTTGGGCTAGGATCTTTGTTTGTTTAAAACATTAGTGCAATAGTTAGGGCTTTACTGAATATTTTTTACTACTGATTTGATTGATAGGTAGAAGTATTCAGTCAGGAACAGTGTATTTTATTAAAACGTCTCCAAGTAAGGCCAAAAACTTCTCTAAGGATTACCATATTCGTCATCTTTAATGTCCCCACCATTGATGTCGTTAAGCGACGAATAATATTGAAGTTTCTGGACATCGATGGTGACTGCGCCTGGCATTTACAATCAACTGCTACCGTAGATTGTAATACAACAGATT